>JBBMKD010000001.1:6645141-6782048 GCA_037834095.1 Argya squamiceps
GTAAAATGGCTGCAAAGGAACAATAAATTGTTCAGTTTGCCTAAGTGTAAAACCATATCTTTAAGAATAAAAAAAAATAAACATATCTGGAGATGGAAACTCTGAAAAAATTAGCATTTTTGATAATAACATTTTGATAACATTTTGATTTGAGTTGAACTCAACTCAAGCTCCGAGTGGAATGTCATCACTTAGAATTCTGAAAGACATATCAAGTTGTATGAAAGCCATCTTGACTGCCTTTGCTTTTTTCTGTTTGTTTGTTTGTGATTTTGTTTGTTTGTATTTGGTACTGAAGTAATTCTTCAGGAATAATTTTTTGTTTCTCATTGATTCCAGTTTAAAAAAAAAAGCCAGTAGACTGAAGAAATTTCAAAAAAAGCTAAGGCAATGATTATAGAAGTGTAAAATATATCTTAAAATGAAAGAACCAAGGAATATAATTTACATATTTGATGAAAGAGAAGTTAAATGGCATTTTTATTAAACAATTGATTCAGACATGATCATATAAAATGTACCTTCTTTGTTCTCCTCGAGGATTTAAGTAAAGCTGTTGGCATAATTTTATATTATTATATGAGCAATTTAAAAAATGTCAAGGGACCTTCTTGACAATGGGAATCTCAGCTACTAACGCTATTTGTAAAAGGGTTTTGGTCCTGTCCATGTGGCACCCTCCTGAGTCATCCCCAGGCACAGCCCAGGCATCATCCTGGACCAGGAAAAGTTCTCAAATTGCATTTTGAAGGCACCCAGGCCGCTGTGGAGGGTGAGAGTCTTTAAAATGTGCTGCAGTGTCTACTCCATTCCAGTTGGCCTTGATGTCAAAGGCAGTTTCAAAGATTCATGAATTACTAATGCACAAGTTTGCATTGTCAAGGCCTTAGATCTGAAACGTCTTCAGATGAGCTCTCCATGTTTGACACTTTCCTCTTTTTACTGTATCGTTTTACTGGGTGGCATGTCTAGAGACCAATTAAAAACTGACATCAGATTATAAATTGTTTAAGTACCGTAGTTAGTAACCAGAATTAGTCTTCATTTTACATCCTAAATATTTTACTTACTATCTCCAAAACTGAAGGTGAAACATTTCATGCTCAAGGCATTTTAGAGACAAAAGCATTTGAGAGACACAGACAATTTAGAATCTCAGAGCACATTTGATTTATATTGAATTTTACTTTTTGTTATAAAAATACCTCTTACAGCAGTCCAAAGGCTCATCACATTATTCTCTGGATCAGACTGAAGAGGCAAGAGTCACAAAATAGAAATGTGGCTTTTCTTTTCTGGTCTGTGCAAAGATACAAAAACAAGAACATTTTACAAGTTTTTCAGGCATTGAATACAATATGGAAAAATGAGACTGACCCAAGTCTGCTCTAATTTTTAATTGAGCACAGGAAATACTGTTGCTCCCCTTCCATGAATCTGGTAATGTTAGGATGCCACTGTTAATATGGGTAAATGCAGTTGTACTAGAATTTTGCCTAAATAGTCAAATAAGATGAACACAGCATTCCTAGCATGTCTATGAGGTGCGGTGTTACAAACTGCAACATTGTACCTCGTGTCTTGATTTAATTGAACACTCACCTACCCTCAGGAGCACACTCCATTTAACTCCAGCATATTTTGCATGATACAGTGACAGAATTGCAGCCCCTTGGAAAATGCTTTAAAAAAGTTAACTTTCTATACTCTCCACTAAAAGCAACACATTTTTTTTTGAAATAAAAGATAACTTGTGATTTATGGAAACAATATTTTTACATTATTGAAATGAGACCAACAGTTTTTAGATAGGAGTCCTTCTTTTCCCAAATAATGTGCTGGAATAGTTGTCTCTTGATTTGTGACTGCTTAAAAGGAGAGTGTTAAGATAACAGTTACTTAATCGTATGAAACCAAATGTTTCAGCTACAGTGCTTAAACAGGCCATGCTTAATTTGAAATATTGAAGTTGTTGTGTAAAAGCTGTGGAATGTGATACAAGCGCGGAAGTTCCCTGATTCCTGAGCTGCTCTCTGCACACCAAGCAGATTGTGGTGACACCATAGGGTATTGCTATGAAAAAGAAAGAGTTTCAAAGAACGATTATGGCAGGCAATTTCAGAGGAAACAAAATTTCTCCAGCATTAGACTGACGCGATATCATTCTTTATTCTGTTTGAACAGAAAAAGTGATGGTAGCTGTTCATTACTTTGCTAGACTTGATTTATCTGGGCTTTTATCTCTTTAGGGATTATAATGATGGCTAATACTAACATATAATAAATGATGCATATTTACACTGCACAAGTGGATTTGATAATCAAAATACATGTTGATATTTCACCAACAAAAGTACCATGCTTTTGAAATTTGTGAGATTTGAAAAAAAAAGTTTCACTTCTTGCAGAAGTGTCAAAGTTTGCTGTTTTCCTGTGAGTTTGTGGTTGGCTTTAATAAACATTTAATAGCAACTTATATTTGCAATGGAAAGCTTTACATGAAATACAGTCCTTAATTACTTAGTTAAAATCCTTGCATTTTTCTATTTACAGCTCAGTAGTCCCTCAGCCATCCTTTTATATTGTTATAGTGCACTTTTGTCCAAAGATGTTGTCTGTCTTTGAAATGCTTAAACAAGGAACAAACACAAAGGGTGAATGGTAGCAAAACAAATATTATAACACACATATTCAGAGTGTTGCTCTTAGTGCAAAGAAATCAATTTCTCTCAATGTAAGTAACAATGGAAAACGTTCTGAAAAAGGTAAAAGTGATCTCCCTCGGGATAAATCACAGCTCGCCATCAGGAGAGCACAGAGGCCCTGCTCTCCCTGCCCAGCCTCCCCATCCCACAGCCCCTGGAAAGGCAAACCCTGGGTTCAGCACCAAAAAATTTGCACTTCCTCATGCCCAGCTTTGCTCCTGGCACCTCTGGTAGCAGGGGAAGAGGTGCCTGGGCTGCAATTACAGCCAGGTTTAAGTAGTGAGGCTGAGGGAAGGGCTTAGGCCCAGGCCAGCACACTCCTCATCCTCTTGGGCAGCTGCCTGAGCATGAGGGCACCTGAGGTGCTGCCCGAGGAGCCAAAAGAAAGTACAAGAAGGTGCCCATTAAACCACCCCTGAGCAAAACTAGGAGATTTAAATTGGCTTGCTTTCTTCTCATAGTTTCACTCATCAGCATGTGAGTTACATCAGACTCCTGAGGCTTCATTCTCGTTTGTAAGATGGGCCCTTCACATCACCCTGATAATACAAAGAGGCATTAAGATGGGAGTAATTTATATTTACATTATTTTTATGGCTCTGTTGCTATTGGAAGGGTGTAAAGTGGCATTAAGAGAAACCACTATCAGGTAGTTACTTAGGGTCTTTACTTCCAGGGACTACAATGCAGAGCCTAAATGACTAAGGGCATGAAAGTGAGGACATCTAAGAAAGGCATCTGTGTGATAAGGTACATATTGGAAAGGCCAGGAAAAAGTACTAGTTTAAATCTGCTAAACTCACTCATAAACCCCTGGGATGCAAGATCTGCAGGAGTAATGCCATTGAGTTATCTGGAAGCTGTTAACCTTTTTCACAAGGCTATATTGAATAAAATGTTGCTATCATCAGAAAGCTGTTTGCCAGTCTCCATGCTGTAAATAAATTTGAGATAAATATATTGCCTACTGGAAGTATATTCATTTTATCACAACACCACAGAAATCGCAGAAAATTTGTCAAGGGTGTGTAATAGGAACAAAATTGATGAACTTGGTGGCTGAATACTCTTCCTGCTGACCTGGGATGTACAGATGCAATAATGTTGGAAATGCCTAACCTCCTTTTATGTGTAACTTCTGAATACTTGTACAAATCCAGTACATTTCTGAAAGCTATTTATATCTAAAAAAATAACACATTGATAAAAGTGGCCTAACTCTGCACTTTGGTTTTCCACAAATAATATTGCAGGATTAAGAATGAATTTCTAGATCTCAACCAGTACTAAGTTCTGTGAACTCTTGTGTTATTTCTGTATTTTGTTCTCATAGAAGGTAAAGAACAAAACTTTTTATGAACAGCAACTACTTTTACCTTTCATTTGTAGTGTTTGATGACATAAAAAAGCATTACTAAAACAGAATTAAGCAAAGAAAGTATACAAAAATACACTTGTTCCTGCAGCTTGTTCATATCCTTTCATTCAGTATCTCTGCTATGTATTTTCTCTCAGTATGTTTTGTGCTTACTAAGACCAATTTTTTCCTTGCTTGCAGGTGGTCTTTCTCCACTCTGTTTTTGTCACTTTGCAATTTATTATGTCTTTATGTCTGTCTTCTGTCCTTCCTGCTTCAACATCACTCATATAATTAAGAAAGAATGAAATAGGGGGGAAAATAAACAAATGAAACATGGTAAAAGTAACAAGAGGTACACAAAAGCTCTATGTTCATAGTTTGGTTAAATAAAAATCTCCAAACCAAGGCACACAAAATCCTCTTCTGAAATCCTATAATGAGAATAACTGGACTTTGATACAGCTACATGAGGAGTCATCAAGTACTAATTCATCTTCTCTTTCTTAAAAAAGGCATTGTCATCTTTTGACTGTATTGGCCCATGGCTCATACCTACAATGTGAGTAATAATTAAACCATGTGAAAAAATAACCCCCACACGTCTGTTCAATAGCTAAAACTTAGCACAGTCCGAGACAGACTTTCTAAAGGGGAAGATGGCAAAACCAAATAATTTATTTATCAGTTGCTCACTCACCTCTGATAGACACCAGCACACACCCATGCACCTACAAAACAGTAACTGAGAAAGAATTGACATTTTCAAAAATGTTTCTAATGATGTATGCACAGTTTTCAGTCATATGGAGATTAATATATTTCTGCATTCAAATCTCTTTCATGAACCATTCCTATAGCAGATGAAGACTGCTGGGAGACTGTAAAAAGGATAAGCCAGGCTCTGCTGGTGCTATAAACTGTGAAAACTTGGCTCCTCATGGCTCCCTTCTGGAAGGGGAAGCCTGCATGGTTTCTGTGCATTTTGCAGCATGGGTTTTGTGCTGCAGCCTGGTGACTGCTGTCTGTGGGACTATTGTTAGTGGCTCACCTGTGGGAGCCTGAGACAGCTATCCTGTCCTCAGAAAGAAGATAACGATGCTGTGGTCCTAAATGCAATTAGGCTTTGGACTCTCTCAGATTCTGTAAGGCTGCTGAAAGGAGCAAACTTCCTCAAGACTTTGACAGGGGCCTAATCCTCCGAACTTTGAACCTCTAGCTGCAAAGATTATGAGCCATGAGTTAAGACACAGAGGATGCTGCTGTACTTCAGGTGAGAACAACTTCATGATGAATTCTTTAATTTTAAACTATTGCAAGAGGTGTTGTTCAGCTCCTGTAAACATCTGTCACTTTCCTACTCATTGGAAAGAGTAGCAACAAAAAATATCCCAGCTCAGCTGAACAATTAATAAACTTGCTGTACTTTTTTCGCTTTTAATCATTATCCTCCAGGGGATCCTTGGACTATACCACTATGCTCAGATTAAAAATTTAGGACAATAAAGAACTGAAAGTAAAGTTTATTTGCCTCTTGGGAGCAAGTAGCCAGAGATTGTTGTGTCCATCAAGTCTCTGTTCACATCAGTAGACAGCTGAATGCTCCTAAAGTAGCAGAAATTGCATTAGCTTTGTTCATATCAGTGTTTCTTGCAGCTTCGCAGTCCAAGGCCAACAACAAGTACTCACTTGAGCATTCATCATCCCTAGTGCTTCTTGCAGTGTATAATCTCAACTTCAGCACAGAGATCTTTCATTTGAGACTGCAGAAACTGGTAAATTCACAACACAGTGCCTGCTACTGTTGGTTCAGGATGATGAACATATGATTGTTTGCATCCATTGGTTGATATTCACGTCAAATTCAAATCCTTCAGACTCATCTCTGCAAATAAAGTGTTTGAAATTAGGACCTACTGAAGTAAAAACACTTGCCACCCTTCAGTTTGGGAAAATTTGTAATGGGAATGTGAGAAATATAACAAGTTCTTAGGAGCTGTAATTTAGTACAATGTGTAACTTGCATGTTTCAAATAGATATGAAAGCATTTTCTGGCAAAGTGTAGAAACAAGGACTTGCTTCTTGTTATTCTGGGAAACATTTTTTTGGAAAACATAACCCTGTTTTTACCTGGAATTTTGTATTTTGTTCTATAAATTTACTTATCTACAAGTGAATGTATATAATTTAACTTATTTAATTAGTTCAGAAAAAATGTAAAAAACGGAACTTACATGCTCAGCTGCTGTGATGGTTTATTTTACATACTATATGAGTAGGAAACTACTTTTTTTCACCACCCCTCCTCAGCCACAATGTGTTTGTATTATGCCATTTTAGTGAAGTGAATGGAGTAGTGCAGCAATCTGCCAAAGACCAGAGCCAGTGTAAGGTAGAACAATGTATTTAGGAACAGGGAAAAGATCTCAACTTTCTGGCAGTTTTAAAGGAAGGTATTTTACAATGCCTGGTGAAATTTTGTACCAAAGCACTAGTACAGGTGTCAGGAAAGTAGATTGTGAGCTTCTTTGATAACCTGAATACATAAGGAAAAACCAGGAGACGACGAATTGAAGCCTTTTTTATTTTTAGAAATTAAAAATTTGTGGGCTTTTTTTTTTCCAACTGATTTTTAATACAGCTGAGAACCAACTATTTCATTCTATGTTGGTATAATTCAATATTCTTCAACCTACTTGTAAAGTTTGATGTTAAACATAGACTGTACTTTAAACATTCCCAAAATGACAATGGAAAGCTATCAATCAAAAGGAAATACTAAAAAACTACTGGAGTTTAATTTTTCCCCCACCCTTTTTTCTTTTTTTGGAGAAGGTGAACATAAAATTGCAGATGGTTTTGCACCTTAAAACTTTCCATTTTCAGTGAATCTTTAACTGATGTAAAAATCTGTGCCTGCCTTGTGTCATTATAGTTTACAATTGTACTTTGCTCACTAACTTAAGCCAAGTAGACCCCTTTGCCAGTATCAGATTTTTGTAAAATCATTATTTTGACGTGTGGCTCTTTGGCTTTGCAGTAGGTACCCAAAATCTGGCAGAATAGTCATTGGGTCAAAGAGACTTTTACTGTCTCTAAGAAAATTCCTTTCTGTTTGGCTGGGGTACAAACCTCTGAAAATCAGAATTATCACGCTCAGTAGTGCATTATCAGGGGCGGATGAGATCTTTTCAAGCACTGGATCCTCACTAAAGTTGCTCCAGTACCGAAGGCTTTGGTACAGGCCAGATCCAGAGAAAATGCTGCCAAACTCCACTAGGTTTTCTATGTAGTCTGTGCACAGTTAGATGTTCAGAACAGGCATTCTGTCCCTCTAGCTGTTGTCCAAACATCCTCTTGGCTAAGAGAATTGCCTTGTGCTAGTCTTATAATTACAATTAAGGAATTGGGAAGATCCAGCCTAGTGCTGCCCTATTTCACTGATAAAATTAAAACATGATTAAGTTACCCATGACAAGGAGCAGGATTCTGATATGTCAGGACTTCTCCAAGCAATTCTATGCCTTTCTGCATAAAAATTTTGGATCTCTGACCTTGCCTATGTTGACTCTAACCGTGAATGTGACTCACTTCCCAACAATGTCATGGTTTTGCAAAGCAGGGCAAGTGAAGGCTGCATCACTGTACTTAATTCTGATATTTGTTACACCATCTATATTAGACTCTTATGCTGCTTTATTTAAATAATTTGTAAAATAGAATTTCTTTGTCAGCAATTTCTGTGAAGGTGGTAACATATATCCACTTACAACAATAATGCAGATTTCAGCCTGGCAATGATAATCAGCTACAATATGTTCAATTCAGTGAGGAATATCAATTTTATTTCCTTCTCTGTTAAGAACAATGGAGTTTCGTGACTTAGTACTTTGTTTGTTATTCCTTTAAAATAGAATAATGGTATTAAAATGAACAAATCAAAACAGACCAAAAAACACATTAGAGATAGATTTTTCTACCATTTAATTTCTTATAAACAGCATTCAACCCCGCCTCCAACTATATATTTCTGTTTGAAATGACATCTAGTTCTCCAGACACAATTCTCTGGACACATTTCAACTACAGAGCTTCTGAAGAGTTCCTCAGTCACAGACTTTCCAGGTTTATGAACGCTGACATTTAAGACAAGCTCCTTGCTCTGGATAATTAGGCCTTCTTTGCAGGAATTCAAACACCTGGCTCACTTTTCTCTCCGGACCATGATTTGTCCTTCTGTCCTTTGCAAATTTATTCTCCTTGTTGTAACATTTAAAGTACCTTAAATTTGTATTCGTGGGGATGGATCCTCATGTGGTGAAACAAAGACTCATTTGATGGATTGCTGGGAGCTACCTCAGTATCCAGCAGAATTAATCGGGTTGAAAATGTTCTTTTTCCATTCTCTTGCTTAACTCACACTTGCAGAGAAATTCAGAGTATGTTTCTTATGCTGGCTGCTCATCTGAAGACAAATCCATGTTTTGAAATTTCGACTAATTCACTTATGATGTGTTCCTCTTCTAAACCCTGTTAATGTATGAGGGCATTGATGGTGGCAGTAGTGCTGCAGAGAGATACTGTGGGTCTAGGCAAGTTATCTTGTCACTGTCTGGGACCGGGTTCAAAAATAGCAAATATCTGTTTGTGAGGAGGGAAAATTCAGTCAGAAGGTGAAAAGACAGAATGCTTTGGAGGACAGGAGGAGGCTCTGCTGGCAGAGTTTAAGATGAATAGTATAATGTGCTCTAATGAATGTCAAAAAGCAAAGTTACACTTGATTCATGCTCAGTTTAAAATATTCCAGTAAAATAATTATTTTAACCAAAGACATGTCAAAAACCACGTTATTTCTCTGACAGTGACTGCAAAAGAAAATCTCTGGGAAAAAGGCCAAAAATAGGTGAATGCTTGTTCTTTATAGTAGGTTATTTGACCATTTTCTCTGGGGATTTGTAAATTAGGTGCTGTATCTGGAGTGCAGCAATATTTCCTACATTTCCTATTGTAGTCTTTATATAGTACAGCATTATTTCCAGGTTCTGCCTTTTCAACACTTATTTTTTTATTTTAACACTTATTTTGCAAGGAAATACTACTGAACTGCTCCTGGGGTTTCTCCTTTTTAACATTTTTTCTGTTACAGTTAGAAATTACATTTAGCTTAGACTAAGGCACACTCTTGTTTTTATTTTTATTTTCTTTACGTGACCCCTGTAAATAACGGTCAAGTTATCAGAAGATTATTTTCTGCTTGTTCAAATAATTGCGACATGGCTTTCATATGACTATGAACTAGTTTCGAGTTAGTATGACAACATGTCCACCTTAAAATTATTTAAAATTGTTGTTTAAGAAAAAACCTTGAAAAATCAAAAAAGTTCCTACTTTCTATGCAGGTGTCCTTGTACCTTCTGTAAATATAAAAAACCCCCTGTCTACTAGGTTTACAATGAGCATATAGTAAATGTCTCATTCTTTTTTTTTTTCCTCTTTTCTTTATTTGATGCTGGTGTTTGAATCAAAATCCCCTCAAGGCAGCAAATACAATTATCACACTGTGCGACAATACACCTTAGTACTATAATTGAGATTAACTTTCAATCACTACAATTTGTCAATCAGCAATTTTGAGAGGCTTCACTAGTTTTTCCATGTGGAAGCAATCTACCCCCTGCTCACAAAATGATGCTTTTCTTTAGGAACATGGAAGACAGTGGAGTGGTTCTTTAAAAAACTGTTGAGGCAGAACATATGAAGCCAAATATAAGTGAATTCATTTATACCTGAGATAAATGTGATCCTTATTCATGAGGCTTCATAACCAATGTCTTTCTTCTGATTTCAGATTACAAGGCAAAATCTGTATCTAAAAACACTTTATACTTAGACAAAAAAATTTCTTTCATACGGTCTTTAAATCCTTCCTGTGCATGTAGGAATTTCAGCATCAGGTGTTACGTCTCTGTTTGGCCAGGCAAAAGCACTTGTACTTACACAGTCAGCTGGTGTCAACAAGCTCTACAGTTAGTTGGAAATTAGGGGTTAATTTGACTGGTGTTTAAAAGAGTGTCAACACGTGAAAGTAATTTCTGTATTTGTGATCCTCTAATTTTTGTGCCCATATAGTTACATTCTGTGGGTTTTCTTGTTATCATCCTTCTTTCCTTGGCTTTACTGTTAGTTCTGAGTGACTTTTTTCACCAGGACGCTCTTTAAACATCCCTCTGTAATGAGTCTGTACATCCAGCTGCAATCAATCTTCTGTTAGATATTCACAGGCTGAGGAACCTTGATGCTATAGGCTGACAAATAAATCCCCTTTTCCCTTGGAAGTAGAACACTTGAAGGAAAAAACAACCTGGAACAAGTAATGGTATGAACACTAATTCCTACCGATCTCTAAGATGTCTAATTCCCTTTAATTTGTTTGGCTCCAATGATTACTTCTCATGTGTCTTGAAAGGACTGTTCTATCAGGTACTATTGACTAGAGTAGTTGTGCGTCTGACCAGGTTATTTACAGAAAGTGCTCTTTAACATGATTATTGTTAAGAGGAAAATTTAGATTAGGATTTGTATGTGTGTTGTCAGTATCTTGGATATCTGCTTTGGAAGCTGAGCATGGTCCATGAGGTTCTGCAAACAGATCAGCTTTGTAAGATATCCCTCTAGACTGGAAGAAAAGATGTCTACTTATTACTTTAAACATTGAGGAGGTTTAATATAAGCAACACATTTTTTTTAGCAGCAATAATTTGCAGGTGCAGTAATTTATTCTAGATGTAGACTAAATCCTGGTCTCTCTGTCTGTCATACTGTTCATACTTAGGGTGACAAGTGGGGGGAGAAGAAACAGGACTTTTCTGTGGATAGTAAACATGATTGGAAAAAGTTCCCATCAAATTAAATTATGAAAGACAAACAGGCATTCCAACACACGTGAGTACTTACGTTCTGAAAAGAAAAGCCTTGACAGGCAGGACAGAGCAACATTTTAGCTGATGGTATTTAAAATGTATCCTTGATATGGTCCATGAGTTGGTCACGATTCTAAGATTTAAGTAAATACTCTTGCAATGAAGAGAAGTTGGAAAACATGGAAAGATGCCAATGTAGGAACTCTTCAAAACCAGACCTGTTCTTGTTCAAACAGTAGATCAGCTTGTGCATTGTGCAGATCAGAGAGATAAGCAAGATTCATAGGGGTAATATTCAAATTGTAATATGCATCGAATTATTGAATAGCTGTTTTAATGAAAGATGAGCAATCTGAGAAAGAGCTGGTTACATTCACACATAATCTGCAAGGGTTTACTGCAGGGATTGTTGTATGCTGTCCATCAGCTCTCTTTCAATGCACATTGAAGTTGTTGTACTGTCTATTTCACTTTTTGATAAGTCTTAGACTTGTGAGGAAAACATGATTTTATGACTCCAAAGTAAGATCTTCCTTACCCTTTCACTTGTTGTAATTAGATCCCCTTCTTAGCCCTGGGTGTCAGTTTATCATTCCTGTCCTAGCCCTGCTTAGGTGGGAGCCAGCCTGGCACTGGTGGCAGCTTGGACTTTTATCAAAAAAGGAAGAAGAACCATTGATCTGCACATATCTGATCCATTAGGTGAGGTTTTTTTAACAAAGCTGGTAAATTCATGCCCATTTGTGTGGACCTTTGCCAAAACAAGCTTACGCTTTTGAAAAGCTGGCAAATTCCCTCTTCTCTAAACGTGTTTGATGTTCTTCAAACTGTCATACCACTAACTGGTGGTAAGAGAGAATGCAGTTGTGCTGAGATACTAAATATGCACATACAAAACCATTTTCGCCAAAAACTTTGCCCCATCCTATGTTCAGGAGGTATTTTTATTGATAGATGATATGTATTAAATATAAATTTTTTCCATGAGAATTTTTAACATGATCTTGATTTAAAAAAAAAAAATTAAAAATATTGATAGAATTTAGTGCATCTCCATGTAGAAATTTTAGTGCGGAATTCCATGTTATTCAGAAAACTATATTCCAGACCATAAAGCAGACTAGGTTTTCTTTATGCACCCTTACAATAAAGATAAGATCAATCTCCACATGGTCCTCAGATCCGTCTTCTACTCTTTTCAGAAGCAAAGCTATGTGAGATAAGCTAGATATTATTGCAAAGGCCTGTTCCATGCTGTGTGGGACAAGCCAGTAGTTGTATTCTCAAAAATGAAGATGTTTTGGAACTTTTAATTCCTGAGTAATCAGTAGATTCAAAGAAAAACTGGCTGGAAAAAGAGGCACACTGTGGACAAAGCTGCCCAAGGGATTCTTTTGTAAAAGTCTGCCTCAGGATTTTTTGAGAGGTAACTCAGCAAGGACCTTGGAAAGAACAGCGTTGAAAACACAGAGCAAATTTAAGGGAAGAAAAAAGAAGACTGGGGATATGACCATCCAATGAAATAGTGTTGCGGTCTTTGTGGACATGAATGAAGGATATAGAAGTTATGTGAGAAGACAGGAATATCTTCCATCTACGAACCTTCCCAGAGTTCCAGTTCAGAGCTCCTCTGCTATGAGGACACAGGCCACAAAACTAAACCATAGCTTAGACACAATATAGTATGAAGAAATGCTGAAAAATTCAGAAAAAAGAACCAGACACCAGCTGTAGTGAAGGAAATTTTTTGCTGTCTGAGGAGAGAAGATAAAAAAAAAATTCTTTAACTGCATTCATAGCTCAACAATGATACCAGGAAAAAAGAGTGGGATACCTCCAGAAACTGATACTCAAGCTTTTCCATACACTAAAGTACAAACCTGGAACTTATAAACTAGCATTTCTATCCCAGAAAGGAATAGTTTCTTTTTTCAGGTGGTCCTCTAATCTAAACAATAGGAAGGAGGAATTAAAATGTGAGGTTCTGATAGTGGAAGGAAAAACACTGATCAGCAAGAAAATAAAGTAGCCAATTTGTTTCGTGTTGGATGATTAAAACCCCTCACCATCTCTTAAGGCAGCTGATTATGACAATAATGCAAGATCACATGCTTATGTTTTGAAATTATATTGCATATCCTTTTCATTGGACACATAAGAATAAGGTTCACTTTGAAGCCACCTCTGAAGGTGAAGGTTTTATTCCTTTTATGTTTCAAAATGTGTATTGTTATAGAAGCACCCTATTGATAATCAAATGGGTGATTTTACTTCCTCTCCTCCCTTCTGATCAAGGACCCATAAGCCCATGCCTATGTGAAGTTGCTATAGTTTTTAATATTTATCATATCCTTATTTCACTGACTCAGGCAAGTGTGTATATTTTTCATCTGTCAGTTTGCTACCATAATTCAGTGCTACAGTGACATCGAGATGTTAAAAAATCATTTGGCTTTCATGTGCTACAATTTAAAGCTGTAGATGAATTGAGTAAATAATGTATATCTATCTCCTTTAAAATACTCACACTAATGTGTTCTTAAAATCCAAAACAAACTCTTATACTAACAGAGAGGTGCATGAGCACTTAATATTTTGTCTACATCAGCAAATTTAGACATGAATTTTGTAACTTTTATCCTCTAAAT
This sequence comes from Argya squamiceps, assembly GCA_037834095.1. Lineage (NCBI taxonomy): Eukaryota > Metazoa > Chordata > Aves > Passeriformes > Leiothrichidae > Argya > Argya squamiceps. Next base: position 6,658,773 of record JBBMKD010000001.1, read on the forward strand.
GTATATTCTTCTCACTTTGCAATGTGTGTTTCTTTCTGCTTAAATAGGGGAAAAAGGAGGGAAAAAAAGCATGCCATAATTAGAGCTCAGTGATCATCATGCATCCTTAACTTAGGTTACTGCATCTTTTTCGTACTTTTGATAACAGTGTTGAGCCTTTACAAAAAAACCTTAGTTTATCATTGCCCACTTTCACCCAGTTATGGCAGAACTTTCATTTGCTTCACACAGGTATTTTATTCTTGCCTTTTAATTTGCAAATAGTCTCTTTTTTTTTTTTTGGGCCTACTGCATTTTTTCCCCATTATTTTCAAAAGTCTCTGAGGCCTATACACTTGGAGGAACCTATTTCATGCTTTGAAAAAGCATCTGTTATGTATAATTTGTTTAGTGAGTGTGGCAAGTGGGGTAGTTACCAGATTCTAGAAGATAATCCATCTGAGAAACATTTCTGTATTGGGGGATTTTCTGTATTTTGGATTGGAACAACAATCCATTATTGTTGCTATTGTTTCCCAGATGTGGCAAAAATTTGTAAAAAATTGAGGTGTGTTTATAGTGTATTAACTGCATGGTAACCATGACAATGATTTGGTTCACAACAGAAATCACAAATACTGAAATTAGCTAAACAGTTCTTAAATTGCCAATTAAATAGCTAATGAGCGAGTGTAAATGAGTCAGGAATGCAGTCTTTGCTCCTGAGCTCACTTCATCTTTTGTGTGCTGCATTTGTACGCTGGATCAATCTGATGCTTCTGGAAAGGGGAGTAGGATGGTAAGAAGGAAGAAATTGGAAGCAGAGCAAAAGAGGGAAATCTTTGTTTTGTGAGTCGTCTTCCATAACAATGAGAGCATCAGAGTCAAGAATGATACAGAACAATAACTCGTTGTGCATGTGAAGTCAATGACAGGTGCTGGGCAGGGTAATTTATAACACTGTTCCAGGAGAATTCCACGTGTTAATAATTTAATAGCAGGATCTTCAGCAAAAACTTTTAATTGCCTAGTCCGTTCTGTTGGGACATCATTAAAATAGGCATTTTGTAGTGCTGAAGACTAAAACCAAGTTCTAAAAAGATCATCCTCTGTCACAGTAGAAATGGACAGTATCTAATCCCTTTAAATTGACAAGGACTGAAAGTCAAGGCTACTTATGACCAGAAGGTGTCAGAATAGTAGATAAAAGTATCCACTTCCTAAGTCCTACTGAATTATTTCTATTTGGTGTCACAAAGATACTGGATTTTTGCTTGGATTCCAGAGGATGAAAGGACCCTGAGTTCTTTTTGTGTCCTTTAACAGCACATTGTGAGGAGCTGATGAAAATCACTGTGCAGCAGCATGTAATGTAACTCCCCTGTACCTTAGAGAGGGTTCTACATTTCCCAGTTTGTTTGGCTCCACTGAAGCCAAAGTTCCCTCTAAAACATGGTAAAACTTGGCTGCAATCCAGTGAGCTGAAATTTGAAAGGGTCTTTAGTAGCACATGACAAGGCAATAATGAAAGATGGGTTGTTATTCAGAATCATTGGAGCTCATAATTTTCTTAGAAGTTTAACTTCCCCTGCATCCCCCCTCCAATCTTATGAGGTTTTCTCTTAGACACCTCCAGTTTCTTGGAGATGTTAGAAGTCACTGTAATGTCATTTTTGTGTGGTTACATGAAACTGCTGATACCAGAGTCCATATTTTGTTCCTTCACCAAGATTCTAGAACATAAACAGTTCCCTTTTGGGCAGGCAAGCCAATACTCTCCATTTCTTGAAAGTGTAGTCTTTCCTTCCTGCCTTCCTTATTTATCCTCACACTCCTTCTGTTCCATAGTGCTTTTTCTGTCTTTCCATGTTTCATCTTTTTTTTTTTTTCTTTCCCCAAATGGCTTGTTATAAAACATATGCAGTCAGTGATTTATGGTCTAATGTGAGGATATGTCTTATTGAACTCTTCCACCCTCACCTTCAACAACGACTCCTTGAAGGTGTCCTCCCCAAATATTCTCTTCTTCACAAGAAATGACAGTTTTGTTGAATCTTTGAGAACAAACAGTTCCTCTTCATGTGGCTTGTATTTCAATCAGTAAGATTGTTACTCAGTTACTTTAGGTTATGACCAAAGAGTTGCAAACAAAATAAGCCCCAATATTATATGCATAATATAAAATCAAGGATCAGCCAGATTTTTCAAGGGTGAAAATGCACTTCCACAAAATGCTGATGTTGATGAATGTGAAGCTTTGGAATCACAATACATGTAGAGAAACTTGGTATATTTTAAGCTGTTTGCAAAGCTTACCACTGCTTCATGTGCAGCAAAGTGCACCCTCAAGTAAGGACACTGAGCCTAGTTAATTCCTATTCTTTTAAAGTGCTCTTGTGGTGTTTTTTGGTGGGTTTCTTTTTTCATGTGGATCTTCAAGCTGCTCCTCAGTTACAGTACAAATGCTAATGACACATGGATTTCACTTAGAAGTTTTAAAGGGAAAAATGTGTAAACATAACTGAAGATTTTGAGACAGACCACATGAGAAAACCTCTGCATGTTATGTGGAAAGGTAGCTAAGGTGAAGGGATAAACATTGGTTCTATCACACTGTCTTAGAAACAAAAAAAAAAAGAAATGAAGAGGACTTTTTTTTTTTTAAGAGGTTGCCATTGATCTTTTAAAATATGTGGTATTTGGAGATCAAATGCCACATCTGCTTTCAGATGCAAGATTACTTGAAAAATCTACAAAGCACAGTCTGGTCATCATTACATTTATCCTTGACTTCTGCACTGTTAAGAAGTTAAAAAGAAATTAATTCCCATATTGCATGCAGTCTTCAAAGATACATATTTTCAATAAATATCAATATAAAAAAATATGTTGTCTGTTAAGTGGGTTCAGATTAATTCTTTCCTTTCATTGCTTTGTGAAAAGCCTAGTCACTGTGAAAGGAGACATGGAATTTCTGGAAATAAGGAGCAGAGTCTGTACCACTCCTTTGCCAGGTGGTAGAGCAGCTTGCTGCAGCAGTTAAAAGTCAGAGCCATATGGCTCTGATCCACTGCAACTGCTACAATGGGATGAAAAGTCTGGAAAACAGAAAAAGATGAATGAAAGAGTGAAGAAGTAGTCAGTTACTTTGACGAATGTGACAAGGGCTGCCCTGAAAAACAAAATAGTCTCAATCTGTACAGTTTGATAAGTATTGACTTTGAAAAGAATAAACATAAAATATCTTCCAGCTCCAGAAAGACATTTGGGCACATGGGCCCCTCTGCCTGTGTGACTTCTCATAAAAGTTGATAGATTTATAAGCTTAGAGGTTTACATGGCCAGTCCTGGAGAATAGGGAATAACCCAGCATGGAGGCTGTGGTTGGAGTCTGTCCTTGGCAGACATAATCATGGATAAGAGAACTAATGAACAAACTAATCAACTTGTACATGCTGGATGGATTGGAGGGAAGTCAGAAGAATTATGCTGACCACACCAAAAAAAAGTCCAAATTCTAGTCCAAATTCAGCATATATATTGAAATTTCATAGCTGGTTAGAGTTTAATATTAATATCTTCCTTCCCACCTCCCCAAAGAATTTACAGTTAATAATTAAGAGAAGAACATCTCTGTGCCATCTTGCACCATTAGAACAGTTTTTGTGAAAGTCTTGGCAAATAGCTTAAGAGTGTTTTGCTTCCTGGATTTATATTAGGAAGGAGATAGTCTCCTTGACAAAATGGAAAGTAAGGCTAAAATATTACGGAAAGAAAATTCCAAAAACTGTCAAACATGCAGCCTGGCGAGATGGGAAATTTGTCCCTGTTTTCAGATGAAGAGAACTAAATGTCCTGGATCCCCAAGGAAGACCAAAGAGCTTTTAAAATCAAGAAGGCAGCTGTTCCTATAAGAATAAATAAGATTTCAAATTTCAGATTGGCCAGATCAGAGTAAAACAATCTCATACACTCCTCTCCTTCTACCCACTGTGTCTACTTGTGGGTCCTGGACCTCATTTTAGTCCTTCAGTGCTGCTGTTTTCTGCATTGTAGCAAAGTCCCCAGTGTCCATGTGTCCTCTTGAAGGCCAGTCCTTCCTTGGTACCACTGCTGGTGTTGGGTTCCTCACAATGGTCTTCTCATCAGGTGCTGCGTTTGCCCTCTGACTCTCCAGTTCTCCACACCACAACCTCCTCAAAACCCCCTTAAAATTCCTATAGGCAACTTGGCATATTTGCCATCTAAATTTTTTTTTCTTTAGAACTCACATGGACATAGAGTTAAAATTATGGAAATAAATTGTGGAAATATATTATGCAGCACTGACAGTGGAAGGTTTTGGTATTGCAGAGGTTTTGGAAACAAAAGGCGCATGGTTATGTTTAAGCAACTGGCAAATCTTTTAAGTGAAAATATTCAATGCTGTTGCCTTAAAAATTTACAGGAGGAAGTATTTTTATCTTATAGAAATATTTTTCAAAGATGTGGAAACAATATCAAACCTTCAAAGTTTCTAGCTAACAAAAGTACTGATCTCTATTGGACTTTATCATAGTTCCACAGTCATACCAAATTTGTAATTTTACATCGATGAAATTCCCCAGCTCCTGAGGAATTCTCCCTCTTCACAAGAAAAAAAAAAAGCAACAAAAAACAATATTAAGGCATGTATAGAACAAAATAGTTAACTGGTAAAAAGAGAACAATATTCCCATATATTGTATTCCTATATGGTAGATTTTTAAAGTTTTAATCTAGAATTTTGAATAAATAATAAAAAAATACTTCAGAATTACACCGATTGGGATTTTTACAAGGTCATCTTGCTAGTAGTCCCTCATTAATGTATCATTCATTTGACAATTTTATCTACATTTGTGGTTTATACTTTCATTCAAAGCATATACTGGATCAAGTAGGCTAAGATTTCAGTCATTTTAATTAAAGAAAATTTTAATCAAACCTCTTCTATCCAACTGTAAAAATTCTGATTCAACAGGTTCCTCACTTTTGGTTTTCTATTTAGATGATTTAGTTGCAAGAAAAAAGTGGGGTTTTCTGTCACAAAAACACCACAATCAATTTTTTCAACAATGCATCATGTAGCTATTGAGCCTACATGAGAAAATTTGGATTTTTTTGGGTAAAAAGGTGTTGGAAAGCAAATGCAATAACATGCCAACGATATAATCATTATATTGACCCTACTGAAAATCTCAGATGTAGGAGTAATTTTTGCTCAAATAAGAACTTAATTAAAATTCAAAAGCCTCCTTTTTTGAGAAAAAATAACCACTGGAAAGTGTTTTGTGAAAGAGGTTACTCAAGATCCAAAAGCTGGGGAATATCTAAGCCTCTGACTTTGTTAGTGCTTATCCCTAGGGATTGGTCACTGATCAAAAAGTTTGCTATAAGTACTCCAGTTCAATCAAATCAGGTACTATGTTAAAATTACACAGTGCCCAAATAGATAAAATATTTTTTTTAATTAATACTTCTTTTTTTTTTTCCCAAAAAATCATTTTTTGGCTGCTTGCATGTCCACAATTAACATGTAATAATGCGAATGTTACATTTATATGTTTTCTATTAAGTGTACCAAAAACTTTCCCAGTTTTGTCTGTGTTACAAGAGCAGAGCTTCTGAGTCTCTGTACAAAGATTAAATGAGAAAGTGTGCCTTGAAACGGCCTTAATGTGCTTTGCCTTAGCCACATTTATCTTGATATTGTGATTATTATGCAATGCTCAATCCTTTTAGTGCAGTGCAACAATTCAGCAGCCAAATGAAAGGGAAGTGGGAGGTGTTATCCTGTTGCTATTGTTAGAGAAGTAGCATTCTCTTCAACTGCTACACAGATGATTATTGTTGAAATAAATGACCTGTGCCTAATGTTTTACTATTCAACATAGCATAAACTGATGGAATGTGAAGGGCACCACAATGACATTAGTGTGTTATCCAAAATATAATTTGAGTGTAAGTTCATCCACTTAATATTGCATTGAAAACATTTTATGGAGTATGAGAGAAGGAATATTTGCCTCACACTTGGATTTGTACAAGTCTTTTCTCTTTCTCCTGAGGTCAGCTGCCTGACTAAATAAATGTACTTTTATAAAGCAAGGTGGCAGCAAGAAACTTCTGACAGAAAAAAATGGTCTAGTATGCTCATTTTTCACGAGAGTAGCAAAAAGATGAGATGCAAAGTGTGACCACACTCTGTCTTGGTTCCCTCTTTTTGTGCATTGTTTTTACCCATCCTTAACCACAGCACTTGTTAGTCTCAGTATTAAAATCACCAGATTTTCTGAAACTCATCGGTGCTTTGTACTGAAGCAGTTTAGTCCAGGTGCTGAAGAAAATCTCATTGTTAATATAACTTTCAATAATTCTTTCATCCTCTGTAAGATTTAAATCAAATGTGTCTAGGGATGCATTTATAGAGGGGAGATTGAATCATCTTCTATGTCCATCTAATGTGAGTAGTCTCTTTTTAAATAAAGTAATTTTTGTCTCTCCTGGTCTTGCCAGAAACAGAAGTCTCTGACAGTATCATTTACTGTAAGAAGAATGTAGATTTTCTTTTAACTGTGGACATCAGCCTCTAAGAATTGCTTTCCTTGATATATTTGCCTTTTTAAAAAATAGCGTAGAAGCAAAAAGCATCTAGGAAACATGCTGAGAATAAGATCTCTCTGCTTGTGACTGCTAGAGGGAAACTAAGCAGTTTCTAAAATAAAAATCAATAGAAAACTGTCAGGCACTGGCAACTTATTTACAGGAAAAAAATTGTCTTTCATAATTTCTTTAGTCTTAACTTGATTCATAGAGGGGGATTTTTGCTTTAATCTGTTTTAGGAAATTAAATCTCCTGTGAGAATTTTTGGGGTTTTTGTTTTCAAATGTCTTCAATACAGGTACAAGTGTTTACACATATCAAGGATTTTCTAAAAATCCAATTTTCTAATGATATTTAAATCTTTCAGGCTTTGGCTTGGGTTTTGGTGCTTTTTCGTGTTTTTGAGTCTAGCACATGAAGCTAAAAGCATCTTATCCATTTTGTCTGTTCTGTAACTGACCTGTTTAAACTGCTTTGTCATGTTTTGCTCTTACCTGAAACTGGTTCCTCTGGGATCCCATCTTGAGACCCAGAGGACTAACAGCTCTCAGATGATTCTGAAAATCTTCTTTTAAATTATAAGACCTTGTCTAGACTGGGATTACTGTTATAAATGTGTTGGCTAATTCTGATGAGTCCATTCATATCAGTCTAGATAAGGTGGCCGTGTCCCTGGTAACATTTTCCTGCATTTTTTGTAAGTGTTGTGGGTTTGATCCTCCTTTTTTGTTTGTGTGGTTGGGTGGGTGGGTGGGTGTGTGTCTATTTGTATGAAAATCAGTATATGCCAATTACTTATTTTCACAAATATGCAAACTAGGTGCATTTTGAGGGAAATTTGGAACTTCAATCCTGTTTTAATAGAAAAGAAACCATGATTAGAAGAGGAAGATATTTTAGAATGTTTGGAAATTGCATATAAGTAGGAGTAGTAATATTACATAAATAGAAATGAAAATATTACATAGGTAGAAATTGAAATATTACCAGCATCATTTTGGTGGAGCACAATATGGAATTAACTAGGAGTCCTGCTACTAGTAATACTGAAAAAGTGTATTTCAAGGACACAAAAATAATAATTTTGGTGTTATGATAGGAATAAGCCAAATTTCCAAAATCCTGAGTGAGGACTTGGATTCCTAAAGAATTATCAAATTCCAGTTCAACTTGACAAAGAAAGAAAGGAAGACAAGAAGAAGGGAGAACTGATGAATGTCTGGGCAGAAGTCTCTGTGCCTTAATACATACACACAAGATTAAATAGTGCTGCAAGAGCATTTTATGCTACACTTTTACAAAGAAGCGTAAAAAATGTTTGAACACTGAGAACTGTGTCATGAGATAATTTCTTGTCTGGGAAGAGCCGGTGGGAATGTAGTGCTGACTATCACACCTCCATTTCCATTTTCATTTAGATGATGATGATGATGATGATTATTATTATTATTATTATTATTTACACTCTCAGGCCACCGAGACCCTCAGTGCGTATGTTTCTCACCCCACCAAGGCTGCCTTGGCAGAGCAGAGCTTTGTGCTGTCCTGGTTACTGTGTCCCAAAATGCACAGTCCAGGGCAGGGAGCCATCCAACCCTGCCAGCTTTGTGCCACTGGAGGAAATATCAAACTGCTACAACAAAAGGTCTGGCACAAGGCAAGGAATTTGTCTCTAGGGGACATCAGAGTCCATTCATTATTACCTGTAGTTTTAACCAAAAAAGATTTCTACAGATCTTCTAAAATGGCTGAATAGACTATTTTGTTTATCCTGACTAAGGAGTACACCTAATGCTGACATATGCAGAGGTAGAAAGCAGACTAATATAACAAAAGAAATTTAGTTAAAAACTGATTCGAAATTTAAAAATACAAAGGCTTTCACTGCACTTTCTTTTCTTTATTTATTTTGTAGTCAAAGAGAAGTTGCCAGGGAACACACTCTGCCAGGATCCTACATGAATCCACTCTGACTTGTTTTGGGAGCAAACACAAAACCTTCTATAAGGCCTTGCTACTGCAAGCACTGTCACTTCAACATGCAAATTTCAAGCAATTTCCCCCCTCTTTCTTCACTAAATAAATTGACTAAATTAAAAAAAAAAAATCTCTAACAAAAGCTTGCTTGAAATTTTTGCTCTTGTGTTTAAAAGCCAGCATCTGTTTCTGCTGTTCCTTTTACATGGAATATGTCTGACAACTGTTGGGATAGTGACACTGGGATTTTTTTTTTTTTTTAAATATTTATGTTCTTTTCGAGCCTTTCTTTTCTACTGACTAAATTTGTTTATGTAGAAACTCTTAGAATATGAGTTCTGAAATTGCCTACCATGGTTATACACAAAACTCAAATTTGCCACAGTCTGATATATGAGTTGGATTTTTTCTGGTAAATCACAATTAATTTGTGCTAGTGCTGGATGAAAAAAAATTTTGAGGATATTGACATTGAGCATAATACTCCAGCGACAAAAATACATTCAGAATTTTGTCTTGTACAAACACCTTGAATTCCTTGGATTTAGGATGTTCTTACAAAGAAAACCACATATTTTTGCATGAGTCTAGGAGTCCACCTCAGTGCCAGAACAGCTTTTCAGCGCTCTGCAAATAGGTAGAGTTGACAAAAGAAAAATTAAAGTTAGGTCATCCAGGAAATAGACTAATTCAGTATTGGTTTTATCAGTTTATTTTTGACAGAGATCCTTTAAAAAGTACTTGAATTCCTCTCTGTTGGATATCTGTCAGAAAAGAAAGGACGTTATTATGAAACAAATCCCTCAAGCTGAGATGAATTTTTCCTCCTTTTTGAATCAGCTGTAATCCTATAATTCTGCCCAAACTGATATTACGATTGTAATAATGCAAAATAATCACAATATATCATAGTTTATTTTTTAGAATTTGATAAGAATAATGACTTCAGATGAATGATTCTATCACAAAGAACATCTCAGCCTGTTGCAAGATTAACCCAAGAAAGTGACAAGTCCTACCTGGCTGGCATTGGCTCCCCACGCCACAGAATGTGCTCATCACTCTGCATGAACCCAAAGACAATTAGCAGACCCAAAAGATGCACAGAACCCCTTGTAGAGGCCATTGGTGGTCTTCAGGGGGGTATTAATCAAACAAATGCAGTAGGTTTAGGGTCATTTCTGCTGTGCAGGTCATGGTACATGACCCTTTTGTGCCTCAAGATTCAATTTGACCACTGCTTCATTGAGATTTATTTAATAATAATATTCTCTTCTTTGAATGGGTGTAGAGTCACTTCCAGAAAAGCTTGGAGCTACAGACTAACCCAAATTGTTTTAATCAAAGAATCTCCCTACCTGTCTATGGCTGAACTCTTTAGTGAGGAAGACAAAGCTGAGAACTGGAGAGAAGACTGGATGAGATGAATCTGATGGGATCCAGAAGAATTTCATAGTCAAACCCTTTAGTGTGTCTTTGCTGCTGTGATAGCTGACTATAAACCAAAGATCAATGAAATTTTGAGTATTGGTGAAGAGGAATGCCATGCCACCACAGCTAATTGTCTGAGTACCCAGTGTTATCTGAGAGGTTTTGGAGCAGGCTGGGAGCAGCTATTGCTCTGCAGATACAACCTGAAGTTGGAAGCTGTGACTGGCCACCTGTGTGACAGGAGCTGGGTATACAACATTTCCTCCATTTCCCCACTGGGTTCCTACCCTCTCCCAGACAGATATGAACTGCAAAGAAACCCTGGGGGGCAAAAAGAATTCATCCAGATCAAAGTGCCAAGATGGGAACCCTCATCCCATGCCTCACCAAATCTGTATTTTAGGAGAAGCTGATAAACCTTGTTTGTATACCATGACTAATCAAGCCTGTGTTTTGATGGAGCACGAATAAATGGTATTTGTTGGTCAGACTTTTCCTACTTGAATGATACATGTACCTAAAAGAGGTGTAAAAAAGGAAACATCTTGACAAAAAACAGGCAAGTTCTGTAGGCAATGACCATAAACAGATGTTTACTTTTTCGCTTTCTTTGTTTGCTTAAGTACACTGTATCTTCCCACTGCTGCTGCAAACAATTTTCATTTTTTTCTTAAAATATTCCTCACTTATTCATATACATTTATTTGTCATTCAATGTTCACACTTTCTTAGTACCTGCATAGTCTGAAATGCCCACCTTTGTGCAAGAATGTAGCTGAAAATTGGAACATTGATGCATTTTTATATCTAATTGAAAATAAATACATAAAGCTGCCAGTTTTGCTGCGTCTTTTGCCTGATGAAAGGTCATTCTTAATCTTTTTCATAGTTAATGGAATGCACTATTGTGATTAGACTGAAATCCGAATGCCTTTGGAAAGTTTGAAAACTAAACAATTGTGTGCGAGATAACAGGGAAAAATAATTTCCTTTGAAGAATGACCTTTCAAAAGTGACTAGTCCCTATCTTTTCAGTGATGCCAACATGTCAGCCTCACATTGTGTACAAACCTACCCATCTCCGGTGCATGCAAATGGCCTCGCTGAAACGGTAAAACAATGTTACATATCGTCATATTTATTTCCTCACAAATGTTCATCAGATAATGGCTTTTAAGCATCTTTGAATGCAGAGCGCTGTAGGGGCTGTCAGCTTAGCCAGTTGATTTTGTTTACAAAATGTCAGCATTTCCCTTTTTCTGAAAAGGACAGAAGATAGTGTCTCATCAAGAAGGGAACCTCAGGCCAGCTCTCGACTTACACCATCAGCAGTGACCTCTATTGTCTTACTCACAGCAACAGCAACAACAAAAGGTAATTGTCACATACGTGGGAACAGAAAAAAGGTACAAGAACGTCAAGATGAATGAGATAAGATTATACTATATCCATTATAATTTCCTAATAAAAGATTGTGCTATATTTATCCATGCAATTTCTTCTTCACAAAGGCTCAAATTCAATTTTTATAAAATTGTAAGTCAGAGTATAGCTGCAACTTTAAGGCCTTTCTTTTAGATGAATGGTTTATGGCCACTAGAGCTTACAGTTAACAAAGAGAAACAAAAATACTTAAGAAAATATTCATAAATCCTTTTAAGATTAATCAGACTCTTCCTTTGCATTTTATAGATAATTTTTACAAGGTACTAAACAAATTGCCTGTTTCTCAGAAATATTTGCATATGAGAAAAGGAAATAGGAAAAAAATGGTAGTTTCCTATTCAGAAATGCATTTATGGGCCTATTGAGTAAAACAGTTAAAACCAGATGCTGCTACTGGACCATTTGTGCCATTGGAATGTGTGTTCAAATAGTTGAAAGGAATTACATGGCAAGGTCCAATAAATTTATGCCACATTCTGATTATATTTAAGCTTTCTTTTCTATTTTACCTTAGAGATAGTATATTTTTCTTTTTCCATCACAAAGTTGTGCATAGAAATCTCTGCTTTTTGGACTTGTGTAGCCGTGAAATGTCACCTAAATAGAAGCAATGCAGCCACAAAAGAAGAAAAATGCAAATTGAGCCATTGAAATACAAGCATTGGCAAGGTCTTTGTACTGAAATTATTTAGTTAATTTAAAAATGCATGAATGTGCACTCTGCACCAAAATAGCACTGTACTGTGAGTAAAATTTTGTATATTGCTTGGCATTAGGTGGTCATGGTATTACAGACTGAACATGCCTTCTGGAACCACACTGGTTTGTGATTCCACACACTTAAGATTTACCTGTAGAGAAATCAGCTTATGTTAGTGATATTTTATCCAATTACAAGGTTAAAATTACAAGGTGCACTGTGGGATTGGTTTTTGACTTTAATTATGACATGTAATAACCTATACCTTTTTTATTTGATGCATTATGATAATACAGAACACGGGCTTCTTTCATTTCAGCAACATCTCTTCAGTATTTGAAATCCTTCCTCAGATTTTGAAGTATAAGCCAAAGAATTCTGTATCATGTTCCTCATCCCTATTATACTACTTAGTCATAAAATGATAGAAGAATCCATCTGCATGCTTTCTTGTTTGAGAAGATTATTTTTTTATTTGGGTTGCTTTTGTATACCAACTCTTTTTGCCGACTGCTCCTTCCAGCAGCAGCAGTTCTTTTCTTTTGTTGGTAGCTCGGAAGTATGAGTCATATTTTGGGAACTTCTGCATTATTTTAATACATTTAATTACATTATATGCATGTCTAGCCATTAATATTTTATTTCAATAACTTTCAAGCTCCTATCCAACCCCAAAAGAATAGTTGTCATAATATTTGACTTCCTGTGATTCTAGTCTCAACATCTTCAGGGACAAAGGTTCATCCTAATAATCTATTATAATTGGTCCCTATGCACAATTAATAACTCAAGTCTTATCAATCAGTGACTTTCTGTTTGTGTAACAAGTGCTGCAGATACTATGAAAAGAAAAACCTTCACTGTCAGAGAAACCCTAGAGCCAAGTAAGAGAGATTTTTTCCTGGTGACTTTTGAAGTAAGATCCCATTCACAGAGCTGTGTTTGACAGGGAATTGATTAGGTGAGCCATCAGCTGCTGTATATAAAGAAAACCATTGTTAGAGTTTATGGAGAACCTCTCACTACCACAGATCCAGGATGAATACTTCCAAGGTGAGAGTTCAGCAGTGGCTGCAGCATTTTTTGCTAAAATCCATTCTGAGGGAGTTTACAGCAAGGGGTGTAACACACAGCCTTGCTGAGGTACTATGAGGTGGTTTAGGCTTAAGTTCACTATCCATTGTGGAGGAGAAGTGGGCAGCTTTATTATTCCCCTTGCCATCTGCAATGAAGCAGCACTGGCAGCACTGAGATGCTCCTCAGCTGGGAAAAGGAGGTGGGGGAACCATTGAACCTTGCAGGAGGGACAGAATTTTCCTCCCTCCTTTTCCACCACTCGGGATGGATGGGCAGAAGTGGTTTATGCACAGACCAGCTAGAGATATTTTTCTTCCCTTTTAGTTTACTTCCAGGGTAATTCATTCAAGCACCAGCCAAGCCCATCTCATTTGTTCTCTGTTGCTGAACAGCTGGTTGTCAGATGCAGGGACTGACCTTTCTTAGGCAGCCCCTGAGAAAAACCCCACAAAGGTAATAAGTCAAGGGAGGCTTGGAATGACTATAAATTAGGTGAGGAGAATCTTCCACGATGATTGAAGGAATGGTAGAACTGCAACTGTCCCTCCCTTCTGCCCTTGAGGTTTCATCTGAAGATGAAATATTTCTGATGGTTGTCACTGCTGAAGGTTTTCCAATTCTGAAGAGACTTTTTTATGGCACTGAAAGAAGTGTGACCAGCAGTACTTTGTCCTTCCATTCTGCTCTCATGAGCAGCCTGGCTGGAATACTAGTAGCATCCAGCTCTGAGGTTCTTGGCAGAGCAAGGATATGGACTTGTTGGAGTGAGTTCAGAGGAAGCCACAGAGATGATCAGAAAGATTGAGAATCTCTCCTGTGAGGAAAGGCTGAGACACTTGGGGCTGTTCATCCTGGACAAGAGAAGGCTCAGAGGAGACTTTATGGCCACATACCAGTATCTGAAGTGGGCTTAAAAGGGGGCTGGAGAGGGACTTTATATAGGGTTCTGCCATGGTAGGGGAAGAAGGGAGGGGTTTTAAACAGAAAGAGGGTTGGTTTACATTAGATATTAGGAAAAAGGTATTTACAGTGAAGGCAGTGAGGCACTGGAATAAGTTGTCCAGGGAAGCTGATCCATGTCTGGAAGAGTTCAAGGCTGGGTTGGATGGGGCTCTGAGCAACCTGGGCTATTGGAAGGTGTCCCTGCCCACGGCAGGGGGGTTGGGAGAGGATGATCTCTAAGGTTCTTTCCAATCCAAACCATTCCATATTCCTGTGACTGCAGGCTGTCTGGAACTGGACTGTGGCACTTCTAAGTGTTAAATAGTTGAGGATAGCTTTAGGAAAGGATATGGAACACAAGTAAAACAAAAAACATTGTGCAAAAACCCACAAAAATATCAAAAGTTTTTGGTTTAAATTTTTCCTTTTTATTGCCAAGGATATTAAGCAGGACAGATACTTAGGAGTTCTACTACTGCTGTTTTGTTTATGGTCTTTCCTTGAAACATCCTAGCAATTATCATAGCATCTATTTGTCCATATGTCATATTAGTAAATGAAAGAAACATCACTTTCAGGGGCCTGATGTTAGTGACAGAAAGAAGCAGGTCTTCCAAGTGGTGGTAAATAAAATTAAGTTTGAAAAAAACGGTAACGGGTTAATGCTTCACTTAGAAGGACGAAGGACATACTGATTTATGTATCTCTTTAATTATTGATTGTCTGCTGGGTTATGGAAGTAAGGTAAATATGACAATGTTGAATAAAGTGTGATATCTGAACAGATATCACATTTTGATTTAGATCTGCGCAATCTTTTTTGGAATGTTTGGGTGTTTGTTTGGTTTTTTTTTTTCCATATCTGAGATGCTTGTGTAACACCTAGGTAAGGAACCCATTTTGGATTCAAAAATAATAAATGACATCAGGGTTCCTTGCTGATGAGCTAGCATGACTATTATAATATATGGGAAGAGGACATGTCAGGAAAGTGACATCACAAATCAGGAAAACACCTGAAGTGACACAGAAACAGGCAGAACCTGAATCTCTCAACTCCCAGTCTAGTACATCAGAAATTTTCCACCTGAATATTTAATACTCCATGCTCTAGATTTAGAGCAACTTGTGGGCTAAACATCTGGAACAATTTATGTTTCAGATTTAGGTTACTGACATAGCAGAGCAATTGCATATTGGCAGTGAATCCTTGCCTTGTTTTTAAGGGACAAAATAAGGTGATTATATTTCCATAATATACAATATATCATTAAACAGGACCAATCCTTCAATTCAGGAGGCCACAGATTTTTCCAGAGCATTATAATTAATTAGATCACACAAATACATAAGCTACATACAGGACCTAATAATGTGTTTGCTGAAATATTTATGGAGTATAATTATTCCATAAATTGAACTGTACTTCACTGAGATTGTTTCATTTTAATATTAATATGGACAAACTATGTCAGAGATGCTAAAAATGTTGAACTTCAAACACATTTCTCGATCATTCTGATTTATATAAGTGCCTTCTGGTATAGGGCATGTTCAGTGAAAGATAAAAGGAAAAAATTCTTGATATATCTTAAGGTGATAGGTGAACAAAGTGAAGACCTATATAGAAATAGGTCACAAGCTATCGCACATAATAAATATTTTAGTTTAGGTTACTGTAATATGCTGTTTGCAGTAACTTTGCAGAGAAGTAGTTCAGAGTAAAATAACTTTAGAACATGGAAATCTAAATTATATTTTCTGCCAAAGTTTTCTTTGAAAGAAGTGTTTATCGCTTTAAATCAAAATGAATTCATATCCTAAAAATCATACAGTGGATGTAAAACCATTCCTCTAACATGTGATCAACCCACACATACTTTAGTTTGTCATTCTTCTCTTTCTTTTTGCAGGTGTTGTTAAAAAAACGCAAAAGCCTCCACTTGCCAAGATGCGTGTTACTTAGCTATTTACAGCTTTAAATGAGAAAATAAGCCTTTGTAGAATTCTGAAAACCTTGAAATTGTTTTTCCCAGCTGGGAAGTGGGGTTTACTTCATTTTTTACAAATATGTCTGTGTTCAGAATGTTCTGGAGCTTTATGCCAAGAAACTGTGCTGCGTGTTATGGAGTTCCGTGGAGAGAGAGAGAGAGGGAGGGCTGACTCTGCCTTTGTCAACTGGTACATCCACCTGGTGATTGAAATAGACACTGTGATTTTCAGATATGATTGTTCCTGTGAATCAAAATGGTTGATTAAGCAGTGGATTTTGAGATTTCTTCATGTCTTTTTTTTTTTATGTGTGTCTCCGAGAGTCGCATACAAAAGGCGACCTTCCCTATGAAATATTTCTGCACTATACTCCAGGGAATGCTATTTGGATTTATATGGGATGAAGACCATTATGCATAGAGAAAATGAGATTTTTTTTTTCCTATAAATCAAGTTTTTGGGCTGTTGTTTTTGGTTTTTTTAGAATGTTGTGTATGTATCCCAATAAAGATGAGATTCAGAAAACAAGGATGTATTAAAGAATCTGACTTTCAGTATCTTTATTCCCATTACTTTCCTTCCAGTATGTAAATATCTTAATAAGAAACCATTGAGAAAGTGGAAAAAAAAGCATAGTTACAATTACTTTTTCCCTCATCAGTTACTGGACTTCTTTATCCCACTCTCTGCCCAGACATATTTGCATTACTTTATTATGCATTTGAAAAATACATAATATGCATTACTTTATTATGCTTTGAAAAGATCAGTCCTCTGGTCTATGAGAGAGGCTTTGCTCTTGAGATAAGCATGATCTGACACAATCTAAAGAGGTATACCCTCAGCTGTGCTGATATGATGTAAATAAATTAATATGGGAACCTCTGATTTAACCTCTTCAGTGAAATCCATTTCGGTATAATCTTCTATCTTTGCTTGTTGCAGCTTTCCTGTACTATAAGAACATTTTAAAATTCTGAAGCTAAACTCCTCTGAAATCCATCACGTATCCTTTAAGGGCTTTTAAATAATGTCATATGAATTTAGTGAGTTCACCTTCCCTGTACCAAATGAACTTTAATAAAACTGTGATTTCACTAATAATAAATACGGCATTTGCATAACAACTCATAAATTATATTCATTTTCACTTATGAAAAATCTAGATAATCTTAAAAAAAATGTTGGCAATTTAGCAATGAAAAACATATCTAGAGAAAAATATATACAGATAGATACTCCTTTCTTCTTTTTTTTTTTTTCTTTCTACTAAGACTTTTTTAAATTTGATTCCTCCCATGATTTGTCCACTGCTGGGTCTCTACAGAACTGTAGGAAGATAACAGAGGTTGTACATTGTGGCATTGCAAGAATACAATGCAATGTTTGTGCACCTGAGACAGTCTGATGGTTACAAAACAGGGGACGATTTGCCATTTGAGGGCTGCGGATGGAAGAGGCAGCACAATTTCTATTATGCTCTCATAACAATCAATTCTTTGCGCTTCTGAGATCATATTACTCCTTACCAACTCCTTCAGGAGTTCTTAAAATTTTGGTGACGAAACCTGACATCTGATGGTCTTTCTGTACACTAGGATCAACCAGTAAAATTATAAATCCTGCATAATTTAGTCATCAGAATGAACACTATATCCATCATATCTATATCATTACATCACTATTGATATCAACATCATTATACTTATTTTAGTCTCTCTGAAGCTTGTAAATCCTAAGCACTAAAGCTGCCAGAACCATCATAACCTGATTCATCTCCAGCTGGAATTACGTGAGACCCTGAGTCGGTCCCACAGCTGACCACTGCCAATGGGGAGCTTTCCTCCTCTGTGGCTGCAGCAGCAGCTCTTTCTCCCGCCTTCACATGGTGTCATTCTGCTCCTTTTCAGGCTCTACCCAAGATCATTGCTCAAAAGACTGATTGCACTATCCCAGCAGAAAACCATCTGAAATTGCCGCATGGAGAGGCCTGATATATGTTGCAGTTAAAGCAAGGTAAACAGAGACAGCATGCAGTAGAGAGCAGTGACAAGGTGTTAGATTGGCTCAAGCTGTCTTGTGTAATTTTGTTTTTTTGAAAGTGAAGTGACACAGCTTTTGTAGCTTGGATATGAAAAGTAGTGTTAGCTCTGTTTGGTCTTTTTTTGTTGTTGTTGTTTGTTTGAGTTTTGGTGGAACTTTTTTTTAAACTGCATGTTAGTTCTAGTACTTATCATCTGTGCTGGTTTTGCTGGGATAGAGTTAATTTTCTTCACAGTAGCAAGTATGGGGCTGCACTTTGGATTTTTTAATGGAAACAGCATGGATAATTCAGGGATATTTTTGTTTCTGCCGAGGAGCACTTGCACAGAGCCAAGGCCTTTCCTGCCTCTCACTCCATCACACCAGCGTGTGGGCTGAGGGAGCACAAGGAGTTGGGAGGGGACATAGAAGGGACAGGTGACTCAAATGACACCAGGGATATCCCAGACCATGTGGCATTGTGCTCAGGGTATAGAGCTGGGGCAACAGGAGGAAAGCAGGGCAGAGGTTCAGAGTGATGGCATTTGTCTTTCCCAGTGATGGGGATGGATGAACACCTCTATGCCCATGGGAAGTGGTGAATGAATTTCTTGCTTTCCTTTACTTGCATGCATGGATTTTGCTCTCCCTGTTGACCTGTCTTTATCTCAAAGATAAAGTTTTCTCATTTTGTATTTTCTCTCCCATGCCACCAGGGAGGAGTGAAGGAGCAGCTGGGTGGGACTTACTTGCTGGCTGGGGCTAAACCATGGCATCGCACACTGAGAAAGCTTGCTTTAGGTTTGAAAATGTCCTGGGACCTTGGAATTTGTTTGGGGTCTTGGAATTCATTTGGAAAGAGCTAGTAAAATGTTAATGATTTTTTTCTAATGTGATTTTGTTGCTCCTGTTGTTTGTACCTATGTTGGTCAAAGATTTGAGAAAGATATGTCTAGTTGTGTCTCCAGTCCCCTGGAAAATGAATTACTGGTGAACAAAGGTTTGCTAAATACTTTAAAAATTTATACTAGAAAATTAGGTTGACTATTTAACCTTTTCGGACAGAGAATGTTCGTCTATTAGGGAAGAGAAAACTAGAGTAATAATGGATTATGTACAGTTTTCCCCTACCAATGAATCCTTGCTCTCAGGAAATCAATTTTCAAGCTCCAACAGGGAGTTCCCAATTCCCTTTCATTCCTGACAAGCTCTTCATGTCCCAGTCACAGCCCTGTTAGTACAAGCATCTTGATGTGAGCCTGCTCAAACATTTGGTCTCTGAAATATTCTCCCCCTGAGCATCTCTGTCCAGGTGGTCTTGCAACTTATTTAGAAAAATATAAGAATGCAGAAGCAGTAGCCATATCTGTGCACAAAATAATCCCTCGAATACAGTATCCATCCTACGATCATTAAAATAATTTCAACTGTAGACAAAATTGCCATTTGTTACTGACAATCATCGCTATGTGCAGTGAAAAGTTGTACAATTTCTGTTCCTATATGTCTAATTTTATGTTTCTGTTGAACTGAAAACATGACAAATTTATTTTGGAGGGAAAGAAAAAAATTTCAAATCAAATAAAATGTTCCACAGGTAGAAATTTCTGTGTTTCCTTTTCTTCCCCAAATAACTGTGTTGCATTTTAAATAGCTTTGAAACTTACTTTGGATGACTCTTTACGACCTTTTTTAATGAAATCAATAAAAAATTTCATCGGACAAATCATGTCATGCTTTAGTAATGAATATGGCAAGCATTTTCATTAAAAAGAACATATAGATTTAGACTTAGACTAAATATTGACCTATTTAACTTGGAATATCAGCCCATGTACATTCAAAAAGCAGTTAAGTCCGGATACACACAGGGGTATAACAGCAAGCACTTATTTACTTCAGAATCAAAAGTCACTCTACAACATGTCTAATTAAAAATTATAGCAAAACAATAATTAAAAAAACCTACAGCAAAATAAAATATTAAATATAAAGTATTGACAGAAAAGTTGAGTGCATACATACATTTAAAAAAATAAAGATCAGAGGAGATTTATTTTTATGATTTTTTTATGATTTATTTTGCCATTAGAAAACAAACAAAAATATCCCCTAAACCCATATCAAAGCCAACAAAAAGGAAACAATTTTTCTTCCCTCTCACTTTATCAGTGATGACAGACATTACATGATCTTCTAGGAGTGAAGACCTCTTAGACCTAGAATTATTGCTAAGAATTTAGGGCTTAGTTATCCTAAATTATCTGAGATTATTGAGTTTAATCAACCTAGTTTCAGAAAAAAGTGCATAATTTCTCTGCTACCTGCTGGTCTGCTGAGCCCTCTTTTTTTTTTTTTTTATGTTAAAAATCAGCTGCAATCCCTTTCTGTGGCCATACTACTTGATGCTAGGAAGGATTTTGAGAAAATAGGATAATGTTATTCACATAGAGCCTTTGAACTATTTTTTTTGTAGGAAACAGACTATTGATTGTGTCAGCATCTCTCACACTTGGTGCAAAAACTCAGCATGGAAAAACAACTCATTCTACAATGAAACAGAAGACATGATTGCCTGGAATCAATCTTATTAGCCCCAAAAACAGCACAATAATTTTCTCAACTGATTTGACATAAAATTCACCCAAACTGATTTATAAATATATGAATTTACATTGCTGCCATTTTATTTTTTCTTGTTCTAGACACAAAACTCTTCTAACATATTGAGCTTTGCAACCAAATACCTACATAAAAGGTTAATTGGAAAAAAACCAAAAAGACTGTGCTCTGTTTCAAAACCCAGTCTTGCTGAAGCTTATAGAGCATGTGTTTTAAATGGCATATTAGCACCAAAAGGCTGTCTGTATGGAGTTACCTTTAACTAGCAGTTCAAATCTGCCTACAATTTCTTCCTATGAAATAAATTGGAAGTCTATTTAGAAGTATTTAAGCTTTGAAATATGAGCTTTTGGATATATATTTTTTATTTAATGTGCTATAATGAATTGTTTCATCAAATTAATGGGAACAAATGCTGCAATATAATAGCTACTGGTGATGCTTTTCTTATTAACTGTGGAAGCTGCAGATCAAATTCTTCTTTCAGATAAATTGTTGTGAGATCAGCATCACTCAGTTTCTCAGGAGTTACAAGCGATGTCTTTCAGCAATTGCACGTCATCTTTCTTTGAATAATTTTCTAAATCTGACAGACAAATTCAACCCTAATGCAAGCTGAATGCCCTCTAGTTTACACCACAATGAGATGAGCCATTGCAGCCCATTTTTGAACACTGTCCTCAGGAACTTTCATAATATACTGGCTACAATGACTGCATTTGTTGACATTTCTATTCAATCCTGCAGCCTGGATATGCCTTACTCCACTGTTCTGATTCTGCAGGAAATCTACTGAAGCCAATGGAGGTACGTGAGTTTAAATAGCTGTACAAGAGAAATGCATCATGTGAGTTAGAGCAGACAAGGATGAATTTCACTGTCCTCATTTAACTTGCAGCTTAAGCTTGTGGCATTCCCTGAAGTTTCTGGAGGTAGGAGAATGGTGCACTAATTCACTATCATCCTGTCAAGTACATCTGTGTGGCTTTTATCAGGTCTGCAATTGTGGTTCAGTATAAAATAAAACAAAGGAAATCCTGGTTTATCAGTTTTATGACAGTGGTACTCTTTCTGAGCTGAAGAAAGTGAAAAAATGGTTTCCTGTCAGTCCAGCTGCTGAATGAGGCAGATACATATCCACAGGGATTTAAGGAGCAATACTTTTGGGACTTTAGACCTTTCCTTGTCATAAGGGATAAATCTGAAACCCTTGCAAGATACTTGTTTTCAATTTTTTGTGTTGTCATTTAGGTGCAGTTTCAGACCACGACAGAAGATGATTTGGGGATGAAAAGAATTTGACCCACTGTGCCAGGGTCCACATCCTGGGCTGCTGTGCCAAGCCTGGGGACAGTGCAGTGCCCACCCTGCCCAGACAGCCCCCAGTGAAGGGAGGGGACCTGGGCTGGGCTGAGCCAGGGGTGCTGGTGGCCCTGAGCTCAGCCACAAGAGCTGGGACAGCACCAGGGGAGGGAAAGTTCAGACACATTTCCAGGGTGGGGGGCAAGGTCAGAATGAGAAGACAGATCCAAAGACAAGCCATGCTGTGGGTCAGGAGCAGAGATAGAAGGATAGATGGATGGATGGGTGGGTGGAGGGATGGAGGGAGGGAGGGATGGATGGATGGATGGATGGATGGATGGATGGATGGATGGATGGATGGATGGGTGGATGGGTGGGTGGATGGGTGGGTGGATGGGTGGGTGGGTGGATGGATGGATGGATGGATGGATGGATGGATGGATGGATGGATGGATGGATGGAGCAATGCAGGGTGTGGTAAGTCAGCAGCACAGATGTAGCCTATTATCTACAGCTGAAGCCAATATTGAGAGCCTCAGTTTAAAAGCAGAGCCCAGGGAGGAGCTGTGGGCTTTGCTTAGTAATCAGCTGCTTTTTCTTGTCTCTTTCTCAATTTGTTCTGAGCTGGGGCAGCCAGAACCTTTGGGAAGGGGAGGATGCAGTAAAAGCCTTTAGGTTGTGCATTTATGGTGTATCTGTGTACGTTAAGATGGAAAAGGTCATGGTTAGAGTGAATTAGCTGCTCTTTTGAGCTACTGTAGCTGGAGTTTCAGAACCCCTTGTGGTTAAATGTTTACAAGGATAACTTGCACTGCTCCTGAAGATTCCTTCTGGATGAAAGCTGCCGTGGACTCTTCATTTGGGAGTAAGTCAAGTCCTTGAAACCAAAACCAAAAAAACTCCTATAAAGCATGTATTTGCATTCATAGGAAAATTTTTAATCCTTGTGTGTTGTTATTGCTCTTTGTTTGGTTTTCTTTACTAAATTCCTAAAATCTAGGCATTTTCAGGTGTCTTGTTGTTATTGCTGTTTGTTTGGTTTTCTTTATAAATTATTAAAATCTTGGAATTCTGAGATGCATAAACTCAGGATTATTATTTTAATGTTTGTCTCCATTTAGAAGCAATGCATCTTTTTAGAAGAGGTCCAATTGTGCATCTTGCTCGCTATAGTTTTCAAGGGTAATAATTTACTCTCTCTCCATTTTTCTTTCCTACTTACCCATGCACTGCATGATACTTAAAATGAGTTTGGTATTTCTACTGGTGGCTCCTTTAGAATTGACTGTGAGTTTTTTGTCCGAGGTTTTTAGAATGACCCTAGGAGCTCTAACAGCAGTTTACTTCCTTGCAAATAAGACTCATTTCACAGCAGTAATCTATGAATATCTCGTTGGGGAGACCTTACTTTCCTTGGTGCTAGGCAAGGGGTACAAAACTCTTCTCCTCTGCAGCAATTCACAGTTTTTGATGACTTCCAACTGACTCTATTACCTCAGAATTGGAATTTCTTCCGAATGTGAATTTAACAATAGGGCTGTTAATTTATGGTACTGCTGCTCTGCCTAATAGTGACTTGCCTAAATAAGTCTCCCATAGTAATTTAATGCTGTTTAGTGAAAACCAGACAGTTTTGTGCCTTGTTCTTATTACCTTCTTTGGGTGGTTTGGAGTCTTAAAGGCTTATTGGGCGTCTACCCTAAATGTTCCCTCTTAAATCTAATAATAAAAAAAAAAAAAAAAAAACAACAAATCTAAACAAATGCCCTCCAGTTGTTGACTTGACACTGGAGAAATGTTTTGGGATTGGATCACAGTGGAGCCTTCAGGATACACTTTATGAAATCTAACATTGCATTTTACCTCCATTTTTCTGTGTAGGTTCTTTTCTTCTTTTTATCATCCTGCTCAGCCTCCTCTATCCCAATGCACCTGTAATCCTAAACCGCCAGATTGTTATTGGACACCTCCTTTTAAATTCTCAGTATACAGACTTCTTCATAATGTGATAAGCAGCCATTTGCACATGAAGCTTTTACTAATAGAGGTGGAACTGTGTTGTCCTTTCTGCTCATGACACTAGCAAAGCAGGTTCTGGGAACTCATACTAAGCTTAAATGATGTAGTTTGTAAAGCACCAGTTTTCAATGTCATCATCTGTTCTTACTCGTAACAGCCTGGGAGAGTGTCTGTGGACCCACAGCTCCTCTATTCTTGATCCTGTGAAAGAGAATAATGGGTGTGTAAAGTCTCTCTAACCACTTGCACAGGTATTCATAACATAGGACATCCTTATCTGTGAGCACAGCTTGCTTTCACTTTCAAACGAAGAGTTCAGGTTCTTTTTTTTCTTTTTTTTAAAGATGGAGGTAAATATTTAAATCCCTGTGGATGTTGCTTTTCTTTTTTTTTTGACAAATGATACAGGCAGACAGGTAACTTGTTACAGTTTCTTTATTAGTTATCCAGTGCTGAAATCCGGATTTTAATCTGTAGTGAAGTACAAGGATAGGAAGAAGATCCCAACTGTACATGATTTCAAGGTAAAGGAAGAACTGGCAGGTGAAGGAGTCTCCTTGTCTAGAGCAAGAACTATCCTTTGTCAAATGGGTCAAAACAATGCAGCAGGGGAAAAAAAACATGGGTGTAGTCAGGCTGTCTGTGGCATTTCCAGTTCTGTCTGCCTGGATGGTGATCAAGTGAGCTGTCATAGTGGAGCAAGCCTGAGTGAGGATGTTCACAGCAAAAGCAATGTCCTTGGCTAGCAATGTCTATGTTCTTTGCACTACTGTTGAAGATTTGTGCTTTAATCCAGCAGAGAAGCTCACAGCCTCTCCTCACAGCTTATTTTCTGCCTGATCCTTTGGTTAAATTATAATCCTATGTGTGGCATTGCAGTCATGAAAATTATGTCACAAATCCAGCATAATGTGTGTGTTGTGTTTTTTTTTTTTTCTGTAGGATGAGGCAGTAAAAGGGAAGGAACCGAGAGAGGGCAAAATGTGGCTTATAGAAATCTTTGACAAATAGAATGGGTTTTTTTCCATTCTTAGTTTAAGAACTCTTCAGCATGCAGTGTACAGACCCTAGGACTGCTGCAGCAAAAAGAGGCTTTAGTCTGTGTTTTCCTCTTCCCTACGTTCTCATATTAATCACATTTCCTTTCATTTGGGAAGGGAACATAACTGTGACTATTTTTTATGAGTATATTTGTAACAACTTTATAATTAGAGCAGTCTGTCTAAGGGGAATAAAAAAGCAAATATTTTTGCTGGAGGTCTGAACTGGGACTTGAGAATCAGTGGATAATAAGTTTTCTACCGTGGCTTTTAATATATGAGGTTATTTTGGAGTGGGTGCTGTCTTTCCACATGTACTCACAACACGTAATCTCTTTTGTCAAAAGCAGAAGTGCTACTATAGCATAATAAAATACCACTGCATAGTATTTATGACTCTGCAAGTAAGAGACAGGGCTGAACATATCTGTGTATATTTCATGAGAATAGTGATGCTGTTTCATATTTAAAATGTTCTTTTTATTCACTGCTTTCTTTATAGACACTTGTAAGATGTTTATCACCAGATTGTCTTTAATGTATTAGTGCTGTGTATTTTGATAAATATCAACACAGCTGCAGAGAAGGGCAAGGATTAATTTATAAAATTCTGCAATTTTTTAGCACAAATACTGTACATGTTTAATTAATTACATGGAAGTATTTTAAAATTGCAATAACTTGAGATCCAAGTAGAGTCTGGCCTATACTGGTCCTACATTAAGTAGCCTTTTACAATGCAAGAAATTATGTCAGATGACAGTAGTGGAATGACCACTAGAAGGTTTTGTAGTTTTCCAGTCTTCAGTTAAAAAAAGTGAACCAACTTGAATTCGTTGTTTAAATTTCCAAGGAATTATTATTCCTATTATCTGATGCTTTAGCTGCCATGTGGAACTGAGAGAATGAAATTTTTCAGCAGAAACCATCTTTTCTCCTTTGGCAATTGGGATTATCACTAGCTGTAATAAATAAAGTGATTTCCAAATGGAGTGTGTCTGTGTACTGTGTTTTGATGTACTGTGGACTTTATCTTTTATGATACCCATTTTTGACTTCAACTGCATATTAGCATAATTTGAGATGGGCACGTGTAGCTCTGTTATAAACAAATGAAAATTTAATGTCTCCTATTAAGCAAATTTTGCTCCTAACATTTAAATATTTCTCCTTCAAAATGCTGCCCTCAGACCTTGTACATTTGGGGATTTATTCAGTGGCAGAAGCAATTTATTTTTTTATTTTTAATAAATGGCCCTTTAGGCACTCTGGACAGTTATAGCAGAATTAGCAGTTTGGTCACATTTGAAGTGTTCCCTCTGAGCAGCTCTAACACAACCTTGTTATTTCATTATGAAATGGGATCTAAGCTTCGTGTCTGTCCTGTTAGGCTGCAGTTCAAAAAAAAAGATAATAACCTCCTGGGGCTGATCTTTGTTAATGTACTGTGCCCCCTGCTATTTTCAAATTGGCTCTCAAGTGCTCCCTTAGTGCAGCTGTAGTAAAATAGTCCAAGGAACTTTTTGTGATGAGAACAGGATTCTGTGGCACCTATTGGTATTTGTGTGATATATCCTGCAGTGTAAATGTGTGGGTATTTGTGTATGTTACATTGGGTGAGCTCAGACATCCATCAGAGTTTAGGATGTGTGAACCTCCTTACTCTTGTCAAGGTCTGAGTGTGGGGTGGCCTACAAGGCTCTTCACATTCTAATAACAAATCTCATTTCACCAAATTATAAAATTTATAAAAACATCAATTTTTTTGTCATTTTTCTGGGCTTAAAGTGATAGTAAATGAAGAGAAGATTCCATCTCTTTCCACTGTACCAGCAGCATAAATCAAATTAGGTGCTTCAAGTTTTGCTTTTTCCACTGCAATCTGAAGCCTGAGTGACTTAAATCCTTCAGTCTGAAGCATTGTATGTTAAATCTTCTAATATTTCCCTCTGTGTACTGCTTATCGTGTAGCTTGTAAAGTTTTGAAAGCACTCAGAGCAGAGAGGATTCTGTCTAACTGTTGAATTTTGCTCAAAAAAAGACAGGTTAAGATCAATAGGAAACTTGAAAAAACATCAAAAATTGCTTCTACTGTCACTTGATTATCTTTCATAGGAAGCTCAGACTAAAAGCAGATTGTTCATTGTTTGCTTATCAAGTTATATAAGGAAACAACTCCTTAAATTTTATAACATTGTAAAGAAATACACATAAAATTTCAAACAACACTTGCTTGTAGCAGTTGAGATGGCCACCACAGAATTAAGTTTATCTTATTGGTAGGTAAATTGTGTATGTACAAAAACAACTTTAGAAATACAACACTGGATGCTCAAGGAGAAAAAATGGGTAAATAATGGGTGAAGGTTAAGTCCAATCTTTAATAAATAAGATTCAAAGCCAAGTGCAAAATTAGAAATCCTTAGATTTGGGAAGGTTAAGTCTATCATCACTGAAAGTATACAGATTTGATTAAAACTTGAGAAAAAGTAAATATTTAGTGTGGTTAAATGACAAGTTTCAAAAGATAAATTCCTTCAGAAGGATTGTATAAAAAATACCTAGCAAAGGATTGGACAGGAATTGTAGTTCCATTACAGGAAAACTTCAGTAGGAACTATTCAGATATAACAAAATTTTAGCATGCTAGGGTACAGTGGATAAAGGGAAAGTCAAGGAAATTGAGACTGAATAGAAAAGTTTTAAAAAAACCCTGTTAAACAAGGTGATTGAATGCTTTGGTGGATACTGGACTTCTGAGGGTAGTTATTAAATTATCATCAATACTTCATGTTTCAGTCCACTCTATGGCTATAATAATTAAATCTGCCTTGTTCATTGTTGGACAGGCATATTTGAGTCCATATCAATATGGATAAGTAAGATAATATACTAAATTAGAGATGGTCAGGGGTTCCCATTGGGTAGTATGATTTTGGTTCATCTTAAAATTGGGACAGGATGGGACTTGTATGATTCACCTCACAAGCACAGAGATACTGTGTGAGCTTGATGTGAAGTATGCAAAGCTGAATTTTTGTATCTGTGTGCACGTGCATACTTGTACCTGTATATGAATGGTGAGCAGCTTCCAAGGAAGTGGAGATAAAGCTGTCATTTTTAAAACATAAAAAATATGACTTGTATTTGCTGTTAGATATAGATATACTCTTTAAAACTCTTTCAGCATGACCATGTATTTGTCTTTAAAAAATCAATTAATTTATCATTTAACTGTTTCAGAGCTAATTCTTTCCATGGGTTTATTTGGGGAAGACTGTCAAATAGTGAGAAGGAAATTAATGGTAATGATTAAAAATGTGAAATGGAAAGCAGACACCAGAAAATGTGAGTGTAAATCACATCTTTGGTTTGTCTAAAGGCTAACAGTTGTTAGGATATTTCCCACGTCAATTTTTCTCTAGATAATTATATGGCATGTGAAAATTGAAGAAAGGACTTCAGATAAGGAAAAATTTAGAGCTGACACTAAATTATTGAGAGTAGTCAAGTATAATGAAGCCTGAAAACATCCTGAAGTAATAACAAGGTTAGATGAATAGGCAGTTGGACAGGTAATGTAATTCACTCCTAACAGATGTAAGAAAATACTAACTGGAAGGAGTGACTGGACTTTTTCATACCTCTGGCATCAAAAAGTAATTATAACCACTGAGGAAATAAATCCCATTGGCACTGAAGTTTAAACAACTGGATGAAAACAACACTGCACAAACAAACTCTCTTCTTATCAGGTATTTTGGAGCCTGTGGTATCAGCCACAGTCAGAGATAGGGAAGTAATTCCTGAATCTTCAGCTGCCTAATTTAAATAAAACTTTTGTCACTGATTTTTATGGCCAAAATTTTTCAACAGGACATGAAAATTTGAGAGTCTTTGCTTTGAAAGAGAAAGATATTTTTCTGAAGCTCAAACGTGAAAATCTCTAGCATATGCCTATTCTGATGGTCACTTCTACTAACTCACAAAATCTTGGAATAGACATTCAACTACCTTGAATCAGCATGGAGAAGTTGGAACCTTGCATTGGTGCTGATTTACTGGGAATTTAAGCAGAATCTAGCCCCTCAATTACTGATGTTATAGCTGGTTTTTGGGCTAAATTAACTTAAAATTTGGTTTCAGGTTTAAGAGCTAGTTAAATTGTCCTGCAATGGATTTACTCTACAGCTTTAACAGAAATTGTTCATTCTCACATGTGAATTCTCATGTGTAAATTCATGACATCAAAACTCTAAGGAAATTCAAAAAGATAATAAAATTGAGTGTTTTTCTTCAGGTTGGAATTTCTGGTCCAAACTACACAAGGTTTATAGAAAATCAGGTAACTAACAGTAGAATGATGATAATGTGTGTTTATCTTGGCATGCCTCAAATGAATTTCAATTTCTGGACAAATAATTAATGACAAAAACTTGAGACCACATCCTCTATTCTTCTGGATGTGTGGCAGGGCTGCCCTCTTTCTCAGTCCTTGCTGGTAATGCAATTTTCCTTTCATATTAGAACAGCCATATCGATTTCCTCATGGACTAAAATATGGCCACTTTTACATGGCCAGGCTTGAATGTTCAGTGCTTAGCTTGGAAACACAGAAGATTCAAAACTGTTCTAGATGCTTTAAAGAGGGGGAAAAAATCGAGTATCTCAAGCAGTATTGGTTAATCAGTGTCCATTATCTTGGGGCAGAAAAATTAATATTCAATAGAGTTAATATTTATTTCTATGAGCAATATATTTCTAATAGTAAAAAGATTTGGGCACGTTAGATATTTTATATTGAAAGATATAAAGATATTTTATATTGAAAAATTACAGACTGTTTATAGACACATTTTTAGCTCCTCAAACTCAACTCATGCTAGTGAATAGTTTTTTTTAAGAGCTATTAATCTCCCCCCAAAGTATTTCAGAATTTATTTCAGAGAAGTAGTTGATCTTTTTTTTATGCATCTTTCTTACAAGTATTTTGAGTGTAGAGTTTTGATAGATTCAAGATAATTTGATATATTCAAGATAACAAGATCTGTACAGATACAACAGTGACCTAGAACTTCAAAATACAAAGCTGTGTGGTTTGTTTTTTAATTTCTTGTCTTATTCTACTTCCTCAGGTATTTCACAGCATGAATAGGAATAGAGCAGAGTGAGAACTTTGCCAAAAGGTATATTTTTTTCCAGAGAGATTTGAATAGTTCATCTTATATTTAGTGACAGATAAAAAATTACTTGTGCTGCATTGCAGATTATCTTTCTTCTCAAAGTAAATGCTATGCCATTTCAGAATATAATTAAAAACTATGTAAAATAAATTCATAAAATCCCATTTTTAATTGTAAAACTTTATAAATTTTGGCAGTCTGGAAGTATTTTTTTAAAACATGCACCAATTTTTGTCTTATTTTAAAGATATAAGTAGGACACTGTGTATTTATATATTATATACATATAATTCTACTATGCAATACTACTATAGATTTTTTTACTCCTGATAATAGAGTTTTATTGGTCCAGCTGTATTTTACAGCTTTTTCACTTCAGAGTAGGTAACAGGACTAGAAAATTAATACTTGTCAGTGAAGGAGAACATCATCTATTCTAAATCCTAAATGCACAGAAGCTGCAACTCTAAATGGCACATGTGTTTTTAGTCTGACTTAATAAAACAAAGAATTCTATGTAAACAATGAGTCTCACGTGAATCCTTGAGATGAGAATGCCGATGCATAGCCAGATAAATTTAGATAGAATACGCACCAAGTTTCATTAATTCTGTTAATTGTGATATAATTTATTGTATTTGAAGCTGCTTACTGGAATCAAACTGCAAATCCGATTTATTACACTAAGATTTGAGACATCAGAACTCCTCACATAATTGAGTGAAAAATATGACAGGAGGGGTGGAAAACTAAATCCAGCTCTTGTGACTTATGTTGGACTAAATCTGCAGATGAATGGATGTAAATCTACATTGTTCCTTTCCTGCTAGTCCACTACATTGCAGAAACTCTCTGCTTAGTAACAAAGGATTTATTAATCCATTTAAGCTGAAATGTGCTGATATTCATTTGGTTCCAATTAGATTAATGGTGTGCTTAAAATTAAGTGCTTGGGTAAGGTGCTGCTGTTGAAGTTGTATCACCCTGCAAAGAGCTACATAACCATGCTTATCCATGAGGGAAAATGGTAAAGCAGCATAGTTTGTGCACTCTGTACAGAAAATAACAAATGAAAATATATCTGGTTGTTATTTGGCTTGAGATCCCAAATTTGGCCTGGTGCTCTACCAAGCTGTGCTGGGTCAAAACTCACATTCAGGTCTGAAGTGTTGAGTAACAGATCTGCCCATGTGAAAAACTTTGGTATGTGTTCCATCTATCATAACTTAATTTTTATCTAACTTATTAATTTTTCCTTAATAGGTTTTTTTCCCTTATAGTTTCTTCTTTTCCACTGAAAACATTTAATAATGAGTGTAAATACAGGTCAAATCTATATAAGTGTATATAATTTTCTTGTGCTTTATTTTGTAATCAATACAATGGCCCACTTAACTGTGTTAACAGTGTGTCATCTGGCCTGAAGATGATTATTGAGCAAAAGATAAACATTTAAAGTTGTTTGTGCTAAATTTCACTTGCTGTGTTTCTAGCAGACAACTGAACCCTGACATGGGAGACTAAATTCCATGCTAATGACTTGAGGAATTTTTGATGATTAATTTATTCATTTCTTTGTCAATGCTTTCCAATCACAAGTGAGACTGTATTTTAAGTAGTGTTAAATTGTATTCTTACAGGGGCTGAGGAAAGCAATTTGCAAAGAACAGTAAATGCCAAAGATAGAAAATAAGTTCTCTGGCTATCAACAAAACAATAACCTAGAAAAGTGTTCATTTAGCACCCTTCCAGATGGCAAGAATTTTCCACAAAATCACATTGGTTGCCATCACTATTGCAAACATATGAATTTTTTCCTCTAATAAAGATAGACATCAATTTATTCCTATACCAATATGCACATCTAAACCTTGATCCTCCACATTTCTAGCAGGAGTATTTCCTCATGCCTATAGGTAGATTGAAATCAAAATGTGATATAAAAGGAATTGTATATCATAATTTGTCACCAAATTGAAAATGAATTGTTGAACAGAACTTGATCCTCTGGTGCTTTGTGCAATCACTCTGCAAAGCAGCTAATTTGTTAATATGCTAATTTTCTAATTTCCTATCTTTGTATTGGATTCTCCGCATGAAAGCGGAACCCAAATTTTTTTACAATAGAGGTTGTTTAAATACTTCTAAAATAAAATGAAAAAGTTATTGAAGTGATTGCAACATCTTATGAAACATGAGGTAACTCAATAACAGTAGCAAGTGATTTTGAACAACTTTTTGAGTGGAAGGGCACAGGTATATATAAATATTTATGTACTGAATTTCAGAGGTATTTGAGTAGGTTTTAAATTTTTTCAATGCATTTTTTTAAAAAGATAAAATCTAAAATTTAGAAAAAACACCCAAGGAAAGACATTATTCAGTGAAAATTCTATAATTTTGTCTTTTTTGCTACTGAATGATTCCCTTTTTAATGTATCTTTTAAATAACTAAATAATTGCTTGAAATTTGAAATTTAGTGTAAACTGTACTGAAATTTTCAGTAGACTCTTTGCTTTGACAGTTGTCCCACACAAGTTGTGATGATTCCATGACATGTGATGTTGTGTTTTGTGCTTTATATTGTCTGTTAATTAATAATTTACTTTTTTGTTGTTCTCCCTCATAACAGTAACTTTTTATGGTGTTCAATTGCAAAAATGGCCCCTGGGAGCTTTCTGGCTCACATGCAAGAGCAAAGTCTCAAGGAAAGCATGTGCTAAGTGCATTTCATTTTGTGATTTGCAGTTTCAAAACATACATTGACTTGAGCATATCTGTGCATCATATGGGAGCTGCTATAACCCTAGAGGGAAGAAATGGAAGCTTAATGTCAAGTGGAAAAGTACGTTCAAGCTTTTAATAGCAAAGTTATAAACAAAGATGAAGGAAGGAATGTGTTCAGAACAAATTAATTAATTTTGAATTGCAGCACTTTGCTTTATATCAGCTGGGATTATAAAGTGGAGTAAAGACAGTGAGAAAGAGTGTCTTGATACCCTCCAATGGATGCCTTTAATGCAAAGAATCTTAGATCCATTATATTTTTAGATATTTGTAACACTTTCCTTCATTCTGATCAGCCAAATTGAGATATTTGTCCCTCAGCACCTGTAGACTGAGTGTTGATCTGGAGTGCGCTCTCTGTTTACACTGAGTTCAGCATGTTCTGATTTTTCTTCTCTGTTTTCATGCTATCGTTCTTCCTCTTTCTTTCTGTTTTGATAATAAAGCAGCCTCTCTCAAGGTTATCTAATTGTGATAACCAGGAAAATTCGGTTATTTTCTAGTCTAGGCAGTGAAGATGCAGTTCTGCTCTCTTGTCCTTGTTAAATTAACCTTTGCCATGAGGGTTCAGACTAATCAATAACAGTGAAGTTATGGGCAGTGTAAGGGAGTCAGAAAACCATTTTCTGAATTTTGGTGATAGCTAGGAGTGAAATTTCCATCCCCCTGAAGTAATCTGGCCATTCAAAACATCACCCAGATTTTAGGACAGAAAAAAATTCTTATAATGAGGGGATAGATATTGAAAATTTGGGGAGACAAAAACATGAATATAATAAGAAAAACAGCTGGGAGATTTTAGGCCCCCATAAACTATGAACATGTTGCAGTCACAGTGACAGTGCAGGAGTTTCTAGAGACAGCAGAGATTGCATCTTGTTAAAGAGATTTTAAGAGTAAACAAGTGCCAGGTGCCATTGGCCCTTACTGTCAGATCCATTTCAGCCTTCAAAATCAAGACCTTAGCCATGGTGTGTATTCTCTTTGATCCAGATATTGTCAAAAAAAGGGAAAATACATTTTTTGCTAGTATTTAGTGTTTTGCAGCAAATTTTTTCTATGTAAACATGTGCATTTTTTACCTGAATGTATTTTAATGATTCATTGTTTATAAATTAGCTCACATATCATTGGCCTGTAGAATTTGTAGTAGATCTGTACCAACACATAAGTAGAGGTGGGTTAGTGGCAAATTGTTCTGGATGTCACACCTCTACCTTTGAATGGAGGAGAAACCAAAGGATGAATTTTATTCCCCCATCCAGAATTTTGTGTTTTCAATTGTAACTTGTAATAGACAAGGGTCTGCAGTTCAGCAGCTGCACTTAACAGATTCATCTGAGAATTAATTAGTGTCCTAGGAACACACTATCATAAACTGTGGCTCAGTGGGACAGTGAAGTTTAGTTTTCCAGT
This sequence comes from Argya squamiceps, assembly GCA_037834095.1. Taxonomy (NCBI): domain Eukaryota; kingdom Metazoa; phylum Chordata; class Aves; order Passeriformes; family Leiothrichidae; genus Argya; species Argya squamiceps. The sequence goes on from JBBMKD010000001.1 coordinate 6,693,334, forward strand.
CTGTACAAGTCTATTTTATTATAGAAATTGGAAAAGAGAATGAAGTTTTTGAAAGAATGTGTTTCTGGAAATCGCAGTAGAAGTCTGTAGAAATACATTTATTATTCTAGTTTTTGTACTTGCACCTCTTTCTATTTGTTTCTAACAATTAATCAGGACAGACATAATCTGGAACATGAATATGAAAATGAATTTGATTTTATGATGAACATGTACTGAGAGGTCCTGTGTTTTGGGCAAATTATTCTGAATAAGAAAACAAATGCATTGAGGGAAAGCCTATCATTTTCATATACGTGCATGAAAGTTTGGGATACTTAATTTATTTAATCAAGAATGTAATCCAGAAGTATATTAATTATTACATCAGGTCTCCTAGGCATGAAATTCCAATAGAATTATGCATCTTTTTGCAACTTATTTTTTCTCTGAATTTTAAGGTTTATTGCTTTCTTTCACTCCAGAATATATTTGGTGAATATTTGGCAAATGCCAATTCATTAAACTGAAGTTTACTGACATCAAAAGAGATCAGTCTCTCCCCAGCCCAACAGCAAAGTGTTGTGTACCTAACACTGCAATTGTGTTCTAAAATTTGCCTCATAAATATGGATTGAAAATGAAAGAAGCACTTAATAAGCATATATAAATAGTAGCTCTGCAAGCAACATGTTTCTTTGCAAAGAAAAATAATAGTATGCTGGTGGTTTGTAATCCATGGACTATGGAATAGTCTGGTAACTTTTACATGTTATTTTGCTGAAAATATTTTAATCTAATCTATGTAGTGAATTATGCTGTGACTGAATACTTGAGTTTCAGGGGACAATTAAAAGAAACTTTCAGCTGTGTGTATGTTAATGAAAACATGCCTCAGCATGATTCAAGTTTTTGGAAAGATGTCCTAATATCATATGAAATTCTGTCTGAATTAGCATCATTGAGGTATTTCAATTTGCTCCTTTCTTTTCCATCCCCTAAACCAAGAAAATCTGCAGTGCATGTCTCAGCTGGATAGGCTAACACCAGAAATACTGTGCTCTGTTGCATCATGATGCAAATTTATGCTGTCATTCAGCAGAAATATTCCCTTCCTTTTTTTTTTTGACTAATTTTCCCATTCCAAACCAAATTTATTGTGCTTTTAGTGTATCTGTCTTAGACTGCTGTTCTGGTGTAAATGAGCATCCCTTCTGATGTCAGCATCCTTACATGAGGGGATTGTTTTAGCAAAAAATACTTTAAGATGAGTACAGTAGGTGTCATATGATGATTGCTGTTTTCCTGGAGCAATTTAGTGTGTTAGCTCCTTTTTTTTGCTTAGGATCTGCAAGAAAATACCTAAAATTTGTCAAGATTTAGTGGAAAAAAAAATCTTTAAAGTTTTGTGTGGACTAATGCATTGCCGTAAGCTATATGCATTTTTTTATCACAGAAGAAATCAGGAGGAAATATAAGCTCTTAAAAACAGTCCTCATAGTCTCCATGAAAAAACTTCCAGCAGGGATTGTTGACAAAGTGCTAAGTAACAGGAGAAAAGGTAGCTGAATGGAATTGCTTTGGAATTAGCGTTTCCTGTCAGAAAGATATTCTTTAGGAGTGTAATAAATTGTTAGAAATGGACCGTTTTAACTTGATTTTTGAGACGGCTATATGGAATTTGTTAGTGAGATGTTGCAATGAGGAACAGGAGCAGGTTTTGGGTTTTTAGTACTTTTTGAGTGTTAGAGGTAGAAATCAGAGATCTGAATATGTCCTAGTGCAACTAGCCGAATTATGAAAAAAAACTGTTTACATTAAGTGTTCTTTCTGAATGTCTTTCTTAAAATTCTTTCTATGTAATCTCTGAACTCTTTAACTTTCATAATGCTCCTTTACTTCCTTCTTAAGTTACTAGACAATGGGTTTCTACTGATGTGGTACTGTTTCTCTCAATTCAGAGCTTTATTTTCATTTAACGCTCCTAGAAAGCAAGCTGACAGTCTGTTCACTATCCCATTGCCTATTTACATGCCCAGTCAGGCAAATAATGTATTTATGCCACTTTGCAGTGGCTTACCCATCTTTGGATGAATACCTCCATAGAAATGAGAAATATATATCAAAATTAGGATGCTTTCAGGGCCCTTAGGAAACAGAACTGTCCTTTGTGTCCCACTCCAAATATTGTGTAAGATCAGATGTGTATCACATTTTACAGATATGTGTATTTCAATTTTACAGAAATATACACATTTTACAGAAATATAGATATTTTTTTTATCATATTTTACAGAAATGTAGATCCTGACCCACTTACTCCTTGAGTAAACCTCTTGAAACTGTTGGGCTGCTGTGCCAAAAATAGAAGTGTTTGGGGCAGCTGTTGGATTGAAGGAGTTAGAGTGTCTGCTGGGGAAAGCAGGCAACAGTTAGACAAAACTCACAGCACCTGAGACAACCAGAACAGTCTAAGAGTCCTGGGGTGTATGAAGAGGCAAAAATGTTGGCCACATCACAAAGGACAGATTATGAGACGTCAGTGAATTGAAATCTATCCTATTAAAGTTAGTGGGACCAATTGAAGAGTAAAGTGCTGTTTAACATGCACCAGCTGCTGCTGCTTCTCTTATCGCACTGCATGACACATTTTGGGACTGTCACATTTCCTCCCAGTCCATGTATTCTTGTCAGCACCTCCATTCTGCTGGACTGCTTTGGGATTTATCTTTTCTTTTCATAACCTTTCTGGGACCTCTCCTTTGATTTCTCTGGTTATGTCTTTTGCTGCAGCTTCTTTTCTTCCATTCTTTGTAGGAGTCAACTCTACAGTCATTATTCACCTTATCAGCTACCAAGGGTGATTTAGGGTGTGTAATTAATTCTAAGCAGTGAGCTAGCCCTTAGAAGAAGCCTAAACATATTTATTTTGTAATATGTTTTAATCAATCAGCTACAATTTAGAGGCCGTACATGCAGAAAAATTTATGTGGTAGATACGGCATTAGAAAAGCAGATGGCCAAGAAGAAATTGGAAATACAGCAGATGGGCAGTGAATGATATGCAAATTAAATAAGGTTTGAAGGATCTTGGGGTCTAACTGTAAATTTAAGAAGGGAAATACCTATCAAGTGAATTTTATCCTTTTCATACTGGATTATCTCATTTTATTTACTTATTTTTATTCATTTCAAGTTTGCTCTTTCACCTAATTTTTTCTTGGTTTGTAGTTTGGAATATCAAAAAGTTTTTTATTGAAACAGCATCACAAAATGCACATCTTTGTTATGATGCAGCTTCATGAAGGACAGGCTAGAAGCTTATAGCCTTTTGCACAAGGACTTTGTCATGTTCTCTTTAAGTACCGATATCAGGTATTATTCCTTTTTGGTGTTTATCAATGAATACAAGGCAACAGAAAAAATGTCCTCTCTTAAAAGTTTGCTAATTTTAACATCTGTACCTGTAATCTCTCCAGAAAAAAATAGTTACTACTGAACTTTTCCCACATAGCTTACATTTACTCTACATTGACTTGTATAAAGCATTATAGCAGATGATAGATTTGTCATGGAGCTTTGTTTACACTACATTCGAAGCCATTGAACTGCAAAATCAGTTTAAGAAAGGGTGAAGTTGATTTCTTTACATGATTTACTTAGCTTTTCTTTTTCTAACAAGAAGGTCCGTATTGCAACCAATATATTACCTTCCATTTCTGGAGAGAGAAATGGATTAGCCACCAAATGAAAATGGACAGTTTTGAATTCTTGAAAAAAAACCCAAACCCAGAAAACCCTACACCAAAACCTAACAATAACCCCGTGACTTGAATCAGCAATGCAAGAAATGGAATCCTAGAAAGGGAAATATATTTTGGAATGCATTTAGAGTAAAAAAAAAATCCATAATAGCAGCAATAAAACAACCCCGTGCCTATGCTCATATTGGTGCTCATTTTGAAACTGTCCAAAAGTTGTGGCAAAAAAGACTCTCCTAGAACAATGGCCTGGTCTTGGAAGTGACCAAAACTTGATTGTGTTTTGAGATTGCTGTACAACAGCACATGTCAAATATGCCAAAAGCTGATTTAACCACTAGAAATTTCTTTTCAGGTGGCATGAATTAACTCACCAAGAAAACCCAAAATCTAAATCAACCTCTAAGGATGTCGGTTGTTATATTCCTGACTTTTTAGCACCCTTCCAAGGCAGAGAGCTGTGTATGCAGATGTAGCTGTAGTTGGGAGTTATGGTCCCTTGTAGCAAATAAAATCAGGGGCAAAGCCAAGAGTTCCAGTGAGTCTCACAACAGGCATCTAAATTCTTCATGAGCAGCATGTTTTTTGTCACTTGAGCATAACTAGGTCACATAACCATAAATGTGGCAAGCTTTGAAAAAATCTGAATTTCTTCAAAGTGTGGTGAGATTAAACCCAAAGCCTTGGATCTGAAAAATGTTCACAGACATGACAACGTGAGTGTCTGTGAACCTTACAAGAGCAGGAACAGCTAATACTTCATGAGCATCAGCTCTGATGAGTAGCCAGCTTTGATTGGTTTTGATTTTTAGTGATATATTCAGTTCAACATTTAGAGTGTGGCTTGGCTTTATTGCCTTGAAGGATTACAGACTATCTTTTCTAGTTTAGTATAGGCAGCTGGAATAATTAATTTGAAGCACTGGAAGTTTAAATTGAAAAAAAAAGTTCCCTTTTCTCTCAGGATTCTGTTAAAAAAAGGCATAATTTTTTTTTTCATTTTTTAAAGTTACAGATCATGAGATCAGTACCTAAAAAGGGAAAATAAATATTTCTCCAAAATCCAAGTTAGAAATTAGACTATGCAGCCATGCAGTGGTAAGACATGGTCTTAAAATCATATCCTTAAGTAGAAAGGTCTCAGTAACCTCCAGTTTTCCTACCTGTACTTCCAGAATTTTATTATAAGCAGGCTTTCTTGCATCTGTGAGGGCACATGAAGGCAGGTGGGTAAAAATCACACTCTAATAAAGTACTCTAGGATAGTGTGAAGTTTGCAATAAGGAAAAGTATGAATAAATCTCTTAAATATTACATGGGTATTATCAGGCTCTAAGATACATGTCAAGCATTGCTAGAAATAGCTCAAGTAAAGAGGAAAGTGTCTTGCTTCTCTTTATGGTTCTCTCCAGATGTGTGGTGGAGCAGTTCTTCCTCACAAGTTATTTCACTCTTCTCTTTTTCTTCTGGTGCAAACAGGACTGACAAAGCAGGAGTATCTGCAGCAGCAACAGTCAGGGAGTTTTGGTTTACACAGATTTCCATCCAGGAGGAAAAGCAGCTGCAGAATTCCACAAGAAAAGACTTTGGTATGAGGGTTGTTACTTGCCCTGGCTGGCAGGGCTCTGATATGGGACATGTGGGATGAAGAGTTCAGAGAATCAGGGTGCACACTGACTTTTCCTACCTTCATTCACCAGCACATGTGACATTCTATCCCCTTAAAGCCTCATTTCAGGGTGAAGAGGCTTGAAGTTTCACTTTGCAGAACAGGTCTGGAGGGAATTTGCAAAATTGTAACAAAAAATTTATGACAGTCTTGTATTTTTTTTTAATATGGCAAAGTTCTACAGAAATTGTCTATACTGGCTTTGTCTTGTCAGAAAGTACTACAAATAGTGAGGACAGTTGCATGTATGATGGTTTTGGAAATATTTTTTCCTTTCAAAACCTCTTGTCAACCTGATAATGTTGTTTTAGTGTATTATCAGAGTTCAGCCTGTTTATAATATATATTATGATATGACACATCCCATTAGTTTATATAGATATAATTTACTAAATTAATATGCAGCTATGTAACCTCAGAGTCAAAATAGCTGTTTGCAAAATCAGACAGATTGTTTGCATAAATATATTAAAATAAAAGGAAATCTTAAGTGTTCTTTATTGTTTTAAGGCTAACACAATTTTATGTTTCCAAAATCTGTCTATCACAGTAAAGGATTTGCATAAGTGTAGACTGCTCTGAGAATCATAACCCAAAGAGACACTAGAAGTAGTTTGTTGGTATGTATTTGTGACTGAAAGGTTCTGACATGTTCTGATAGTTAATTTTGAACTATTCCATTACATGTTGCACTCTCTGCTTTGATGTTCATACCTGAATCTAAGTCTTCAGAAAAGACAATTCTTTGTAATGTTTAAATTTTTCTTAAAAAAGAATTGAGATAATAATTTTTTTTTCACAATGTAAGATTTTATCCCAGAACATTTGGCCCAGAATGTAATATATGTCAAAATGCACTTTAAAAATGATAAAATTAACTGACGGAATAGAATGATTTTGAAAATTCCAACACATGGTGAAGGTATTCTTCGTAGCTCAGAAAAATCCTTGCCTCAGGTAGTTGGGGTGAGAGGCTGTCAGTATAAGAAATATCTCTCAATCCTGTTTTTATTCTCTAATTAATTAGTCTTCATTGGTTAAATAATCACTGTTAGTCATTTCCAGAGACAGTATCATAGACTAAACAGAACTTTAATCTGACCAAGTTCAGCCACAGATGTCCTTGCTTGGTAATTCTGTCTAAATATGGAAAAAAATCACTCATCACCACGTAAGGACCAGATATTTCAGATTCCCTGGCTGTTCTATTAAAGAAGGTGTATTTCCTTATTTCAACTCTACAGATGCTAAAGGACATTTTCCATTTTCAATTAGAAAATAGCAATTAGACTGGCTTGTGCTGCTTTTCATGCCCCAAACTCTCCAAGTGGAAGCTCATACCTGGAACCCAGTGTGTTTTACAGTGTGTGGTTACAGACAGACCTAAGATCCTGAATGACTTTGTAGGATGATGATGATGTGTTTATGTGCTTTCTCAGCTTATTCCAACAGCGAACTTTGAATCTGTATATTTCAGCCCTAGATATTTTGTCACTGTTTGATTTCTAGGTAAATTTTCATAATCTTCTCTCAGTCTTTAGACAGGAGCAAAAAAAATCAAAGCTTTATCAGGCAGGAGGCAATGCCACTGTGGGAGCCTGAAACACTGACATCTTGATGTTCATAGTCCCTAAGGGAATTGAGATCATATGGGAAGCCTGCTAGTAAGGATTAGCCTCAGCTGGCAAGGACTAGCCTGCTATTAAACCTGACTAGCTACTTGTTTAGAAGAATAACCTAAAGAAATTTGATATATTTGGTTTACCTTAATTTTAAATAACAGTTAAACCGTACTGGACCGTATAAGGTGAGATTTGGGAATTTCATATATAATGGAAACCACTTGGTACATTAAAAATATAGTAATTTGGAGAACTTTCTAAATGCATCTGTTCTCATTCAGTTGGGGGAGGAAATGACAGGTAGATTTTAACAATCCTGTTAACAATTTAACATTTAGGTACAGTGAGTACTTAACATTTGATTGATGGATCTGTGGTTGATCCTCCCACAATAAATATATATATTGTGTGTGTATATGTTGCTGTTTGTTAACTATTCCAGTAACAAATACAGGCTTCTACAGAGAGGTATTTTTGATTCATTTTTAGAAAGGGAATTTCTTCGTGATTTATGATTGCTAGAAAATTTTATGCATGAGCCACAAAGTCGTGATACGCAAGTGGTTTGATTATTTGATAACTTTATGAAATAGTATTAAAATCTGAGAGAACAGAGGCATTAGATAAGGAGAAAACCAGCGATATTTAAGGGGATTTAGGCCATAGGAATGGAATTTATACAAGAGAGATTTCCCTTGCTGTAGTGATAGATATGGAACAGCTTGTGTTCACACTGCTCAGGACAAATCCTCTGACAGGCAGGCCTGGCCTCCTCTCCCTAATCCTTTACAACTCACTAGGGGTGCCCCTGTGTGGGATAACAGTTGGACAAGCTCTTCCTCCTCCCACTCTGCATTGCCAGGATCTTTAAGAGAAATCAGAACCTTTCCCAAACCCGTTTCATTTGGAGTCCTGTATTTACATGTTAATCTGTGCTGCCTCTCTGCAGTTTTATTTGCTACTGTTGCTTTTCAAGGGTTCAGGGCCTCATCTTGACCACATCACTGGGTGTGCTGCTTCCTCCTCTGCTCTGGAGACCTCCAAAATGGGAGGGGATCCTGCTTACAAAGCACTGGGACGTAACCCTAGGGAGAATAGCCTTGTGTGTGTGTGTCTTTTATATGCAGAGGATCACCTTTAAGACTCTGTGTCAGGATCAGCATCACTATCAAGGTGGAGTGCACCCTTCTCTTAGGCCCTGATGACAGCTGGGCAAAGGCTCACTGCTGAACCTCTGATGCTTATCAAGCACAGTTTTTACTGGCTACTGTGAAATTATTTCTCCACAGGGGTGAGCAGAGTAGAGATCTGGAAAGTTCCAGCAGACTGCCTGATCCATGAGTAGAATTCATCAGGAATTTCTCCAGGTGCCTTTCAGGGCTTTGGAGAAGTGTAGCCATCTATGGGATTTACATTCCCATGTGGCATCCATACAAAGAGCTCAAATAACCTCCCAGTATATCAAGCAAGAAGTCAGAGACTGCTATGGAAGAGTCATGAGTGGAATAACTTGCTGCCCTGGTGTTTGATGCTTGGGTGCCCCAAAATACCATTCCCCCCCATTTTGGCAAATCAGAGATCCTTCTGTGACTGTGTATCAACCATTCTAAACTCTGAGAGGAAAAACCCACAGAGTGGGGTAGCTACAGAGATGAACCTGAACCTCAATGTGTTGTTTATGAGGTGGGGGGACAGAGAAGAGATGTCAGAATAGGATATCTTAATCAGCCTGTAGTGGAGGATGTATCACCAGGGGAAAACAGGGAGAGAGTGAAGGTCATGTGAGGCAGATGGTAAGATTGTGAGTGTTTCCCTCACAGGATGGTGCTCTGTGAAACCAGCACAGTCTAGGGCAACATAGTTCTTTACTTCAAAATTCAGTGAATGTGGTTTTTTTTCCATCTGAGTAGCTGAGTGTTGCTGTGAAAGTTGCACTTTTTTCCTGACCTGTGCAGAGGGGATGGCTGGCAGCTTATGTTTTTGCACTGTTTGTAGATGTCTGTCTGTTCTTGATGTTCATGAACGTGTATGGCTGTGATTTATCAGCCTCCCTCTCTGTTCCTGGCCAGAGCTGTGATGCAGTTTCTGTCACCCAGAGTCAGGTGAGCTGGTGATGGGAGGTTGCTTCCTTGTGTCACCTGTGCCCTGCTTGTTTTACCCTGCTCCCTGTTATGCCTTGTTTGCCCCCAAACACAATCAGTGCCCCCTGCCCCTTCCCTCCTTGCTCTCTGTCCTCAGTCAAGGCTGAGCATTTTCCACAAAATCTTTTTTTTGTGGTGGTGCCCAAGGTCCTGCTCTGGTCATGTATGCCAGGCTGCTCCAGACCTCTGATTAATGATCTCATCTTCAGGGATTTCTGAGGTTTGATTTGCTGTGGCTGCCAACGTGTTTTCACAAGATTTCCTTCAAACACCAGCCCAGGAGAAAACTCTCATGCATAAGAGTGTCAGAGAAGTGGGACCAAAGACTAAAAATGAGACATTAGCCAAATTGACAGTGTAGACGTGGCTATAATTTAGAGAATTTTGAAACCAATATTTTGTATCTTCTATGAAAGGCACTTGTTGTAATCTTGTGCCTTCTCACACAGTGCATTTCGCATAACAATAATAGAGATAATTATGGTAATTACAATAAAAATTAATAATACTTGCCCTTTTTTCAGTAGATTTTTAAAGTGCTTTTCAACACTGACTAATTAAGCCTAACAATATCTTGCGAGGTGGGTAGCAGGTGTTTGCTCATCTCTCTGGATCCTGTCACCCACCATAGTAGTACAGCTGCTTCTACTTAAGTCTCATTGACTTCTAAATTATCATCATGGTTTTCAGCAGATAATTTTCCCACATCCTCTTCACAGTGTGTCAGGAAGTGGAAGCCCTTTCTTGCATGACTTTGGGTTTTGGGAACACTGGAAATATGCATGGAGAGGACTTATGGATAGATCCAACGTGGTAGGAATGGGAGACTACGCAGCCATGTGAACTCATGATTGACATGTGAAAAGGTGGAGAGAATTTTGGAAAGGAAGTAGGAAAATTCTCTAGATTGTGAAAGAAAATAACCTCGATCACACATCTAGGTAATGCTTAGTCATGTGATCAAGCATATCCAGACTTGCCCACTATGGAGAAAAAATTAATCCAGGTTCTGATGATGCTCGTTGCATACACAGGAAAAAAAAGCATAAGGAGTCATAGCAGAAAGGTTTATAACTTTTTTTAATCTCTTCTCTCCTTTTCACCTACCCCCTTAAATATATACACATGGTGCATTTATTGTATTTTCAGATGTTAGCTGAGAGATTCTTCATATTGAGGCAAACTAAACTGAGATGCAACCTGCTCATCCTAATAATCACAGAATAATCTGGGCTCTTTGCAGCAACATAGAGGGTTTTGAGCAGGGTATGAAATGACAGATGCTTGATTAAATTTTTAAAGGGTAAAGTGGAGGATGTAGGGTAAATTTTCTGAACAGTGCACAAAAGACAACACAAATCCTGTTATTAGTTTACAAGAAATGTGGGTGTTAAGTAATAACAGGATTCCTACACAGACTTTTTTAATATAACTGCTGCACAAATTTACACCCATGCTTTCAGTGAGTTCAGACACTGAAAACTGGAATGGGTCTTTCAGTTCTTAAACATTATCAAAATTATTGTTCTTCATTTTCTCAAGAAGGGTAACAGGATTTTTAAGAATAGCACCACATAAAAAGCCTAATTCCAACTCTGGCCCACAGGAAATTAATGATTACAGATAATCCTGGATATGGACACCTTATCAGCCTCATATTATGCCAGATCAGCCAACTACTTTTGACCATGAGGTCACTTGTGCATCTATCAATTCAGAAAGCATCGAAATCAGATAGTTTGTAAAAGACCACAGCCCTAAAGAAGGGAATTAGAGCATGTATGTCAAATTTCTTCTGAATTTAGTGTTTATACAGTCATACAAGAGATTTTTTTTTTCCCCTCAGTAGAACCGCAGGTTGTAGGAAGAACAAAGCCCAAATCTTCCCAAGAGGCCAATCTAAAGAGCAGAGGTGCTACTAAAAAGCCTGACTCATTTTGAATCACTGCTTCTGGAGATTAGAGAAGACAAGACTTCATATCTAAGATGGAGAACAAGTATTTTATGATAATTAGGATAATGATGTAAGGGAATATAAATTAATTAAGAACTGTAAAACAAGTCTCTGGCTAATATTAACAGAATTGTATGGATTAGGGATTGAGAAATGCAATGTAGATGAATCTAAGCTTTTATAAAACTTTTAAAAAAACTCTTATAGGTTGTAGATATTTCCCAAAAACTCAGAAAAGGCTCAGAGTCCCAATGAATCTAATCTTGATAAATATTGAAGAAAACAGTTTTCAGGTATCTTTATTGGATTGTAAACACATAATAAATTTTTTAGCCTACCTAAAAGGTATTATTTAGTTAAAAAAAACCTCAAAAACCAAACCAAATTTGAACAGACATAATTCTAAAATGATATATAGTCTTGTTTTATCAGCTGTACTGTTAGAGTCCAGTGCTTAATAGAATAACATAGTAAAGCTGAAATTCAGCCTGTTTCAGTAGTAATTTCATATTTATCACGAAAAAAGTGACAGGTGTTTATTCTGCTGATTTCAGAAGGAAGTACTGATTTTACACTTACATAACTGAAGTAATATTGTGAATTACTTTGTAAAATTTCCACAGTAAATAGTGTTTGAAAACCAACTCCTTTCCGTCAGTATTACCCTAGTGTGGGATGTCCTACAAGTCCACTCCCAGGAACTGTGAGTGCAGAGAAGTAGTATTTTTTTTTTATTTGAAAAACAAAATAATAAGCAGAGTTGCAATTTATGCCCCGGGAATCAGGGGAATGTCTGAATGCAGCCTGAATTAACCTTGTTGAAATTCACTTTGACTTTGTGCAGAAGAGCCAGCCTATGAGAGAAGGGCTGTGATAACGTATTTTGCTAGTCCTTTCCTTTAACTAGAAGAGTTCAATTTGAACTCTAGCAATATAATTCAGCTATAAAAACCTACTTATACACATTCAAATAAATTATTTGGTAGCATAGGACCTTTCTGATACCATCAGTAAAATGTCTGATTTGGTATTCCTTACTTTTTAAGGGTTCTTCACCTTTAAGTTGTTGCTTGCAAAGCACTAGGAGGCTTCTTTCAGGACATATTGTATTTTTGACTTAATATGATATGTCTAGGATTTTTTCCTTGTAGGTAACACCCTTCCCTATAAAATAAATGGCATGGGCACTGACACATGAAAACATTCCCAACTGGAACAACTCTTAAAGCATTTGCTTAATGTTCTGCATAGGAGTGGATTCAAGCATGGCCTTATGAGCTTTCAGAATCCTGGCTTGGTACCCGGCCCAGTACCTGAGAGAATAAAACTCCATGTGTCATTAACCTTCCTATCCTGCTCCCATAAAAAACCCTATCATCTAGCTGATCAGTTTAAATTGTGGTGACTGGCAGAAGATATAGGATTAGAGAAATGAAGCCAAAAGCAAGTTTAATGATAGAAACTCCATGTAAATCACGTGGGATTTTAGCAGAATTATGATACATGCTGTCAGAGGAGATTGTAGCAATCATGCTTTTAATAGAGGACTGAAATATTCTTTAGTTAATTCTCTTTAATAATAATAATAATCCCCTTTATTAAAAGAAGCAATAGTTGCAATCTCTAATTCTTTAAAAATTGTTAAAATGCAGAATGAGAAATATTGATTTAGAAGGTTGCAATTTTAAAAAACATCAGTTATTTTGGCCTGTAAGAAGTATAGAGTCTGCCTGAAACAACTACACAGAGCTGGATTAGACCTGTTTGAGAGAGCTGCTATAAAATATGATTTCAGATATCATACAGAGCTAGGGAGATAGTAATTCTAGAGTTTTTATCTTTTACCTTCAATGGTTTGTCCAAATCAAATGAAGATATATTTAAACTTGAAATGTAACTCAAGAGTTGTACTTACTGTTTCTTATTGTATCCTTTATAGGGAAAGTAATTAGCCAAAGAAAGAATTTTAATAATATTAATTAACCAGATAACACTTCTTCCTGTGTCAATGAAAATATTCCCTCATATAGCATTGTTTGGTCGTTTTATTATTTCTGTTTTGAACTCATAAAAAATGAGGCTTGTATAGATTTGTTAGATAATTAGTGTGACTGTAGGATAAAGCTATCTGTTTTCATGTAATTAACATAATATTAGGTTCAACAATTTGTTCCCAGCAAACCCAGGTTTTCTAGAAGGACTTTTAAACTTGATTGGAAGTCATGGCAATGGGGGAAATCCACAATATTGCAGAGCAGCTTGCTCTGATGAGTAACGGTTTCAACATCAGTTGTATGTGCCTAACCCTAATATCCAGAGCACTTTGGCGTGACTCTTTGCTGGAGTAAAAAGTTCATGGTTATACATCATTTTTCCTCAGTAAATATTTACAACCAGCCCCAAGTCTTTCAAAGTTGTCATCACTATTTTATTTCACAAAAGGTATAAAGCTTTGTAGAGTATACAAAGCATTTTTCTTCACTAATCATTTGTGTGATACACACTCCATGTTTTAAATGTCCATTCGAAAATCGAGGCAGGTGCAGCTGGATGTAATCTTGCATCATCACCTTCACCACCACCATTAATGAAGATAAAATTGCTAGATTAAGTCTGCTCATCATTCAACTGTTTATGCATTTAAGGAGAGTATTAGATTATATTTTTTGCCAACCACTTTTTGCTTGAAATTTTTTTAAATTTTAAAATTGTGTTTCTTGGTTTGCAGACTATAGCTTCCTAAACAGTAGGCTGCATTTCTTTCTTGTATTAAAATTCAAACATTTTCTTGACTAGGTTCACCATAAAAATTAATTCACAGTCCAAAATAAGTGCTGTTAGGTACAATATATCTGCCATAAGATGTTATAGGCCATGAGACTTTAGAAATGTATGATGTTCCTTCACACGTATCTTGTATGGCTGTTCTGGAAAATCATTCTCCTAACAGTTATTATAAAAAGATAACTGAGAATTAGCTCCATCTCTTTTCCCATTCTTTTTTGGAGTTTAGTTCTATTCTCAGATGTGACTGTGTCTTTAGACAATGTTACAGAAGTAGAAATCTATTTTACATTTCAGTAGTTGTACTAAGATTAGGTTTAATTCCTGCTGCTGTTTCTATTTACAGTGTGTAATGAACTTTCAGGCAATTACATGTGGGAAAAACTACAGTACCATATCCAAGAAGAATCAGGGCATCTGCTCTGGAATCAGCCACAGATGGGTATGTATGAACCTGGAGTGTGTTTTGTGCAGTGCTGGAGAAGAAAAGTGTCATATCCAGACTTGTATTTCAGCCTTGTTATGACAGATAACAGCTCCACTACCAGAGAGGCAAGTCTCTTCTGAGAAACATCCTTTATGCTACATGGGATGTGAAAATCAGCAAACTTGGTATCAGTGTTTGGCAATATGCTGAAAATAATGTTGTGTTGCTTGGGGAGTTTCTGAAAACAAGGGCTAAATGTGTCCTCAGAGTAAATTTATTGTGTGCTACATCTCTGTCTTGTATATCCAAAAGTCTGCGTGGAATTGGGGATTGTGGCTGTGCACAGGGGAGCATCCAGCAGGAACAGTTTCTCTCTGGTGAGGTGGTGGCAGAGGAGGGTCGCTACAGAATTTGCTGATTGCTCTCACAGAACAGAATCAAGCTTCTCTCACAGTTCAAACTTTGTGTTTGTATGAAGTGGTTTCCTCTCATTCTTTATGTTCAATTACATGTGTAATTCCTGGAGTTTCCATTCTTTTTGTTTTTAGGTCCACAGGCCCCCCTTCATCATTCTATCCATCATCTTTATGATGGTAACTACATCCTATAGCCCAGAATATTTGTATGGACCTGACAAACAAGACTTACACTGCAGAAGAACAGACTCTGAAGTGAACACAGTGTGGAATTATCAGTTTTTGTTGCAGACCAATACAATTTTAATCTATTTTGGATGCCAAATTACAATCGGAGCTGAGATAACAATGCATAAAAATTTGTATTTCACTACCTCCACATCATGTTTAATTTTCAAATTACAATTAATCAAAACTGTGTTTTTCTTTTTCAAATGTATTTGCTAATCACAATGTTGCACTGAATATCTGCAGAGTCTTGTTTGTTTTGCTGGGAGATGGTTTTTTTTTTGTTTGTTTGTTTTCTCTCTAAAATATTCTTTTTATTTTAGCAATTTCAGTCAGCCACAGTGCCAGTACAATAATTGTTTGGAGGGAAAGATAACATGTAGATATGGAGCTTATATTATAAATTAGAAAAGAACATTCTTTGATATATATTTCACTATTTCCTTTTCATGTTGTATTGCAGGACACATTTGTGCTATGTGAGTTTACAAATATATCTAAATTAAGAAAAGAAAGTAAGCCAAACAGGAACATAGGAAAGTATATTGAAAGAAATTATTTGGGAAAATGTATTAGAGTGTCATAGGCTCAACAGTGTGTCCTAACTGAATTCTGGTGTCATCAAAGCAAGAACCTTAAGTTCTTGGGCTATAAATGTAGGACTTGCCCACTTATATAAGCTGCAGCAGTCAGTTGTCAGCTCAGTGAATGGAGAAAAAATTCCTTTTAGGGGAAAATGACCATTTTACCAGAAAATATCAACAGAAAATTAACAAATTTTGGTTTAAGCCTTAACTATTTTTAACACAAACATTAAGCTATTCCTTGCTAACATTTAATTCCTCAACTTTTTTTTTTTTTTGGCTCATATTTATTTAATTTCTCTGATATGGAATATAACTCTTGGAGGAAATACGAGGCAAAACAATTCTACAACACACAAGGTCACATGTTAATGAAAAAGTTAGTGCGATAGTTTTTAATTTCAACAAGAAAGTAATGTATGTCCCTTTTTCTTCCAGCAAATCAAAGCAGTGGACATGTCCAGTGCAATGCTTTCAGTCTAAACAACCTTTGCATGGTTGTCATCCACAATAATTGCAGCAAGGCAGTACCAAAGCAGAAATCACTATCAAGAGTCAGATAACAGCAGAAAAACCCTGGATTCCTAAATATTGCAGTGAACTGCAGTGAATATTTAAGATCTGCTCACACTTCTAAAGGAGAGTTTTATTTTAAAAGAGCTTTTCACATGAGTGGAAAAATCCCCCAAACTTTGGCACACTTGAAAGAGTTTGGTGGTGTTTTGTAAAGATGAGCTGTAGACATGAGTGCAGGATACATTCTGTTCACATACATTTAATTTAAATGAATTTAAATCTCCACTTCCATGCACTCTGTATAGGTGCTTGTTCCATTTCATAGTAAGTGTAACAGTAGGATTACATTTGGTAGTGTTTATCAACTTTTCTGCATAAACTAAAAGGTTTTCCAGATGGAAGCAATAGGAAATCAATCTGAAAGACAAAATGATTCATTATTGGAATTAATTTATGGTGCTGTTTGGTTTCACCAGCTAAATTGGTGGCTACCACCTGCTGGAAGGAGGGATTGTGCTCCTCACTCCTCACCCTTGGCCATGCAATTGTGCCCCTTCCTGTGCTGTGAGAACATGAAGCTTCACAGCCTGTCAAGACAGTAAATAATTTTTATTTAATATGTTTGATTTTTTTTAAATTATTTTTTTCCAAAATATCTTGCTGTAGATTTTTGGATGACACCTATTCTTGCAGTGGCAGCTGTTTGTGAAATCGGCAAGCTGAGTGTCCTTGGTCTGGGTCAGGAATTACCTTTCTGGCTGTGTCCAAGCGAATAAGGTGTTTTTGGAATAGTTAGACCAAACCATAAGAGGAGTCAAAATGCTTCTCATATTTAAACCCACATGGAGACTATAAAGCTCTTATTCCATACCATGAAAACTCCTGGTTTCCCCCAGGTGTGTGTATGTTACACATGGCACAAAGCTCCCACAGGTAAGTCTTGGCTATGCAAGACATGATGCCTCAACCAACTTTTTCAAAAGGCTTCTCAAATTTTTGTATCAGAATAAATGGCTTCCCTCAGATGTAAAGAAATTTGCCATATAATCAATATTTCTAATTAATTGCCATGTTTAGTGCTTGGGTAACTTCAGGCTATTTAGCCCTAATCAAAGTATAGAATTACTAACTAGAAAAAGGAAAGTTGGTTTAATTAGTTCCAGAGCAATTTTACAGGAATGAATCAGTGTTTCTATCTAAAAATGAAGAGGTATCCTCAATGTACCACAATATTGTGATTATATCAACAAAAAAGTTAATTGCTATATTCAAAGGTATTAATAGTAATCCACATGGATGAAAGACTCTGGCAAAATCCTCCACAAAAATCCATCATGGAAACTTCACTTATCCTTCAAAGGCTGTTTTTAATGTTCTGTAATGTGAATATATCTCTGTGGCATTAACAGGTGATAAATTATGCAGGTGTGAAATTTGGCCTCTATTTTTAAAGTAAGAGTTAACTGATGTTTAAGACCAAAGAAATTAAATACGTAAAATATTGCAAATGTTGAAGTAATAAAAAAGTGAACTTTTTTTTTTGGAGGTAGTTTACGCATGTGAATTGTTTGTTTTTAATATGGCATGATGATGAAAAGTGGCCCAATATTTAAAATTTGATGTCATTTAATATATTTTACAAGATCTATAATATAAGGACTAGAAAATGTGGTAAAAATTTTAGGTAAGTGAAATAAGAAGAAAATTTGTGTACTTTGGGAAGAATCACAAACATAACTGAAATGTTAAATAAAAAAATTTGTCAATTGGATTTTGATACAAGCATGAAAATACCCAACCACATTAAAAATTTCATCTATTCATGCAAGTTTTTTTATTAGAAAAATAGCTTAGGGATGCTGAGTGGAAAAAAAACACAAACAGCAAACAGATAAGCAAATGATTGCATTTACTTCAGTGGAAACTTCTCCTTGGTGTATGGCGATGCTGTCACATAAAACAAATATATATATAAACATCAGAATGTTCTAAAAAATGCCATAGAAAACAGTGTTATAATTCTATCATGCAGTCTTGGCATGTCAACATGATGTTGTGTAGTTTCCATTTTCTCTACTTCAAAAATAAAGATGACTTTGGGATAGATTATTAGAAATCTGGGAACACTTCTTTGTGAGCAGAGGGTGAAAGATTTGTTCACAGGGGTGATTAAGATGAAAACTGGCATAAAATCATGAATGAATGTAAAAAAGGTGTTTTTTTCTCTAGATTGTGTTATCAATTCAACAAGTTTTGTTTGTTTTTTTTTTTTTTTAAAAGCAGTTTGACATTTGTTGCTTTAAAAGTAATGCTGTTTTCCTCCCCTCCATTGTTTGTTATATTTTCTAACAGCTTTTCTCCTCAAAAATGTTTCTGAAAGATGACTTATTTCCCTCCTTAACTTTTTCCAACACAATCTATTTACTGTTGGTTTTATTTTGGGGTCTTTACCACAAAAATAATCTGATTTTATTTATTTACCTTAGACTTTATTTTTCACTTTACCTTATGTACATTTACCCTTAGCCATTTTCAGCAACAATTTTGTTTTGTAATTGAAGTTTCAAATCTTTGAACAGTGTTTTGTGAAAATATTGTCATATTCTGCTTGCTTTCAATTTATACTTGCTTTTTTTAAATACTTGTCAGTTAGAGGTTTAAAGTGACATAGAATACCTCCTACAATGATAAACTTTGTTAATATTAAAAGAATGAAATATTGTTTTGAAAGTCATTCTACTTTTCACGAAGTGAATTTCTCATGTTTGTGCTGAGTTACAATGCAGTAGGATAGTTTTAAGGTACAATCCTCACCATTGGTTGTCCCATATTTTTAACTTGTCCCCTAGTCGTTATAATAAGTGTCTGTGTTCTCTCCTTTGCTTTTTTTCCTAATTCAGGCAAAAATTTTGGGATATGGCATTTCAAGCATCGAGACAACTTTAAAAGTGTGAAAAATTAATTCTGTTACTTTTTAAGCACTTGCTCACCACACCAGATACTACGGAAAAAGCTATGAGGAAAATTCTTGATTTGAAAACGTTGTTTATTTTAATTTAATTTTATTTTTTTTCTCTTGGATATGAATCATCCTAGAGAACAGTTATGCACAATTACGTGTGGTAAACAAAAGTATCAGTTAATACCAGGGGATTTGAATTTTCGAGTTCATTTGGTTTTGCATGGGAGATTTTTGCGTGGAATAAACACTAAATTTAGTGACCTTTGAAAAACAGGAAATTAAACTTGTTTTTCAATAAATTTGTAGCATTTCTATCAGTAAATCCTGGTGTTTTTCTACAGTGTGGCAAGCAAGCATTGGAAACTGAGTTGTACATATGTGGGGTGGTTTTTTGTTTGGTTGGGTTGTTGGTGGGTTTTTTTGGGTGTTTCTTCTGTGGGTTTGGGGTTTTTTCCTTTGGTAATATATACTTTGCCGTATAATGAGTACAGTCTGACCTCTGAAGAAATTTAAGATGAAGAGAAGTTGGACATTGAAACTGAAGAAATATTTTGGATAAGAGCCACAGGAAGGGGGTGACCCAGACCCAGTGCAAATGACATTTACAAAGTTATTTTTACCATTCTGGAATCAGCAAACCTTGCTCATTTACACTAATGAGGGACCTTATTCTTTCAAAAGACCAAGTTCTTGAGCCTTTTTCAGCATTAGCTATACAGGGACATGATATAATAAGTAAAGTAAAATTCCTACTCTGCGCTGTGCTGAGGTATTGAAAGTAAACTGTACTCAGAAATACTAATCCAGTTCGACACCACAACACCTAATTTGGTAAGAACACGAGATTTTCTCATCAGGAAAAAGTTAGTGAAGGTATGGTGAAAATATTTTGCTACCAAAAAATAACATCCATGAAAAAAACCTGCCTCCTATGTGAGCTGTGGCAGAAGAGCACAGAATAAATCTGTTTCTAAGGGTGTAGATCTGACTCTTCTTCAATTTAGAAAGAGCTCATTGAACTTTTCCTTGAATTATGTTTCGAGTTGCTCTTTTTCAACACTTGGAAAAGAGTTGGAAAAGAGCAACTCTGTTGCATCTTGCAAGCAATATGAAATTCCCTGAAGCAGTTTTAAAGATTTCTCTTTGGGAACTGAACACAATATTCACATAGGATTTGCTCTGAAATTACTAATATACATGGTCCTAAAAAATCAGAAAATACACAGGGCAAAACTCAACAAGTGTCCTTTAGTCACACAGAGGTTGTCTCTCAGTATTTTATCCACATTAGATTAATGTTTGCTGTCTTAGAGAACAATCTTATTGAAGGCAAGCAAAATAGCTGTAATGACTTAGAATAAATGCAGGAAAAAGGAGAGCAACAGGGACCACAAGGAATAAAATGCTGGTTTCTTCACCTAATTATGTGTTTCTTTATCAACATGGATATATCATCTTTAGAGGCAAGAATACATTGAGTCAAGTATCTCCTTTGTAAGTAAATTAAATTTAAAGAAAATTTTTCCATTAAATCAATGTACCCTGTCTTCTTATGCCTCAGACAATTTAGTGCAAATTCTTCACAGGCTAAAGAGCTTTGCTTAATGGTTGGAGAATTCTCTTCAATTTTTAATGAATAGCATAGAAAATGTATATATAGGTGGACTAGTGAGGCATCTCATCAAGTCCATGTAACCAAATAAAAAATTTAGACTAGTTAATTAAAAGAGGTCATTAAAGGTGTATTCTTGCAACAAACAATTATGCAGTAGAAAATAGCTTTGAAATGTAATTAAGTTAAACTGTTTCTCTTGGTTTACCAAAATTAATTAATGCCTCCTTGCCAGCATAACCTAACTGAAGATTTGTAATTTGACGCTGTTGTGTAAGGCACAATTATAGTCTTAAATTTCTAATCACAACAAAATTTAAATTTTCTATTGAATTCATTATACTATAAGCATAAAAGACATTCCTTTTCCTTAGCTATGCTTTAGTAGTTTTTTGTTTCTCTGGTGGTTGCTCTAGTCCAGGTGATTTTGTTACTGGTGAGAAGTGAAACCTGAAGCTCATTCCTTCAGAGCCAATGCTGAACATTACAGGCATTTTAATTTTGTGAATTTTGACCACATGTGATGACTTATGCTAGTGGTGATTTTCTAGAGTATTTGTAATTTGCTTTGTATGACAATAAAAGTTTGGATCAGATTTGGAGGTTATTGCCATTGAGCCCTTGAGACTCTCTTATTGTGTACCATCTTAGGGTAGGAAAGGTATTGTTTTTTGCATAAAATGGCAGTGCTTTAGTCCAGAAAACCAGTAATGCTCCCCTCTCCTCACCAAACTCAACAAAAATTACCATTTTAGACCAACAAACATGAAATAAAAAAAACCAGAATCATTTATTTAATGCATATGTGCAAAAGGTCACTAAGAAATTGCTTTGGATTAGGTTTGAAAGGAGAAAACTACTTAAAAAAATAAGGAAATGGAAAATGCAATAAAAGGAGAGTGTGGGGTATGGTATTAAAGGATGAGCTCATAAATAGGCAAACTATCAGTATCCTTTTTCTTTTTGGGTATAGAACTGCAGGAACTTCTCTAATATTTACAGTTTGTTTTATAATCTTGGTAGGCACATTTAATGAGGAAGCCTTTCAGTATTTGTCAGAACTCAAGAAAATTTTACTAATTTGAAAAGTTTACCTGATCTGAAAAGAGACTTTTTGAACTTAACTTATAAAACAAGTTATAAACTGCACAGAGTCATTCAGGAAGCCCTTTTCCTTAATAATTTTTAGATCATTGTCTTCTGTTCTTTTTGCTTTTGCACTAAGCTACTTACACATTTCTAAATACCCAATTAACTTCATAATTAAGATAAATGCTTTATACTCAAATGGCTTCTTTAAACTCATAACCAGTTGTAATGCAGCCACTGGACTACAAACTGGAATATAAAGTATTTTATTGTTTGCAAAGCATCAATATTAAGATGTTATTACCAGTTTTCTGAATTTACATACAAAATGTTTCTAAGTGCACCACTTGAGAGGTTTATGCTTTGAATATTTAAGTATTTGCATTGTTTTCACCATTAAGAAAGAACATATTTGCAATAGCCTAAATATCTTCCAAAAGATAAAATGATCATTTAATGTTAAATAAGTGGATGCTTTACAATGCCCTTATATAAGAAATTCTCTGAAATATAATGATTGATTTAAAAATATTTTTTAATTGAAATACTGGGTGAAAACACCCGGCTTTTACAGTAATGTTAAGAGCTTTTGTTAGCATATCACTGAGTTTTATATTTCTCTGAATTGTCCATATTAAAATCTGCTTGAATTTGAACAACTAGTTTTACTTGAAATAGAACTACTGAATAAATATAATAATAATAATAATAAATTATTAGTTTTGCAAAAGATAATCTAAGTGGTGCATCTCTTTCTCTTTTCATGGAAGGCTTTTAGCATTGCATGCTATAATTTATACCATTTACCATTTTCATTTAAAGATTCCATGTAAATTATTCATAAAAATTAACGCAATCTTTAGTTTATGTGTATTTCAACACAACACACAAAATATAGTATAGCACCATACAGGCTAGAAAATGTCTTTTATTTCCTTTATAAACAGATTTACATCAAAGCAAATGCAGTTCAGTGCCCAAAGGGAGATTATTTCTCTTTAAAATAAGGAAATCATCCAGGATAAAAAAAAAGAATGCCTCCAAAATTACTGTAATTAGCTCAATGATTCCAGTTAATCAAATAGCACCCTCAAAAGGTAAGACTATTTTATCCTGAGTAGCCATCTCAGATAGAAAATTGACTATAAACACCTGGCAAAATCACAAACAAATTGGTAATAACTTTGTTAACATTATAGTAGCGTTCTTTATGTTAGTTATTAAAGCAATTAATTATTAAAGTAAAGTAATCTCTGGAGGGTACACGTAAAAGAAAATAATATTTAGGTAATTTTAATTAATATATTGAACATAAGAGTAAGGGTTTGAAGATTAAAATATTTTATGTGCTTGGTCATGTGTATGAGTTTTTCCTCACTGACAAGGTCTGTTTGTTGAGCATACAGGCAGGACAGGTTATCAATGGAGAAATTTCTTGAAAGTATGAAAAAAATATATTGTTTATATAAATAATAAAGACTGAAGTATATATCTACCTATATAATTTATAACTCATTTTAATATATATAGTATGTAATTAAGGTATAATATAGTAAAATCCTGCAATTGTCATGCAAAATAATACACCTACATTTTATTTGGATATTTCAGCAAAATTCCTCAACCCAGGTACTAGGCAGTAAATCTACTATAAAATTGTTTTGAACACACAGGTGTTGACGCATTATTTTATTGTTGCATTTATTGGTTTTATTGTGGCACAGCACAAATCTGGCAATAAAATAGAATATGATGATGCCACGATGTACGGAGAAATATTTCACTTCATGCATAGTGAAAGAAGTTGTTGAACTGATATATTAGCAGTGGAAGACATACAAAAAAAAGAATAAATTGTTATTTCATACTTTCTTGGCCTGTGTGACTTCAGCTCAAGAAAAACCCCAAGTATTTTAAGCACCATCATTCAGGCCAGCCTTAGCAGTAGATATTCCTGTGTGAAATAATTCTTGTGGTTAATGCTTAGAGATCTTCAGGCTTTTATTTCCTATGCTGTAAATATTCCTACTCCAATGTTAAACCAAAAATGTACAGTCACCAAAACACCTCAAACTATGATGACGTTGCATGTTTGTCAATGTTCCTCAAAACACTCAACCAGCCAGTACAAAATGTGGGGGAGGTTCATGGTGTGGGAGTTGCTAAACCACCACCCTGCTTCTCCAGCTGGCCAAGGGAGCTGGAGATGTAACAGCTGGGGAATGGGTTCTATTTCTCATTTCAAATGGGAGAAGCAGTGGCTGTGACAATGACTAGAGCAGGAGAAATATTTCCACTAAGAAAACTGTGGTGAGAAGGCTGCTGTCAAGGAGATAAATTCTTAATTTTATTTTTTTTTAAATATTTGACCACAGAATAAGATTTATAAGGTTTCCTAGTATGTCCTAATTATAAATTCATGATATAGCTAGGCCTCAAGATAAAACCAAAATTTTGCCTATGAAATTTTCTCTCTTCCAGTCACAGTTTTTTAGTCTGACAGTCAAATCTCAGTCCCTGACTTTTCATGTGGGTGGTTTTACTCTGACAAATGGCTGAGTATCTGGTATCAAAGTTGATTTTTACTGGAAGACTTATATTTTAAAATAGAAGTTGAAAACAAGGGCAATGAGTCCATCGGAAGAACTCAAATTTTTGTTCCAAATTCATGAAATCCACAAGCAGTCGGGGGTTTCTGTTTGCAAGATAGAGGTGTATGTAGAAAAGACTGAAAATTCAGAAATTGAGAAAAAGACTGGAATTTCAGAAAAAGACTGAAAATAATTTACTGTGTGTTTTATCATTGAAACACAGAGTGCTGAAATCCCTGGAATTTCAAAAAGGACATTTCTCTTTCAGGAAATATTATTGCATGGTGACAGCCATGATACAAATGTGGCACAGCCCAGTTACACTTCCATGAAACAGGAAGCAAAAGAGAAAAAATGGAAACAAGAAAAGTGTATGTTTCCTTTATACTCTTCCCCGTTCCCCCTTCTGTCAGAGTGTGTAATCCTGGAGAAAACAGTCCCAACTTTCTTTATGCTATCCTCAACCTCTTCCATATTGCCCTGAAGGAATCAGCACTGTGCAGTTCTTTAAACAAACACCCCCTTCACAGCTCCACATCTCTTTTTGCCTTCCAAGCCAGCTGCTATTTGCTCTCTGTGACACTTGCATTAAATGCATGTTCTTAGCTGCTGCATTTAACTTACCAAGGCCCCCATCTGGTTTGAGGTACTCCAAAATAGAATTTAAGTGTTTTGAGCTTTAATCTGGCATGGCAGCACAAGCTCATAACCTTTTCTCTCTGCACTAGATGTGAAGGTAGCATCTCAGCAATCTCTGAGCCTGAGGAATCAAACACCCAGCTGAGACAGACTGCTGTCTCACGCTCAGACATCACGAGACTCAACAATATTGCATTTCTTGCATGAGCTTCCCCTGAGGGATGGAATCCTGGAGGTGCAGTCAGAGCATGTAGAACATACCACGACAAGGGCACAGCTCTCACAAAACACCATGGCAGCTGTCATGTTTGCTGCAAAACATGGCCAGAACAGTACGTGATACTTGTTTCCAACCCTTTCCCTTCATCCTTAATACCAGTGGGATCTCTGGATGCTTTTTCCATTCCTTTCCTGAATGTTTGCTCACTTAAATCTCTTTTTATAGGCTGTGTTAATGGCGAGGTCATGACAAGTCTTGCTTGTAGGAAAACACTTTCGGAGCCTTTCCTTGAAATGTCTTCATTTCCAAAAAAATTATTTAAAGATTCAGAAATAAAATGACATGAGAGAAAGATTGGGTAAGGAGCAGTGTGATGGGGATGGTGAGACCAATTGTTCTTGGAGCAGGGACTGATTTTTGGGGCAGGCTCTGAGAGCAGCTGCTGGCTTACACCCATTGTGGGTGAGGACAGCAGGAAAGCACATCCTGCTGGACTTGTGCTCTGTTCTTCAGAGCACAACAGAGCCAAAAGCACTTTGTTTTTTTTTAAGTTGTTGGGCAAATATAAAATTGAACCCATGAGGGTCATTGGACATGGTGTCCCTTTGGATACAGGCAGGAGTTAGTGATCTTGGTAACAGAGGTAGTAGCTGCAAATTATCTGCTCCTTAGAGCTCGGGTGATTTCTCTAGCATATGAAACACATAATTTAGTACTATGCATCGAAAAGTATTGTGGATTTTATACAAGACAAATAGGACAAAAATAGCCCTTGTTTCAAAAGTTAGATCTGCCTTATGACCACACTTCATATATTCTCAGCCCTTTTATATGTTCTACATAAAGAAAAGATGACTTTTTTCTTTACAATTTCTTTTTTTTTTTAATAGGAAATGTTATTTAATGAATGCAAAGATGCTTTTGTGGAAAAATATTGGTACAGATCAAATGGGACTCATGGTGGTTTCTCACATTCAAGAGGGAATTTCTGCTCGTAATGGTAGAGAACACAGAGGTATCGCAGAACTGAGCAAGTTTGGGATATTGACTTAGTCCTTCAAAGTTCAGGTGGACATTACACTGCCCAGACTAAGAGGTTTCTAGAGCAGAGCTACCTGAATTCTCTTTCTGTGGCCTTGTACACCTTAGCAGGTAAATATTGATCTGAACTAATTCCAAAGAGTAATTAGTATGCACTGTTAGAAGATTTGGCAAAAAAGACAGTTTCTTCATTCTAATTCAAAACTGGAACTGAACCTCAACTTCACACATATCAGGTGGTTTTCATAAGTTGTGTAACATGATTGTGAAAACTTTCCTCTCTCCTAATTCACCATTTTGGGTTGGTATCTCTAAGGCAATTTTTTCTTTTTTTTTTTTTTCTTTTTTTTTTAAATTTAGTACTAGCATTTTTATGAAGGTTAAACATTGATTTTGCTCTCAGTGAGCCAGGAAATGGACTGAAGAAAGATTTTCCACCTGGCCAATAAATATTTTATAGTTCTTGGTTATTGCAGAGTGGGAAATACACCTCTCCATCAACTCAAAGACTTAAGAAAAAGTGCTAGAAGTTTGCAACATTTGTGTGACAGAAAAAAAAAATAAAAAAATTTTGTGTAAGTTAATGGAACAGCAGAGCAATTGCTCTCCTGCATCCATTTATTGTCCTTTTTTATACACGCATTTTTATTTCAAATGTGTTCTGTTTTCAGATATTCCAATTCTAGCAATACTTGCTGAGCTTCAATTAGGGAGTGACAAGCACCGAGTTAACTTTTTTAGCTCAGCATATGTGGTTATGCACAAACTCATGCATAAACATTAACCAAACCACCCAGTGGGGGAAAAAAAAAAAACAAAAAACTAATACTGTTTTTAGAGCAGAAGTGAAAAATAGCAGCCAATGGAAACCGACGGCTGCACGATCCCGACTGCTGAGAGAAGGACGCCTTTGTCCGTGCCACCCAAGAAGGCAGAAAAGCTGAGGAGTGGGAGGAGATTCTGAGTAACAAAAGAGAAGTTTGCAGCGCAGCAGCTCCGGGAGTTGGATGGTTTGAAAGCAGGAGCGGGCGGAGGCGAGCGCAGTGACAGGCACAGGCTGTGTCTGCTCTGAAACAGGAGTAGAGCCAAGCACAGCAAATCAGGATTATTTATTTTCTGCCACTGGCTTCAAACCCTCGGTTTACCTGCGCTGACAGAAGTGAATTTTCAATGCGTCTAGCAACTACTGTTTACAAGCATCCGCTAAAGCAATGTAAATACCCTTAGTAATTGTATTCTTTTTGACCTTGTAAAGGGCGGTTTTGCCTCACTCACAATCATCCTGCCTTCCAGAGCAAGGATCTTACCTCCTTTGTCATTTTGATTGGATTAGTTGTGAAAAGTTTTACATCTCTTCCACTACCTCTGCCTTTTTAACATGACAGATACTGTGTTTTGATTCCACTTTCGAGATTCCTTAAGACTCTTTCTCCTCTTCCTATAAACTTATTTTCTAGTTCTGGGAAATCACTTTTGGTCCCCAGCTGGTAAGTAATACTATTTGCCATCACTTCTGTGCTAAATCCCTGGACAGACACTTTCCAGCCTTTCTCATTTGCCCCACAATAGTGGCAGATTATCTCATAAACTCCCCAGCAGTCTCCTTTGCCTTGCTAGCTATGAAAAGCTCTCTATATATTTGCTACGACCACCGTGAGCACCATTTAAATGTGTGCTTCACTCAGCTTCCTTTCACTGGTGGAAGGGTTTGTTAGAGACCTGCGTTGTGATTGGATTTGGCTTTAATTAGATGTCACCTACCTTCTCACTTCTTTTCTACTGTAGCTTTGACATATTGTTGCTTTTTGACTCTTTAGGCTGAGTGAAAGGACTGTCTTCCCCTTTTTGGTGCTAATTAGAAAAATAGGATTAAATCAAACAACCAAACATCACTTTGTTATACCCATCTTTGCGACATGCAAAAGTCTGGTTTTGTCAAAAGAGATGAAAAGTATTCACTACTTCAGGGTCAAATGTTGGAAAAGAAATGTCAAAGTCTTTTGAAAAGGTTTGAAAGAGGTGCAATTCATTAAGTTTCTCAAAGAAAAGATTACAGAGAGGAGAATAAGCCTGCCTGACTACTAAATGTAAATAGAATTAGACCAGCTGGAGCTAAGTGCAACAGGAACATAGCAAAAATGACGACGTCTAATATCTTAGACCATACTTTATTGTTAAATAGATCAAAACCAGGATGAAAACAGCTGTTCTGAGAATGATGGTATGGGATCCAAGCTGCAAATGAAGTGTTAAGGAGCAATTAGTTGTGCTGTAATGCCTACAGGAGCAGCTATTTCTCATTTCCTTTCCTTTGTACCCCAGTAGTGTCAGTAGCAGGAATAACACGTTCAGGATCTTAACATCTCCCAGTGAAGAAAGTATTTCCCTTATGCCTTTTGTGTTTGGGATTTTATTGGTATCATTGATCAAAGAATGGATAATATTGATATTTTTTTCAGAGGTGGTTTAAAACAGGCATTTTAGGTTGTTATGGAAGTCTTTCAATCATATGACAAGCTGAGGTCATAGCACAAGTAATTCTACCACTACAGTACAAGCAAACCAAGAAATCAAAGGTAAAAGGAAAATCAACATCTTTATTAGGAGCATTCTTAAAAGGGGAGAATAGAGGCAGAAGAAAGGAAGGAGTAAGTTTTTACATGAACTTTATGTTTTTAATTTTCTTGCAGTGTGCATAACTAGAGACCTGTTTCAACCCTGAAAGAAACCCCCTCCAAACAGAATAACCAAACCAATGACATATTTTACAGTTCCCACTCTGAATAACTGTTTAGAGATCCTAAGGTTGATAATCTTCTATCTGTTTTTCCCAATGTGATAAAAATCTTGTTTGAGTAACACAACAAAGGTAAATTTAGAATAACTGCTTGAAATTTGTTCATACTGAGAAATTTCTACTTTTTATGTTAACCTGGAAAAAGAGTAAAATATTGCAACTACAAGCTTTGAGGGTTCATTTTAGCAAAAATATTAATTGATCTTTTAAGAAACATAATAAAAGAAACACAATAACAAACACCATATAAACCTTCCCTCATGGGTAATACTAGACCAAAAGAGCTGTACAAACTCTGTTGTGAGAAAACCACTTGAATGTCTTAAGCTGTCACAAAAGCCTTTGTGCTTGGGCATTTTTTTCACAAACCAACAGGTTTTGTAAATTATATACTTGATGTATTTATGCATAAGACATCTTTTGTATCATATATTCATATATAACACATATAAAATATATAAGTGCATATAAATGTGTGCTTTAACTTCATACAAAAAACTTCAGTCTGAGATGTATCAAATATTAAAAAAAGAAAGTCCATGCCAGTCTTTTGTGAAAGTAACAAGAGGAACAAAAAAGCAGTGGGGTAGGAAGGAAGCTGGCACGTGGCATTTTTTGTCTTTGGAGTGTGAGGTTCCCTTTGTCCTGACAATTTTTCACACCTGTGTGTGATTGATTCAGCAAATGAAATGCTGCAATTTAGGAGAAGCTCAGAGATGACAACTTGCAGCTGTTCTTTTGGATAGGCAGTGACATAAAAAGTAGAGGCCTTGGAAATGTGAAGAACTTGAATGCTTCTTGATTTTAAACTGGTTAGTGTTCAGAACTGTTATAATTAATTGAGATCATAATGCCTTAGAACATGAACATGATAAAATAGAAGATGATCTTTTCCTTCCCATCAGAGGTAGATCTGTTTTTAGCTGTAGTACTTTAACAGGTTTGTTTTGATGATGATTTCTGTAATTGTGAAAAGGATTACAGATTACGTTCTGCTTTTCTTTTTACCTTTCGCTTTCCAGTTTAAGTAATAACTTACCTTTTCACTTTCTTCTAAATTTTAAATTTTATGTGAAGTTTTCTCAAAGTGATATGTTTATTTTTGCTCCTAAATACTCTTCTCACTTTTTAAGTTTTTTATCTCTTTGTGGTTGTCAAAGCCTGTCAGAAAACAGCTTATATGGGGTTTCCCCCCTCCCCCTTTTCTTATTTTTGAGTGATAAAACTGTTTTTTCTGTTCATAATGAACAAATGTGTTAAAAGTCCTGTCAACTTTTCTGTCAGATGTGAAAATCTGAATGATTCCTGGCATGGATATATTTTACCCTACTGAAGGGTTTTAATTTACTCATTTATTTTCTCTTCCTTAGGGAGCAAGATGATATGAAAGACAGGAGGAGTAGAAAACCTAACACAAATTAAGAAATGTGTAAATACACACTATCCTTCACTCAAGTGTTAAAAGAAAAAAAAAAGAAGAAAACAGACTACTTGCTGACATTGCAAATCTAAGCTGAGCATTTATAAAAATCATTGATTTTTAGTGTGGTGCAAAAGTAGAGAAAAACACTCTAGTAAAATTAAGTGAGGGATAACAGGTTCAGCTGGTCTTGATAGAGGCTCCATACTGTGAAATGTTGAATACTGCAAAAATCTGTACTAGAGCAAGTTAAAAAGTGTTATTACAAAATATCCAGTAGTATTTAAAACACATTTTAAAAGAAGGTGTAACAGAGGTGTAACAAAAACTCTATCTAAGAAAGGTATTCTTCAACAGTTCATCAGGTAAAGGAAAAGCAATCATGCAGAGTGAAGTGATCAAGGGGTTTTCCATGGTCAGGACAGACCTGTTAAAAAAATGTTTATTTGAAATTCTGATGAAATATTGTAAGCCAAAACTGAGATTGCCTGCATAATTACAATTTGCTTTTCTGGTTCATACTAATTTTGGATACAGGTTTTCAGTGGTAATCTCCTTCTTCCAGGATTCCCTTTCCTCTGCAAACTCCTCAATTTACTTACAGAACTGGCTGGAGAATCTTGGCTAAATTTTATTTTTTGTTTATTCTATGTTTTAGTCCATCGTGCCTATGCAGCCATCATTATGTATACAGGATTTTGGTCAAAACAGTCTGTTCAAATAAAAACAAAGCAAAGCAAACAAAGCTTTACAATTTGGGCAATAATAACTGTTTCCTTGCCTCATGACTGGCTGCATTCTGCCATTTTCAGAAATGAGTATGTTTTTGGAGAGACAACAAACTTCCTGCAGGATGTAAAGAATGGTTTCTCCTTTTTTTTTGCTCTGGTGGGCCTGACTAAAATTAGAATGTTTCTTATCTTTTGAGCATTGTCACATCATGGGGAAGATGAATAAGGGTACCTCCCTCCTTTCCTTGGGAAATTGTGTACTTTAGTTTGCTGAAGCTCTAAGGGGAACAAGACCCATTATGATATTTATTTTCTTCTCTGCAAGTCTCTCACTAGTTCCAGTTACCTTCAGATTGTGTTCTTAGCCAGCTCATGTTGATAACTTGGAAAAAAAATCTGTGAATGCTAAAAACAAATGCTTGATTCTGAGCTGCACAGAGCAGGATGGCAGAGCTGCTGGATGGCAGAGGATGTTGGAGACCTGAATTTAATAACAATTTCATGTACATTTCAGGAGTCTTACTTCAAACCAGCTATAGTCAGGATTGTAGACCGAGGAGGGGCTGTTAACATTTGGAGTGTATCCGATGTATTCCTGGAACACACCTTCAAATTTATTTTTGTCTGAAAAGGAATCCAGTTTGTTTACTCCTAGGCCTCTCCACAGAGTGACACGAGGCACAGTACATGGGTGACAGGGAGAGATATTTCAGAAACTCTCTCTTCTTCTGGTAAAATATTTAAGTGGATTGACAAAGTGCAAACCACAGTCTTCTGTTCCAGTGCTTTAAACTGTAGAGTCTACTTCTCCAACATGGAGACACTTCCCACTGAATTTATGGGAAAAATGAGTAGACAGTGAATTATTTAACATATGCAGAAGGACTTGGTTTCTTCTTTTGAGGGACTGCCAAACTGGTTTGAATAATGTTTTCTAAAAGTCAGCAGTCAGATTGAAGCTGTCACTAGCATAATCAGATTCAATCTGTAGGGTTGAGTTTGGAAAAATTAATGGCAGATAAACTGGTGAAATATTGGAATGCAAAGTGTCTTGCAGACACTTTTCCGTTTATCTGCTGGCCAAAATTCCATGGTAAGGTTGTTTTTTTGGAGCTGGGTGGTCTTTATCTGGTGAGCATATGTAGAGTCTGTATAAGGTGATCAGTACTGTGGTTGCTTCAGGTATGATTGATCACAAAATAGTAAGTAACGACTATTAGAAATAAAAAGGTTTATTAGAATCACACAATCGTTAAGGTTGGAAAAGACCTCTCAGATCTTCAAGTCCAACCCATGTATCCAAGTGCCACATTCAGATGCCTTTTGAACATTCATTGTTCACACTTGGAAATAAAGTAGGCTTAGTTCTAGGCAATGTCAGACCATAAATTTTTCAACAGCACAAGGGGCACTGTACAGGAGCAGTGATGGCAACATCAGGCAAAACAACCGAACAGATTTTGGAGATAAAACTAATTCCTCAGGCCACCTGGATTAATGTATAATAACAGCTTAGGGGAGAGAGTACTGCCACAATTGAAACTTTGTTTCCATAAATAAAATGCATCTCCTTCAGCAGACCAACACCATTCACAAATACACATGCAAAAACATTTAGGAAAAATGGGTTCTAAAAAGAAAAAAAAAGGTTCTAAAAAGGTAAAAATGTAGTGACTCTACAGCAATTTGACTCCCAGCAGAGTGAATTTCTTTATACTTCAGTACAATAGAAAAGGGACTGGCTGGTTATCAAGCATATGAATTGTTTAACATTTCAGCTGGAATACCCAGAGGTTACATCCATGTGGGAAAAAGAACTTAAAAGTAAAGATATTAGTTAGTTTAGCCTATGCCCATTTTGTAACATTGATTAGTACAGTTAATCTATCTTTGCGTTTGGAGGCTGTGGGGGATTGCTGTTTTGATGGCCAAAGGACCAACAACAACCACAAGGAAAAAACACCAAAATCTTTGTAGAACACATATTGGAGGAAGTGAAAATGTTTTGATTAATAGTGAAATATATTTTCTTTGAAATATATCCACCTATTCATTATTTATATAAATATATAAATTCAGATACACTTACTCATTTGCATTTTTGGAGTATCATCTGTGTGGGTATCTCAGCTCTTCACTATAGTTTGACAGTAAATAACACTCACGTGAGTACCAGCATATTTTTTATGTTTATTTTAGAAATGCTTGGAGATATCTTGCTATCAGTTGAGACACACCCTTGCTCCTTCAAAGGAGGCAAACCAGTTCAGCTCTCTGTCACCCATAACACCATTTCCTTAAATTATGTCAAATTCTTGCTCAAACTCAGAACCTTAGTAACAGCATTTAGGGTGCTTCATAAAAAAATCTGGGAGAAAGCAGAATTCTCATGTTGGAAAAAGAATGTTTTCTTTACCTTCCTCTTCTAAAATTCAAGTGTTCACAAACTGTTCCTACCAATTAAGAAAATTGACCTTGAAGCATGGAAACTGAACCGCAAACTGCTCATGTCTATGGTATTTAATATTTTTCAAAAAGGAATTCTTACTCCTCATGGATATTGTGGCACTGTTTTTTCCTTCAAGGTATCGTTTTCAGGTAACCCTGTCAACAGTGCTCTAGAAAGCTTAAAGTTAGGCCAGTTTAGAAGTGGAAAGGCAGAACCATCCTTAAGCAAAGTGTCTAATCTCTTCAGCTTGACTTTTTCAGCAGTGTTTCCAATGGATTTTTTCTGCATTTAATTTTTGCCTGAGTGTACATTTACTCTTCAGAAGCATGGCAAGACAAAGAAATGCAAATATGTTATGTTTTTATTTGTAATGTCAGGAAAGGATAACAGGCGCATGAAGGCCATCCCTGATGCTCACATTTTGTGTTCAAGGTTATTGTTTCTTTAGTGCAACTCTGAAACTAAGCAGGGGAACAGACTGTGCATTTTGAACAAAATTAATTTGCATTTAAATACTCCATTTATCAAAATATTTTTGCCTGTAAAAATTCACGTTTTGTACCAAGTGTTTTAAATCTAGTTAACTGTAGATCTCAGACAATATATGATTATTTATTATAGAAGATGCTTGTCTACAGCTTGAGTTCTGAAAATCTATTGCAGTTACTCCTTTTTGAAAGAAGAAAAAAATTCATTTTGTGTTAATGTTACTGCACATTCTAAATATGCCCACAACATTAACAGAAAAGTGAGGACTTTTGGCTACAAATAAACACTTTGCAATTTCTCACAGTTGTATATGTTAGTCATGTCAAATGTAATCAAATCAGAGCCTCAGTACCATGAGGCTGTAGGCTTTTATTGGAAGTCTGACTGTCCTGCTTAATGTATTTCAACAAAATTTTAATTTCTAATTTTCAGTCTATTTTTCATTCATAGCTCCATAAAGAACTTGAAAAAATGTCAGTTTTGAAAAGGTGGGGCTTGGACACAGACGCCTCATGATTTTTTGTTGACTTTTTATGAAACTCCCTCTGAGATGGTGGATGTCTTACCTGAGGTGCAGCAGTGTTGGTCTCTTAGCACTCACATGTACCTGGGGCCCTCAGTAAACCAGTGCCATGGAAAGGGTGAGACGTTTTGAGTAGAATGATTTCTGGAATTAAATCTACATTTGACGGCTTTATCCCAACTTTTTTTGAACACAGAAAAACCCCCTGATTAAAAATGTCCCAGAATAGCTGATTAATAGTCATTAAAATGTCTCAGAGATTTCTTTGAGTCAACTCTGAACAAGGAAACCCTAGATGTAAATATTGTCCCAAAGCAATAAGAAAGCTTTATCCAAGTCTGTGCCAAACACAATCCAGGTTGTCTTGGAATGATAACTTGTCAGATAATATTAATTTTGGGTTTATTTCTGAGATCATTATAGTGTAGAGCATTTTAGATATGGTTTGCACTGTAGACAACTCCTTAACTTCTGTTTCTGTTTGTCACTTAATACTTACTATTCAGTCTCTTTTGAGACAGAAGTATTTACATATTTATAAATGGAAAGAGGAAAAAAAATCACCATTATTTATGCATGGTGCTCATGCCCCCAGCATCCAGTTTTGGAGATGCTATACAATACTAGGAATATGACATATGTTCTGAACATGAAATTCAATCTGTCTGCCATGTCCCAATCCTAATTATGATAAACCTTCATGTGTTACTGGGCTCTGCAAATCCCTTTATTTATTGAAAACCAAGTTAATAGTGAATGCCCTTTTGCTGATCAGAACTCTTTTACTAGGTCTAAACTTTGACCTGGCATGTTTAATAAAGGCTGGCTGAGGATTGGTGGTTTCCTGACAGCAGCTGATGCTTGTTCTCCTGATTACTTCATTTTGACATGCATTTGAGTAGCCAGTCCCCCTCATAGATGGATTGTACCAGTTTATAGGCTCCCCCTGTTTTACCTGGATATTGAAAAGTCCATTTTAACCAGCTCAACCTCTGTGAGAAGTACGTTTTGCTATTGCAGAGCAGGTTTTTTTAAAGTCAAACAAAAAAGTAAGGATTGATATTATCAAAAAATTATCAAATTTTGATACTCTAACAGCTATCAGACAACTTGTGCAAGGCACCATATCCTATGGATTATTTAAAATAGAGACTCTATTGGCAATTTTGGCATGTCATCAATCTTCTGTGCCACTTCTTGGATTTTGTTGTCATTTTTAAGAACATTTGTTATATAATATTCTAGGCCTGGCTGCAAATACAGAATTTTGGAATGCAGTGTGGAGGTGTGGATTTTCTCCTAAAGTATAATATTCCAAATACTCAGTGTGACCATTTTTTCAAATTACTTATCTTGCAGTTTCCTTATTTTCCTTTTTTTTTCTCCTTCCCTTACCTCATGATCCGGCAACTATCTTTTTTTTTTCAGCTATCAGATAAAGGTCAAATTGTGTAATGTAGCACTAGCAGATGTTGAACGTTCTAAAGGGTCAAGGAAAGTCATGGATTGGAGATGGTATTATAATATCATTATTTAAATATTGGTTAGTTATACATTAAGAAACAAAGTTGGACCTTCTGTCCATGTGGCAGAAGCAAGATGTAGCTCCCTTCAATTCTTCATATCTGTGCTTCTAAGATTTCTCTCATTTCTGTAGTTTTTATAGACATCCTTGTAAATCTTGAAGTGTCAAACCCACCAGAGGGTTTTTCAAGTGTCTACATCATTTAAGAATTCAAACTTCATTCTGAAATTCCTGAAGTATGTACAAGCATACACAAACTATGCAGCAATTATCAATAAATGTTGAAGAGTTTTCTTGGATTCTGAAAGAATTTAATAAATGTGTGCCTAGCAGATTCACTGAATTAGGGCTGTTTGTTCTAAGTTCTTTTTATCATCTCTCAACCAAAATATCACCCACACCTATTGTACTTATCCTCTCTTCACCTTGATTATGAATAATTTAAGTGTTGAAATATCATTCTTCTTTAATTCAGGGCTTTGTATTTGAAGGAAAAATATGCAGCAGAAGATGCAAACTGATAGTACAAAATGCCCTCAAGAAATGAGAGGAGAAAAGACCACACTGTTTCTTTCTCATCAAGGACTTCCATTTCCTCTTTATCAGCTCTTCCTGCATGTTGCTTACTTACTGTGAATCAAACCTCTTCAGCTTGTTTTCAACTAAATAATTATGTTCTATTCACTTTTGTCTTTTCTGTAACCCAATTCTTTATTATTTCACTTTGTCCTTGCCCATAAATAAATAAACTTCCTTTTTTTTTCCTTCTCTCAGTGTAGCAGCTATTGATATATATATTGATTTATATTGATAAAATTCAAAGCTCACTCTCTTTCTTGTGTTAGTTTAGATTCTTTTCTGTAACCCATTTTTTTATTGACCAGTGCTACACTGCACATTTTTCCAATAGGACTCAGCCACCACAAAATTAGAGTTGGAGCTTTATGAAAACACTGAAAAAAATTATCTAGACAGCTCTAGACGCTCCTCTTATTTCATATGAGGAAGGGATAAATGCTTTCCAATGCATCTGAGCAGCTGAACATTCAATCCTTTTTTCTTTTTTTAAGAGAGTTTATGAATTAATGGCTCCTGTGGTAAACATTCTTGCTTCAGTAAATACTGGATATGTTGCAGGTAGAGAGTCTTGAGGTAACAGTGAAAGTGATCAGTTTCTTTTAAATCAGTATTCAGCAAACTTTTGTTTTCATGCCTTTGTTCCCCACTTTTATTTGCTATCCCCAAAAAACCTTTTGTCTCTCATAGCACCAGTCCAGCTGCCAGCTTTTCATTATTACAGAAAACCTCAGCCCTCAGAAGACAGCGGTTTTGCTTTATTCTCTGTTCATGACTATGACCTTCTCCAAGATTTTTTCATCTATTTCATGTCCTTACCACAGATGTGGATGAAAATGTAGTCTGTTTCTATTAGCAGGATGAATGGAATTGTTCTTCAGTTGTACCCAAGCACTTCCATATTAGATCAAATTGCTTCTTGGCTTGAGAGAATATCTTTCAATTTTTTTTCCCTCTATCACTAGGATTGCAGAGAGCTCTGATATGGACAGAAGTTCTACTGAGGCTCCTAAGTTTTTTTTTTCTAAAATTATTGCTTGTTGATACCTAGGATAATGAATAACCCATTAATTTTTTGTAAGTGAATTAGTGATATTCAATTTTAAAAATGTCAGCATGGATTTAGCTGGGAATTTATTATAGGAGCTATTGTTCAGCAGTTTGATAGCAGTCTGACTTAAAAACAGGTCTTCATGTTTTAGGCTTTTTGTGTGCTAGTTTTTCTAGAAAAGGCTATTTTTTGAGTGTTTTCTAATGGAACTACAACACCAATATCAAAGCTACATTAAGTATATTATTTCTTTAGTAATATGAAGTTTTATAATTGTTTACAAGAGGCAGAGCATTAACAGGACTGGTAATCTGAAGTCAGGCATTTTTGTCAACTCCAATATTATAGCAAGATTACAGTAAAAATGAATGACCCATGTAGGCAGCTCATTTTTAAATGACTATTTCATTCATTTAATTTCCAAGGTCAGAGTATGGCTATGATAACAGCTTTTAAGAAAGGAAATTTGCTAATTTGGTGTGCATGACAAGAGACGGCAAAGAGCTTCAGGACTCTAGCATTTTAAAAGATTTAGTGCAGAGAGCCCAATGAAAAATAATTTATGCGGTTACTGTCGTTTGCCTTTCCACTTGATGGAAAGAGGGAGAAGAGGGGAATGAAACTGTTTCCGGCTTTGAGGTGAGGAATTAATGGAGAGTTTATGCCTAGTCTGGTCCTGTGCAGTCAGCTCTTTACAGCACCTGGAGAACATAAGAACAGGGTTGCAGTTGCTGTGAAGGGATCGTGGTCCTTGTTGAGACTGAAAGTTCTCACAAACAAGCTTTAAGAGCATTGCATCTAAACCCAAGACTTCTGCATTCATATTAACTAAAAATACCATACCTGTTATTTATATAAAGTGGCTTTTTTCATAGTATGTTAAATTTATTATGTTTCTGGGTTTTGGGTTGTTTTGTTTTTTTTTCCTCTGAGGAGATTCCCTCAGGTTTCACTTTGCTAGAACTTGTTATACAGTCCAGGAGCTCATGTAAATTCCTACAGCTTGTTGCTTCTAAAATATTTGTTCCACTTTCTGCTCTGTGGCAAGCATTCAAAGGAGGAAATATTTAAAAGTTTCCCAACATTTAATACTGACATAAAAATTATTTTAATAATTTTAAATATAATGAAGCTTCTCTTATTTTGGTGAATTTTTTGTTGCAAAAAAATTGGGAAGAAAGACTGCCTTTTGAGCCTCTCACTTTATAATTTTTAAAAATTGTATGATGAAAGTTATGCTTTCAGCTCTGGAGAATTCTGAACATACAGGGACTTTTACCCATGTTATTTTTACTAGTTGACTGATGCACTCCAGCTTTCTGTTTCTTAAAATTCCAATTACTGAACACACCTCCTCTAACCTTAATGAAAAGGCTAAAATGAGCCATGGAATATTTGAACCACAGTTTAGTCCTGGAAAGATCTCATTGCTTTATATATACCCAAAATATCTTGGGCATTTACTCCCTGCTTTAGCCACTCGGTGTGCTCCTCCAGAACTGGCAGTAAGTGACTCCCTGACCCATGTTGAAAGTATAAAGCCATAATGGATTGGATAATGAATGGGAGAGTAGCCTTATCAAGGTGTA
Source organism: Argya squamiceps (assembly GCA_037834095.1). Taxonomy (NCBI): domain Eukaryota; kingdom Metazoa; phylum Chordata; class Aves; order Passeriformes; family Leiothrichidae; genus Argya; species Argya squamiceps. The sequence continues at coordinate 6,732,719 of JBBMKD010000001.1, forward strand.
TATCTCTATATCAAATTTATCCAGGATGCATAATGTGAGATTAGCTATGGTATCAGGCTTTCTTCCCTTTATTTGATGGAATATTAAATAAATAATAAATAAATAATAAATTCCTTCCAAGAAGGTGCGAATCCTGAATTCCAGATGCATCTTTAATATCCAGTTCCCCTTTCCTTGGAGTAGTGCAAGGGTATTGAAGTATGGACCTCACTGAAAACAGTTTCAGTCATAAAAAGTGAATGTGGTCATGCTGTTATAGAATTTTTGGGCTGAAGTACAACAAAATATTATTTCTATATTTAGTGCCCATTCTTTCAAGTGATCTTGGATTCAGAGTATTAGAGCCTGTTGTCTATACGAACCTTGTGTTCTTTGAAAATGAGCTCAAATCTTCAAATAAAGAGAAAAGTTTTGCTTAGAATTGAACACCAAACCAAAACCCACTTGAAATCAGAATGTATTTTGATGATTTTGACAGTAAAAAGTGGACACCTTTTGAGATTTACTTTTTTAATTTTTTATAAATTTATAAAATAAATTTAAATTTATAAAATTTAATTTTTATAAAAAATTAAAATTTTTAAAATTTTAAAATTTTTAAAATTTAAAAATTATTAAAATTTTTATAAATTTATAAAATAAATATAAATTTATAAAACCAAATTGATGGTTGTGGAAGACATTGCTGCTTAGTTTTCTTATAACTATTTCCCTCTTTTTATCTCAAAACCTTGAGACAAATTATAAAATCCAGATAGAGAATGACATGATAATGAATTCTTTCATAAATAAATTATAACACTGACTCAGATTAACATGAATAGCTGTTTGTTGGGTGGCCAGTTTTTTTTTTTTTAATAGTAACTCAGTGGAGGAAATATATATTTATCTTTTTAAGTAAGAAAAACTGACACGCAGTGTTACTTATGGGAAATCACATCTGCCCTACCATGGGATAGTAAAATGTGTGTCCATTTATATTTTTTATGAAAAAATGTGCAGGTCTAACATTAGACAGCTCAAGATTTATGTTGCACTTTTATTTCTTTTCTATTACTTATAATTGACCTGGGAATGTAAATGATATGGCATAGACCAATGTTTTAGCATAACATTTTTAGTGGATTTTTCAAATTTTGTGGGGCTTTGTAGAATGGTGTGTGGATACGTGACTGGTATTTGGGTATGAAATCTGTCTTTTAAGATGAAGGAAATTAAATCCTCAAAATTAGCAGTATTTTTGTTACTGTCTTTGTAGGATTTGCCTTTCATGGCATGTGTGAAAGCACCCCTTAGGCTAATGACATAGAAATGCTCAAAATAAAAAAAGCATACTTGGAATAAAATTTTAGCATCATGATTTCTTTCATATTATCCCTTTTGGGGAAGGACAGAGAGGGGAAGACAGGGAAAGTGGCCCACAGATGATAAAAGATAACTGTTATGAAAAAGGCTGACATGTTCCTTGTTTTTGTTTGCTTTTTTTTTATTTTAATGTACTACAGGCCAGTAGTGAGGTTATTGAATAATACCAAGGACACATTATCATCCACCTTCTACTTTTTATTTAACTGAACACATTTTCAAAGGCAAATAATATGTGTTAGCTGAAAGTCTTGTTCAGAGAAGTGCTATCCCTTCACACTTATTCCAGGCCAAGTTAATCTGCCCTACAATTTTGTTAATGGCTGCCTTCTTAGAAACAAATAACCTCCCCTCAAAAAATTGTCACCATAACTCCCTCCCCTCCCCGAACCCCATTGATAGTCAATCAACCATGCAGAGAAAACTTCCAATTTCAGTGTCTCCTGATATGTTCTGTATTATAGGAGCTCAGCCTTAGGTGCTGAGCTTCAAAGTTGGTTTAAGGGAGGCTCAGACTGGACAAGAGGAAACATTTCTTTAGAGAAAAAATGGCCAAACACTGGGACAAGCTCCCAGGAGAGAGAGAGAGGTGGCCAATGCCCCAAACATGTCAGTTTTTGAGGTTATTTTGTCCTGCTATGGCAATTATACCAGTGAATCTGTTAAGCTGAAAAGCTGAACATTTTTAAATGAAACGAAGCTGTGTCTAAAGCTTCTCTTGTTCGGTATTTCTTGATTATGAGATATTTTCTGGTCACACTAAAAAGTTGTCTCTACTGACTCCGAGGAAGAAATGGTCAGCTAAGAACAAATAATAAGCCTTAGTTAAAAGGGTTATAGCTATAATAAAAAACTAAAAAGGCTGTGCCAGTTTAGTGCTAATGCTTGGAAGAAAAGTGGTTTATTGATTGGAAATTTGTTGTAGGATGATTATTGTAGCTTCAGTTCTTATTGCTTTCTTGAAACATGGCTTTGCACACCCATGGTCATTTCATTGTCAATTAATTTAGGAAAAAGAAAAATATTTGAAACAACGTGAAAGAAAATATTTTCTGAAGTGATACATGCATCCAGAAAATGTTATAAATATGAGATAAGCAGAAATACCTGGAAACTAAAACTAAACTGAAATGCAGGGATGGTCTCAAGAAATGGGTAGTTTTAATTCTCCAAACTGTATAAAATATTAGTCTATGATTGTACTTCCAAAGATTTCAAAGCAATGCATGAAAAGTAACTCCTTTTTCTGGCTAACATGACAAGTCTTGGCTCATTAATGGAAACATGGAGAGTGAGAATTGAAGATACGTATAAAAATGAGGATCCAGTAGCTCATTCCATACTTAGAGGGAGAATCATTGATTCCTCTGGCTTATCTGAGAGCTCCAGAAGCAATTTTTTCAGAGATATTATTTTTAATGACATAAAAAGCCAGGTTTGCAATAATTAAAATTTGAGGAATTCTCTGACATTCATGATGAGGAAAAATGTAAATAAAGAATCTTAAGAAATAAAACTTCTGTAAGAATTAAAATGGCTTAATTTGAGTTTCTTTTTTATTCAGAGGAGAAAGGTATTCCTTCAGTTCTGAAGGGTGGGGAAAATTGTGCAAACAGTCTTTCTGCTGATAACCTGAATTCTGGCCAAGTAGCTTAAACTGTGCATTCTCTATTGATTGTTAAAGTTAGGAAAAATGAAAATCATTGTTTCAGTCAGTTATATATGTTTTTTGTGATATGCTAAATTTGAAGTTAATTTAGGATGGGATTCTCTGCAAATTTTCTTTGTGAAAATGTCTTGACTTTATCCTGGTGAGGAAAAAGATTAATTTTTTAACTGTGAAAATCTATGAAGAACAGGTAAAACATTATTAAACAAATTTATAATAAATTGGGACATTATAAATTTACACACATATTGGGTATCTAACTAGATTACATGCCATTTACATGTAAAAATGCATATATTTTATCAGGCATATCCTTTGTTTTGCAACAGCAGATTGCAAGTCATGTTAATTTTCTATTTATTCTCTTCATTTAGTGTAACTTCATTGTCTCCCATTTAGAATAATTCATTAGCCAAATTGCTTTTAAGTTGGAAAGTCAAATGCAGTCTCTCTTTGTTCACGGTTGTCCTTCCTGTAAGTGGCTCTTCTGGAAACTACGGTGCTTGAACAATTGCTGATAGCACTGGAAAAGCACCTCATGTAAAATGAAACTCATTGTGTTCTTGCTGATTTTACTGCAGATGCCACTTATCCACACGAGAGTCAAGCTCTACTTTGTTATGATGATGTTCAGAGTAATTCACATGTTGGTACTCCAAATGTGAATTTGTGATGTGGTTTTACCTGAGGCCTCACAGCTTCACACCTGGCGGTAAAACTCTGCTGATTTTCAAATTCTGGTTTGTGCCTTCCCAATAGGGTCCATCTTTGTTTCACTCCAACACTCAGGAACTGAATCACAGGATAGTTTGAGTTGGAAGGGACCTCTGGAGATCCTCCAGCCCAACCCTGCTGCCAAGGCAGGGTCACCTTGAGCTTGTGACAGAGAAATTTGTCCAGGTGGTTTGAATGTCTCCAGAGAGGGAGATGCCACGATTCCCTGGGCAGCCCATCCCAGTGCTCTGCAACTCTCAATGTAAAGAAGTTTTTCCTCATGTTGATGTGAAACATCTTGAGTTCTGTTTTATGGCTGTTTCCCCCTGTCCTGCTGCTGGGCACCACTGAAAATTCTGGCATGATCCTTGGAGACATTTATGTGCATTGATGGGATCCCCACTCAGGCTTCTCTTCTCCAGACTAAACAGGCCCAGATCCCACAGTGTTTCCTCATAAGAGAGGTGTTCCAGTCCTTTAATCCCTTTGTGGCCTCTGCTGGACCCACTCCAGGAGCTCCTTGTTTTTCTTGAACTGTAGAGACCAGAACTGGACACAATATTTGAGGTATGACCTCTCTAGGGCTGAACAGAGGGGGAGAATCAGCTCCCTGAATCTCCCTTCAATGACACAATCAGCATTTCTGCTTGCTTTGTGCATATCATTAACAAATTTAATTGAAAAATAACCCAGCTATTCAGGAATGTCTAATTATATTATGGTAGATAATACATAACCTTTATACCATAAAATAAATACAACTATATAGAACAAGACTGCGTTTGTACAAATACACATACACTTACACATGGAAATGAGTGTAATATTTTCATCTATTTGCATTTTCTTGTTTGGACTATTACATAGGTATGAATTAGGTATTGATAGATTTTTAAAAATGTTTTTAATGCTATTTAAAGGACTTCACACATACATCTCAGTGGAAGGGAAATAAACGTGATTAAATGTCCCCAGCAGCTATGAAAATCTTAATCATGAATGATAAATTGTGCAGTATCTTATTCCTGAATCAGCAAAAGTATATGAGAAGCTAACCTGCAGGGTGTCAATATATTTCAATAGAAGAAAATATTATTCTGTATGAATCTAACTGCAAAACTGAATTTCTTTTTTGTACTTCTATGAAATTACACACCTCTCTAGGTTTAACTTGTAAGGGTTAAAGAAAACTCTTTAGTTTGAAAATGCAATCTGTCATTACAGCACTCCTTAGTGTGTCTGACACAGTTGAGGGTTTACATTTTCATCCCGTGACTCCTCATGAACTTCAGAAAGACAATTTTCAAGTGCAGGTATAAACACAGAAGGAACATTTTAAGTCTTCAGAGGTGCATCCAGGTTCCCTCTTTGTTAATTTCCTGCTATTGAATGACTGAAACTCATTGCAAATAAATTTAAACTTTGCTTTGAAATAAAATATTCCCATTTGTGGCTACTTTAACAGACAATGAATTGTTGCTTAATTAATTTTAATTTTCTTCTTTTCTTTTTACCTTGGCATTGTGTCATTTCATCTGTCTCCTGTAGTACATTGAACAAGCGAAAATGTTTAACTAGAAAGGAAAGTAAGGGAAGGACTAGTATGTGCACCTAAAATTCAGGTTCCAAGTTTTATATCAACTATTTCTAAAGCCATAACCAACAAAACAAATAAAGTTTATATATGCTTTCAATAAAATGCCTCTACTGCATAGATAAAATACAGTGTACTGCTAAAATACATTTATATTTTGTAACTCAAGATACAGGGAATAAACACTGCACTGACAAAACAATATAAAACAAGCTATATTTTTGTGTAGTGATACACAGAAATAAATAACAATGTGTTAATGAAGGGCTATAATGGCTGTTTATTGTGTTTACAGTTATAGGAAAGATAAGTTTAGTTGCTTCAAACAGTTTAGCTTCTACTTTTCACCTTCTTGTTCATAGAAGCAGAATACACTAAACTGTATTTACAGGTCATTTAGTAAAGAATTTCAAGCTAATTTTATTGTGACTGTGATGGCTAAATACAGGGATAGGAACCACATCCATAACTTTTCTCATCAAGTTTTACTCATTACTAGAATGCTTTCTCCATGATTTACCCCTTATTAACTGCTAGAGATACCATTCACTCACAAGAGACTTAAATGTCATTGGTTACAAACTTATTGATCATCAATTCTAGTTTACAAAGTTTTTCCTTTGCCATTACTGGAAGCAAAACTATCTTAGTTCATTAAAACAAATATTTGTTTCTAATGAATTTTTAGACCTTTTAAACACCCAAACAAAAGCTGCAAAAAACCCTCAAAACTGAAAATTGCATTTTTAGCTGCTTTCAGTGCAACATGACTCTTTTAATCAATTTGAGCCAGAGTCCCAGTCCAGTAAGATAAGATGCAGATCCCATACTACAAATCTTCTATTGAAAAGGAAATAGTAGTTTTAGTAATAGGAATATTGCCTTTTCCTTTAAAGGAAAAGGCAATGTGCTCTGAAGTGCAAACTTCTGAACTAGTACTCATGGTTATACTTGGTTGTTTCTCCTCCCAAGCTATGGGAGGTGTTCAGTATGTCTTTCCTATGCCATCCCACACTTTTCTCACCTCTAGAAAGGCAGTTATGTTTTTCTCAGTGTTTTGAACTCCATGAGTGAAACCCAGGGCATATTAATTAGGTATTTCAGAGTATTTTTTTTAAACATTCAAATGTTAACTTGTTTTACAAATTCGAATTCAAGAAATGCAAACGTATGCTATATGATGTTTCCTCAAAATTATTGCATCTGATTTAGAATTTGTAATTGGGTCCTTTGCAAGCAATTATTTCACTGTGATAGACTTCTAAAGGTGTGGAAAAGAAGCAAACCACAATATTATCAATATTTGATACTTTACTTATAAATGATCATTATTAAAAATAGTTGTTTATTAATTGGATACTAATTTAACAATGGTTAATGATTAATAGAGGAATTATAACTCTACTATTTATAACCTACACTTTAGAAATGCAGCTCTTAAGGTCATTGTTGTAGAGACTGATTTTTTCCCATGTTCTTTTCTCAGATACTTTATACATTTGTATAACAGTTAAAAAAGAAAAAAAAAAGAAAAAAAAAAAAGTGTAGCTGTTTAATAATTTTACAGCTCCTCTAAAATTGATTGTTCTGCATCCTGGTTACAAAAGCAGTGGCATAAGGCTGTGTCAGGGAAGGTTTAGGTTGGATATTGGGAAAAGGTTCTTCACCCGGAGGGTGGTTGAGGAGTGAACAGTGTCCCCAGGGCAGTGGTCCCAACACCAAGGCTGACAGAGCTTAGCAAGTGTTTGGAAAATGCTCTCAGGCACATGGTGTGACTCCTGGGGTCCCCTGTGTAAGGCCAGGAACTGGACTCAGCGATCCTGATCAGTTCCTTCCAACTCAGGATAATCTATGTCAGGATAATCTATGTCTATCAATGTGTTGGTCAATCAAAGGGCACTGAAGGAGGCAGCTTATATGTAACAGGCTATTCATTGTACTCTTTGGTTCTGCTGTTTTAAATACAAGGACTCTCTGTAGAAAATTTGACTTATGCAAAACTGTTAAATGTAGTTTGCTGGCTAAATTTTACCTAAAAGAAACAGCTCTCCTATTTTTTCCCAGACAGCCTTGAGTGTGATCTGTTCGTGTTCTTCAGTCTCCTCAAAAGCATCTTATGAGAGGATGACTTCTCTTAGCTTTAATTCTCCTACCTAAGTATTTTTTACAGAAATGGCATAAATTACTGTGTTATGACCTCAAATGACACAGAGGAGACAGTGTGTTGAAGTCAGAATATATTTGAACCCTTTAATAAGAGTAAGCAATGGTTTAACAATGATTAAGTAAGGATAGCTATAGCAAACTTAAGTTACTTAATTTCTTGTAGTTTCAGAGCAGACTCTGTGAGGAGGATTTCGTTACCTTTTGAAAAATGATGTGGCTACATATTTTTTTTGTGGCATGGAACTTTTAATGAGATGAAATTGTTTAATTTTGTGTCTGTGTCCTCATGAGAAATGAATCTAAGTTTGTGTTTAATATAACTGTCTTGCAGAAATGTCTGTCATGTTGTGATAGACTCCAAGTTAGGTACACATTATCTGTTCCCTCTAATACTTTAATTTTTGGCAGACTAGGTCTCTTGGTATGAAATTTGAGATTTTAAAGTATGATTATATTTTCTAAAATTGTTGTTTAATATAAGCCTGTATTGGTGATTCATAAGATAATTATGATCAAAGGATATTTTTATGGGCAGAAAACTTGTGATACAATTTTTTTTTCACTGATTTCTCCAGTTTTGTAACCCTGTAGTGACTTTTGTATTATTTTTAACACTTATGCTGTTTTTCAAGTGGTTCAGAAATGCTTTGTTATGACAGAATTTATAAATATAAATTACCAGAGAGTAGTTAGCTGGTGTGTTTGGGATATTTTCACTACAGAAGAGTTAAATCACCCAGATTTCCTGTGTCTGCTTCTCCCACACCCCAGAATATCTCTTCCTAGGCAGAGGAAGAAATATTCTTCTTTTTCTTGGAGATCTGGCATGTTGCTCCTAAAGGGCTGAAGATCTTTAGGATGTAGAACAATTTTGCCCTCAGTGCTGTGGAACAAGCTGTGCTGCAAGCACGCAGCACAAGCTGTACTGCTCCCAAATACTATTGTCTGTCTTTTCCCATCTGCTGCTAAAAGCATCATCACTTCCCTTCAGTCAGATTAGAAAGACCTACTATTTAAAATCAAAAAAGGAACAATGCCTGCCAGTGTTCTAGTATCTATAACATCTTCATTTTTTGATAGCTCCTTCCATTTGAAAATTTCAGTGTCATAAGCATGAGTTAATTCTGGTGAATTAAGGTGAAATGAGGTGTTCTTCTTTATGAGTAATTTTATTTTTTTCCCACAGGTAAGCAGCCCAAAGTGCTGGTCCCTAAAACCTAGACAGCTATCAGAGAAAAATGAAAGATTCTTACTCAGAAAATCTTACTCTGCTGTAAGCACAAGCATCTTTTATAGTCTAATTACAGGTTACACATGAATTAACTTCTGGACGCCCTTAATGAAAGGAGATGTCTATTTCAGTCTGCCTTCCAGTCAAACCCAAGCTGATGAAATAAAGTGTCAAAGTTTAACAGATATTTTTTGGTTTATTAGTTATATCATTGTTTAAAATAAGAAAAATAATATCCTTCCAATGCCCAAACCGCAAAAGTTTTACTGTCATAAGAAAATATCATTTCTTTAGTGCATTATGTGTACATATAATGCTGGTACTGACATAAGATAATTCACAGTGTAGGTTAAATAAAGTAAGAAAATGAATTAAGGGTATTGAAAATATCTCTCTTTGAGAGTTAAAAAAATGCAGAATATTTCTGTTTCTGAATGCTACAAATGATTCTGAATTAAATATTAATTATAAAGTCTTTTTACAACATATGCAGATTCTTCAAACTTATTCAATTCAAGAGTCAAGTAGTAGCAAGCTGAGAGGAAGAGAAAATCTGCAAGGAGAACTGTGCTCAAAGAGGTTTAGCATTTAAAGGAAAAATATATATATAACTCAAGTGGAAGTTTCCAGGTGTAGCTATATCTTACTACAGAGTAATGTCAAACGGCAAATCAAGTATTGAGACTAGAATTCTACCAGGAGAAAACTGTATTCTCCATGTGATGCTAAGAAGTTTACATGAGAATAAAATAAGTAAAAATCCTGCATTAAAAAAACCCAAAAACCAAAGAAGATAAATTTCATAGCTGCTATTTTAGTTTAAATAACGTAACTCTTAGGTCAATGCCATAGTATTTCTCCTGCACAGTAATTTTATGCTTTGCAAATATGCATTTGAAACCATAACACTTTTGGGTGCAGACTTGTATTTTAAAGAAACCCCAACAAAACAAACCCCCATGGTCCAATATTGAGTATTCCTTTGTCTTATTGTTGGATAGTGCTGTGACTGATGTTATTTACTCCAGACTTATGTCTGAATAGGTGTGTGTGTTTTCAGAACATGTTTTTGAGAATTATGAAAGATATTCTAGAAGATTTGTGTCTATATAGTCATCTAAAACAGTCACTGCATACTTTGATGAAAAGTAAACGATTCAGAGAACAGTAAAACTGAATGCAGGACCCTAAAAACTAAAAGGAATTGTGAAAACAAGTAAGACAAGGAGTGTTTTCAGTTTCCTCCACGTGTGTGAAAAAAGCCTGCCATTGTTAAGTACAATGAGTACAACATAGAAATATTTTGCTTACTTTTTTCTGACTTGAATAGGAAGGTTGAGTTTATGTGAGATCTGAAGCTCTAGAAGAAAACCTCAAAAAAGAAACCTCTTCTTCTTTAGCTTAGTGTCAGCCTTCTCTGATTGCAGTTTGTTTGGCACAAATCACATTCTGGGACAAAACACATCATGGCTGAGCTGCAACCACTCCATCAGTCTTTAATTCCAAACTGTTAAAATCCTCTGCAAGCCTTAGGCAATTTTTAAGAATTAATCCCTTGTTGGCCTCATGGTTTAACAGCTTGGGTTTTTGTAATGATATTCCCTATCCCTATGGCTCATAGTAGGCAGATTGTTTACTAAACAGATTAAAAACCCAGACAGAGAAAATTGAGCCAAACATCTAGTCTTTGTGATTGCACATAATTTTCAAAAAAGTAATGCTTAATGTTTTCATGGATTCAAAAAGAACCTGGGCAAATAGGTGTGGGGAAAAAAAATCAAATGAAGCATGCTAAGTACAGAGGGACCTCCTTAGCATTGGAAATTCTTTGTGGTGTAGAAGGCTGTAAGAATATCCTGGAAAATTATCACTCTGGTTTTGGCCTTTATTCTGGAGGAATATACTGCTGTAGAGAGAAATATGGGCAGGATGGTCTGTTTCCTTTTATTCCTGTAATTTCTCTTAGATATGTTCTCTTAGATATGTTCTCACATTCTAACATGATTCAAAGTAATCTCTCTAATTCCACACCAGCTTCAGGTCAGAAACTTTATGTCAATACATGGATTTTTAGTTGCTTTAAAGTTGTGAGAATTTTGAACATTCTGACTTCCAGTACTAATGTTGTTCTTAAAAGAAAATGAAAGTAATGCTGAATTGAAAGATCCTGTTCTTTAAATAATCCCAATGTTTAAACTCATGGATAGGCTTAGATTTTCAAACAATTTGAACCACAGTAAAAAAAAAAAAAAAATTGCACTGAAAGTTGGTGTGAAGAGTAGAACATCTCCTGTGTTAATTTCATTAAAAGTGTTTGATTAGCCTATGTTGATGATACCAGATAATTCTAATGTGAGAAAAACTGAGAATATAGTAATTCGTTAAGAAGTTGCTGTTCTTAGCAAGTTTTAGAAAGAACTTCAGACATAGGGAAAAGGTTATTCCCGATCTAATAATGAATTCCAATTAGTGGCTGAAGGGAGAATGGATCATTAAATACATTCTCAAAAATCATTGTGATGAACTTTCAAATCTAGTGTTGAGTATTTCTATTTTTAAAGATGACTTTACAAAAGAATGTGACATCAGGAATCTTTGATAGAGAATAGCTTTGAGATTTAGAAACTCTAAAATTTTTATGACTCTAAAATCCTCCTGAACAATCTGGAAAAGTAAATAAAATCTTTTAAAAGACACTTTGCATACAGTACCGTGCAGGGACGCATTCATATCTTGACTCAAACAAATAATCTGTGAAGTTTTTTACATAATCTGAAGAGAACACCTGTAAATGACATTGTGTCTAATTCTAGTTTTGCCCTTACATTGAAATGAAGCAGTTTTGCAAAATATATATCAAAAATAGATATCAAAATTAATGATGTGAATAGGTATATCTGGCTATTTTTCTTTAAATGTCTTTGGTCTGGAATTCCCATCTGTACTTCACTGTGTCTTGTGCTCAGCCATTAGGCCACCAAATTGCAGGTGGGGAGTGTTGAGCATTGGTGAACGGCTGAAAAAGAATTGGGTAGCTCAGTACAAGGTTGCTCAGCACAGGTGTTTGTGTAATGATGATGTATTAGAAAACCCCTTTGTTCAGTAGCCTTCAAGCTGCCTGGAGAGTAAATTCCAGAAGTTTTTAGCAGAGATGAATACCTCTGAACAATGTTGCAGCAGTCACCTCTTAGAGGCAATATGGACATCTTACTTTTACAGGTCAAAGCACCACTCCCTTGAAAGTGATGCTTGCATGCCAAGTAATAGACATGATGGCTTCTTCCTCCACCTCCTTCATTAGCAGATGAGTTAGAAAAGAACTCACCAGGCAGATATTTGAGCAATTGCTACAAAAAGAAGCTCTGGAAAAATGCTGCAGTTGTTCCAGCAGCAGAGAGTGTTTCATCAGGATCCATTACTTCTGTGCTAAGGACAGGGGTAAAACAGGAGCCTGAAAAAAGCTTGAGTTAAAGTGTTCTGGGACTAGCATAGTGCTTGCCATTTATTTATACCAAAATGCAGTTTAATTGTGATTTTATAGATTTCTGCATAGTAGGCAGAGGCTGGCCCAAAGAGAACATTAACAGCCCTCACCTCAATAAACATGAATGATGGAGTGTAGAATGAGCATGCCAATACAATTCCTACTCAAAGTCATTTCTCCTTAGAAGTCACTATAACTAGGTGAGGCTGTCTCCAAGCTATTTAGAACACGTTTAAAATCATTTAATCACAAGCAAATGTCAGAGTATTTTTGCAATCAAACAAAACCCGCCACTTCTGCACCTTTAAGGACATTACAGAAAATCTCAAACTTAACATGCTTCCAAAGTAAGGGTAGGATGTATTTTTAGCCCCATTTCACAGATGAGAAGTGGACATTGCTGTAATTAGAAAGAAACCACACAAGGTAATAAAACCACTTTGGCTGAAACTTTCATCTAGCCAACCCTTTTGCTCTGATGCATGAGAAAAGACAGAGTGGGACCTCTCTGGTTATTTTTTTTTGCCTTTCCTCACCCTGCATTTGAGCTGGAGGCTGTAATTGAGCATTGTATGAGTAGCCTGTCAGGGCCCCTTTTCCTTGATGCAGATTTTAAGCCCGTTGCAGATCCAAAGCATTGCAACAAAAGACAACAAACTCTATGACTATACTGAAAAAGTATCTATTTTAGTATTAATGCTTCTGCCTACTAACTTTGGGGTTCTTAATTTTGATGTGAAAAATAGATAAAGAATCATTCTTTGTTCTCTATTCATGATTTTAAATATCTAAGAGTTCAGTTTGCCAAGTCAGTATGTCAGGGTTTGGTAGTACTGAGAGCAATCTATACTTTTGGGATTTTTTTTTAGCCCTGCCTTTTTGACAGTCCTGGCTTTTAGCTGAGGAGTCTGAAATGAATCTCTAATTCAGGATATGACTGTGCCATGACTGCACATGATGCCATAATGATCATCTTTTACTCTCTGTTCTTTCCCTTAGCTGCTTTTTTCTCATTCTACTTAGCCTTTGCCTGTCACTGAATGTGAGGGCTATTAATGTTTTCCTAGGATTATGGGCAATCGCAATTAAATATCTCTTCAGAATGATAACAGCTTGGTTAGTGACCATCACTCTGTATTTGTAATAAAGAGATTTCCCCACTTTCTTGTACATTATCTTACTCCTATCCACAGTAATATTCATTTGCTCCTTGTCCCATAGTTGATTGATACCTTGAAATCCACTGCAACTCCTGGCAGTCAGTTTTCATCACTATTATTTTGAAGAATTTTATATCATCAGAACACTTAGTCACCTCATTATTCCCTTCTTTTTCTAGATCACTTATGTTGAGCAGTAGATATCCCAGCAGAGCTCCCTGAGGGACTCTGCAGTTAAACCTCTACTTTTGTTGAAGCTGATCACTTAATCCTACTATTTAGCTATTTATTAATTCATGAGAAGACCTCCCCTCTCATCCCATCACAGCTGAATTTGCCAGAATTGAGATATTATCCTAGACCATAGTGTTTTTAAATTCTTTACAGCAATTCTAACAAAACAATTTATACTTAATATCAAAATTCTTGGTCTATATATTACAATATCAATGTAAAAATAAAAAACAACCATCTCCCTCCCCAAACTCCAGCTGATAACACCAGAAAACATTTAAAACATAAAACTTGAAAGATTTAGCATTTTAAATTATGTAGCAAAGGTTCAGAATGGAATTTAAGTTAGTTACCTATATCATGAAGGGTCTTCTTGGATGTACTCCTTGGTTATTTTTGGTTTGCCAGAGGGATATTTTTCTGTAGATTAGAAATGAATTAAAGTAAGGCAGGAAGTTACCAGGCTGCAATATTAACAGTTGGTTCTGTAGAACTGGGTTCATTTTGGAAAACACAATTTACAGTTCCTAGATGCTAATAGTAAGATAACTGATGCAAAGGTATAATACCATTTGGTCCCACTTGAGAGAGAAAACTTGATATTAAAATATTTTTGACTGACAACATTGCCATTTATCTTCCTAGCAGGAGCCAAGTGAGAACAATTAAGTGAGAAAAGCTCTCTCTGCTCCATCCGTATCAGCTGCCATCATACTTAAAACAAATGATGTGAACAACCCCAATAAGATTGTGTTTCTCAGATTTTTTTGGATTTTAATACCTGTAGTGGAACTTCTGTACACTGGCAGGATTTAAGAAGTGCTCTGGGTATGACACTTTGTGGACTTAAGACCCAAAAGCTTACACATCCCAGGTGTCATCAATTCAATCACCAAAATTAGATGGCTATTATGTAAATTATGCAAATATGAGACTCAACTTCTTCTTTCATATTTGAGAAATGAAATATTTAATGATGTTGACATTTTTAATTATCATCAGGCCTCTGAGTTAACTCCTAAGTGGGATCACTGTTATTACAGGATTTCTGCAGACTCTGGTGGACATTTCTGCACCACATCAGACTTTATTGAACGTGTGTGTTTTAGCTGTGTTTGAAAATCTGAAACAATGGACAATAAAGAAAAAAATTTTCAAAGTCACCAAACAGATAAATTAACAGGGCCCTTGAATACAAGTCTGTTCTTTGGCGGTGGTCAGAATCTGACCATATTATGATGAACATTTTTCCTATATCTTTTCCCATAGCCCAACATTACTTTTGATGTAAGTTTCAAAAAAAAAAAATCATGAAATTGCACTATTGGGATAGAAATCTTATGAGAAAAGAAATATCATAACTCTGAACTTTTTAATTTAGATTTATTTATCTGTCTCACATCTCTAAACTATATTGTTCCCCAGATTTACTTAGCAGGCAGAAAATAAGAGTCAAAAGATAGGCCATTCCAAAAATTTAATTTCAGCTCTCTCATTGACGTGCCTCACAGAAATGTCCTGATAGCTAAACCTCAGCTTTTCCATCAGCAAAAGAGGGATAACAGTGCTTAACTGAATCACAAAGCCAGTGATATTATTGCTGTTGTTTGTCCTATTTTGTAAGTAGATGTAATCATCTGTGTTACACAGAACTTTCTGAGCGGAATCTACCTATCTAAATAGAGATCTTAAAATCCTGAGGATTAATTAATTTATGTTTGCATAGTTCTTTGAAGCTGTGTAACACTATATAAATATTAAATATTTTCTACTCCTAACCATTGACTATGACTTTGAGTAGGTACTGCATATCTCAGTGCACACCAGCACTACAGCCCAAAACTCCTGCAAAACTCCTAAAATTATCAGTTTTCCTGTTAATATTCTTTCTGTCCTCTTCTCTAACCTTCATACTCTTTGCCTAGCCTGCTGAAAGAAAAACTGCCAGGTAACTACTCGTAAAACCATTTCAGCCATTTTAGTCTGTTACTTTTACTGCATCGAAACTCTCCATCTTACTTCAAAGTTAAAAAATTAAACCAAACCAGCACAGAATGACCTGCAGGCAGACTGGTGGGGAAGGGACACAGCAAATTCCTGGGGAGAACAAGTAGTGATTCACATGGGACAATAATGTGCTCTTGCATATTTTAGAGAGAGGGTGACGTTGGACTCTTGGAACTGAGAAGGGTAATATTGTGATTTTTATATGTACACTTTGGCTAGGTGTTAACTCTCTGTTCTACAATTCCTCATCAACAAAAAGAAGAAATAGCTACCTTTGATACATAATTTATATATATATATATACAAATATTCAGTTTATCTTATTCAATCTACATAGATTTGTGAGAAAGTGCATAGCAAAACAAGACAACTAAAATCTTTAGCTTCTGCTTCATTAGTAGCAATAATTGATTCACAAAATCTCCAATATATTTTTAAAAAATTGTAATTTCCAGTTGTACTGAGCATGGAGAATTGACAGAAAGGGCATCTATGATCCATTAATATAGTAGAGAATGAAAACATCCCATTTTTGTCCTATTTTTAAGGATTAAGTAATACACAATGCTCAGGTCACTATTCTGCAGACTGTGAGACTATATTTTAAGTGTCCACCTCTACATTTCTGATACTTCAAGTCCAACCTCATGCCCTAACTACATCCTGACTCCTTCTTGAAATGAGATCTAGGAATGCACCAGCCCTTTCCTCTCCTGATCATCAGCTCCTTTTTCTGGAAGGAATTTTGGGCACAGCTGGAACTTGAGGGGGGATATCCAACAGTGCAAGTCTGGCTGATTGGGAACGAGGAGCTCTCTGTGACACACACCTATCACTGGGGATGGATTTGGCCTTCCGTGGTGTTACCTGCTCAAAAATAAGGAGTAAAAGTGATTGTCAACTGCATGAAGAAGCCAAGCCATCACTTATTTGCCTTGAAATAAGGCGTATGTGGAGATGATTCTGTCACATGCAGAAAGCTCAGGCTGAGATTGAAAAATTTGTTAGCAAGATTTCCAAGGAAAGTGTAATCAAAGAGTCCTTTTTATTTCCAGTGGAAAGAGGGTGCACACAAGGGTAGTTCCTTTTGCTGCAACTTGAGCAACTCACAGAAACTCTGCTGCTAATTGTGACATGAGTTTTCTACTCAGGTTTCTTCACAGGGGTATGAAATTGTCCTCCAGCAATGCTACTTTTATATATCTAAGAAACCAAGGCAGAGCTCCTTTTTTTTCCTAATACTTCTCCCCCTTGGGATCACCTTCTGACACATTGCAGAGACAGATTTCTTGGTTCATCATTTCCTTCCTCTGACAGGGAAAAAATGTCAGTTTAAAGCTTTACTCAATATAAGTCTAAAATACCAGTGACTCGTACCCTGGCTGTACAGTGTGTTTCTGTCACATCCTTTCAGAAATATACTAAAGTGTGGTTTAATCTCATGAGAACAGGTAATTTGGCCACGGGTGATACTGTGTGAAGGGTATCCTGAAAATTCTGTTTGCTCCCCATTTTATTTATCTTGGTGGGGCAGATTAGAGGTTTTACAGGTGGCAATCATTCCTCACATTAGCTGTCTAGCCAGGAAGGAATGAAATCTGCTCTATAAACTTCAAGGCCTCCTTATCTGCTGCTGTAACTCAACTTTCTTTTCCCTCTACAAAGTTAAGGGGACCCTAGTGAAATTCCTGAAAGCCAAGTAAAAGGACCTTCTTGTGTTCTGTAATAATTCTCAGGGAAATACTTGTCACACGTATTATGCAACTCCACTAATGCTTTCACAGCAGTAGTGTTTAGTTTAACAACATAAAACTCTTGAATGATGCTATTTAAGTTACTACTGATAAACACAGACTCATGCTGAGTCCTTGTTTTCTAAAATATATCATCCTTATTTAAAAGCAGGATTCTTTTTTAAATTAAGGATTGTATTACTTGCTGAGTTTAGTAATTTAGTTAATCAATACATAAAGGAATATTAATGAACAATACTTAGGAAAAAAATTTTTTTCTAGTGAACTGGAGGGAGAGTGTGACAAATCAGTAAAAGGCCAGTAGATGTCTATTCCTTCATTGATATTTGTCCTCATATAGACATAACTAGATAAACTATCCATTTATTTATTGAAATTAATGACAGACTTTAGACAATTGGGATTTTAATCTTGGTGGTCTGTGGTTTTTTTTCTCAATGTATCCTATTAGTATACCTTTTTCAAAATAATCTACACTCACATTTACCAAATCTGCTGTCAATTTATACAAATCTAGCTAGTAAATCCTAGTAGTAGTGTCAATAAACACCAATGTAATAAAAAGTGTGGTCTATAAATTTCTTCTCTAAATCCCTTTGATAATTTTGTAGTTATTGTTTTTGCAAGCAAACACCTTATCTACCTTTCTTGTTTTCCTAACATCAATTGTTGCAAAAGCAAACACTTGCAAATTACAGTTTTGAAAAGCAACTTTAACACAGCTTTTACCTGTCCTTCTGAAATTTTTCCTTTCATTTCTTTTTGAATCTGTATTGAACTGTTAAAAAAAAATCATCTTTTCCAGAAAGAACAGTACTGAGTTGATATATCTGCATTCTTATAACATTCATAGCTTATAAAACACTGGCCTGGTGATTGTTAACCCCTTGAATAACCACATTCAAGTCCAAGACATTGGAAAAAGACATCAATCATAAATCAGACTGCAGCATTTCAGTGAGTCAGTGAAAGGCTGACTGGTTTATACCAGCCCATGGATTCCATAGATGTCTTTCACTTAAATGAGTTTTAGGTCAGATCTACTATGGCTGCACAAACACTGAAAAATCAACAACATTCTTTAACTGGAGTGAGTAGCCTGCTTAAGATGATGAAGTATCATATATTAAGTAACTAAATCTGTAAGAAATGCTTGAGTTCTGTTGCCTGTTTAAGCAAAATCAAAGGTACTTTGAAAGAACTCAAGTGGACAGAAAGCTGTCTCAAACTGAGTATGTTAACAGGAAAACTCAAAACATCAGTTTCACTTTTATCCCTGAAGCAGAAATTACGAGGTTTAGGAAGAGATTTTTAACACTTTATTTCTACCTCAAGAACATAAACTTTATTGAAAGACTTTTCTGCTTGGTCAGAGATATTTTTATGAAAGATTCATGTGTATTTTGTTACTGGATTCTATTTTGCAACATTAAAGAAAAGCGTGGGTGGGAGGTGCAGGGGTGATATCATTCCAAAAATATCCCTTCTTTTACTTCACCCCCCGCTTTATCTGCAGGCCTTGACTATTTTGGACACAATTTTTTCCCAGCAATTCCTTTCTCCTTGTTCCTTAGCAATGCCTCAGTCTTTGACTGCATTTCTGTCCTGGGATCTGTACTTTTTTTTATTTTCTGTGGACTAAATGTCTGCTTTGTTCATATTACTTGCTGTTTTAGAATTTTTCTGGGTCAGCAAACCTAGAAGAAATGATAAAATTTTGTCTTTGGGGAAAGCTCTGAGTTCTTAGAGCTGACCCTACAATGAGAATATCAAAGTCAGTGACAGAGCAAAGGAGTAAAAGAGATATTGTGAAATTGACTTGCTTTGATGGTATAATATAAAAAAAAAGAAAATAGACATTGAACCAAGCACAAAACACTTGACAAACTTTAGAAAAATCCAAAACTCAATTCTCTGGTACATTACTGAACTCATCTTTCATATTATTTCATAGCTTAGTAAAACTTTCCAATGATTCTTTTTTGTTTTTGCTGCTAATTTTCAAAATGAGGTGGTCTGGAATATTCCTCTGTGCTCCCTAACATTGCCCCATGGGAGCTCAGTTGAATTTTACCATTGCTGGTGTTATTTTTTACACTTGAAATTTTCAAGTCTATGGACAACACTGAATAAAATCTGGAGATAAAAGGGGCTCTAAAACCTTTTGAGTGATCTAGAAAGATGAAGTCAGGGACAGCAGAATAGCCCAAAGAGTGTGCTTCACAATTCTTGGCAAAATTTCCCATGAAAAGCCTGTCTCTGCAAGGTGAGAGAGATGGGATAAATGCACCCAGGATAAAAGAATAATCTGTTAGGAAGGGAAAGCTGTTTTCCTAACAGAGTGGCCGTCCTTACCCAGTTCCTTTCAGAAGCAGCAGGGCTCTCTGTCCCCCCTCAGGCAGCAGCAGTGGAGCTCCAGGTCAGCTTGCAGAGGCAGAAATGAAGGCCAACAATGGTCAGATCATTAAATGATTGAACTTGGCAGCACGGCAGTGGGACAATGGGGCTGTCTTTTCTGCAGGAGTGGATTCCAGCTCATCAAGGCTGAATAACAACCTCAGATCCCAACATGACCCGTGGAAACCACAGCTGGAAGGAGCTCATTGAAAAAGCAAAGCACTTACCGGCAAAAGGGAAGGATCAAGAGAGAAGAAGTTCAGATCAAATGCACACCTTTGCTGGAGCAAAGGCAACCAGGACTGATTTGACTTCCCCACCAGTGGTGCTTGGCTGGCTGGGCAAAGAAGCAACCCCCAAGACCTGCTGCGAGAGGAAAGGAACTGGAAAAGTCCTGCAGCCAGATTTGCCAGCCAGATCACCTGTACTGCTCACAGATTGTTGAGTTACATTGTTGAGGGAATTGTTGAGGAAATAACAGATTGAGGAATTGCATAAACATTGTAATTCCTAGTGGGAAAACAGCGTAGCTCAGTGTTTCAACTCATGGCGTGAGAAGTGGGAAAACTTCTCCAGGTTGACTCCAACCTCTTCCACAAATTTCTTATATGTCCTGTTTTAATCCTCCTTGCTGTCTAGGAAATAGGGACAGGTAATAAATAACTTGCCACATGTGAGTTAAAATGTCCTTTAGGTATAATAAACTCTTCTGAAAATAGGACAGTGGAAAAAGTAATGAAATGCATTTCATGAGATATTTTGCAATATGGCATAAGAAACATTCATATCCAAATTCTAAAGAGTGAACATCATGTTTTTTTCTGAAAAAAAAAAAAAAAAAGGAGTCTTTCTTGACCTTGGAATTTAAATTTTTCCCTCGAGTATATCTGGGATCATGTACAGAAACCATTAGGGAATGAACATTTAATAATGGGTGTAAAAAAACCCAAAAACATTTTCCTGAGTCATCTGTCTATTTTTTCTTTTTTCTCTTAAAGCTGTGAAAGGAAGATATACTGAGGACTGTGTGCCTTTACATCCCATCTATATTTTTCCAATTAAAGGAAAGCAAATCTGCTTTTATGCTATCACAGGGAAAATAATTTCCCTTCACAAGATAACTCCCACAGTGAGAAACTCCAGGCTCTGAAGATTTCTTTTTTTTAATTCTTCAGAAACTAATCCCAAATCATATGGTTTAATCTGTCTACTCTCAGCTCCTGAGGATTGATGTTTATTAAAAAAAAGGGGGGAAAAATTTTGTTTTCTTTTATGCTGCAATTATTCTGTGGTGCAGGATAGATAACTTTGTTATTGCGGTTGCTCACAATATGGGGCAAATTTCTTGATGCTTGTTTTGATTATTTTAGCCAGAGCTATTTTTTTTTTTCCTACAAAATCTAATACAAGTGGCCATTTCATGCCAGGGATGCCTAATAAGAACTCCCCACTGAAATCAATGAGGAACCGTGACTAAAAATCAATGGTTACATATGATCCAAGTTGTTTTATTCTAGAATATTTTAGGAGAATCTTTGGGGATACAATAGCAAAAAACAATTCTGGGTATTAGCTTCACAGACACATTGTTTTTATGATTTTTCAGTGACAGAGTTTCATGGAGCTTAGCAGATTAAAGGGAAAAGAAAAATCTAAGAAAATATACAGAACCAAATCTGTAGAATTAAAGAGTTTTATGACTGTTTTATGAGTGTTTGCAAGTACTCTACCTGGAAAGTTAATGCCCCTTGCTCCTGATGCTCTAAAATAGTTATGTACATACTCACATTAAAACATTATCTGCAAGCTTGAAACTGTGAGAGAAGATTGATCCAGTGGTTCTGTCATGTTCTGCTGTTGGTAAGGAGCACACACAAAGGAAAGAGAAATTGTACCTTGATACACGTGAGCCCTAACATTCTGGGTTTGAGCCTTGAGCAGCACAAACAGACACGACCAAGTTTTGTGTACTTGTGGCTAATTACATTTTTTGTATACAAGCAGTACCTGGGGCTTTCCTTCACAGAGAGATTTGTACATAGAAATTGCACTGGCAATTGTGTCAACATCTGTCTCCAAAGGAGCTGAGAGGCTGAGGATGAAATTCTGGCTTTGTTTACCTGCATCTCACTTAGGCTAAAAAGTGCCTAAGTGCCTATATTGAAGTGCCCAGTGCAGCCAATGAACTATGTGGTAAGCAGTTATTTTGTTTTTAATCTCAGGAGAATGTTTTATTTTTCTTTCTCATTCTTCATGAATGGTAACTGTGCAATATAATTTCTTCCTTTGAGCTTATTGACAGTCACAACACAGGATTCTGGAAAAGGAAATCCCATGTAAAACAAAAATAAAAAATATTTCTTTTTTTGCTTTGGCTTTGAAAAAAAAGAAATGAAGATGCAGGTATTTGTAGCTTTCAAGAGGCAGATATTTAAAGTGGCTGAAAGTTATTTATAAGTTCAGAAGGATTTATGATAAAATGTATGCTGATATTTCTTCTGACTCAAGTTACCTTCTATTTAACTGGCATATAAATGAGCTTTAATTAACCTGTTTGAAAATGATAGAGAAATAGAGAAAGACCCAGTGCCAATTAAATAACTAATGCCCCTATTATGCATGCCTGCAGAAAAGCCTGTAGGAGAAGGGAAAAAAACTGGGCATTTTGTAATGTTCACCTTGCAAAGCTTTGTTCCCCCAAGACTTATGTATTCAAAAATCTGTCATGCAAAAATGATGCAAATCTGTAGTTTACATAGGATGTATAACCATGGTGTTTGGTAGAGCTTGGGGAACTTCCAGCAAAACACAGTTTAATTGGAAAATGCCATTTCAGTGAACCCACAATCTTTTGCTCCAGATTTCTACAGCTGAGCAAATATCCAGTGCTCTTAACAATGAACCTGACAAGGACATCAGTTTTACTGAAAACTGGAAGGCTTGGGAAGCTTTGTGAATCATCATCAACTTTTTATGTTATTTTATTCTGCATTTTTTATTTTTCTGTGAGTAGGAAATGTGCATTTTCCCAGTCTGGATATTGGCAGAGGGATCATCTATCACCTGCCTTTCCTGGCTAGCATGAGCCCACATTTGTAAGTGCTGTGTTCCCCACACAGTAGGGGAAACTCACAAAACCCCAAATAACTGGAGTGATATATAATTAATGGGAGGCTGGATGGAGTGGAGGAAAAGACATATTCTGTTCTTTCACTTTTGTATGTGTCAGAGAATATCAGCTTTTTTAGTAACCCAAAACCTGAGGATGTACAGGGCAACAAGAAATGAGCTCAGTGTCCTGAATGAGGCTCTGATTATCAGAAATATTGGTTATAAAGAACAAACAAAGAAATAAACTTAGTAAGATTTTGTTCCAGGAGTGTCACTGAAAAAATCCTTACATAAAGTTTGTTCCCTAATATCTAATGATTCTGTCAATAAGAAGCCTTTACAAAGCTTAATCTGAAAGGTGTGCAAATTTGCTTTCTGTACCAATAGATCTCTCCAGCCATTGGATTCAAATCCAGAGGGAAATTATGCAAGTGTTATACTCTGAGTTGAAATTGCTGTGGAGGAATACGAGGAAAAAGATAAGGCAAGGCAAAAAAAAAAAAAAAAGTTGCAAGAGTTAAAGTACATACCTATTAGGTCATGAGGCACTGTCTTATATTAAGCAGTTTTAAGGGGTATAAATATTTTTTCCCTGAATCTGTGATACTATTTCAAACTATAAAAAAACTCAGAAAATTTATTCCTGTAAAAAAATCCCTATTTTTTTTTAGTTAGAAAAGAGTTTCATATTACAAAAAAACCCCCAAAAAACCAAAAAACTAATGGAAATTGTAATTCATTCACAAAGAAAGAAAACAGAATATGACAGTTGAGAGAGCTACACCTGAAAAGTTAATTGGAGCTTATATGTTTTTGTACCAACACTACCAACACTTCCTTGGACACTTTAGGCTTCATTACACTCAGGGTAAAGAAGTTCCTGGGTAATCTAGAAAGCACTTAATGAAAAAATAGAGGTCTGTTCCAAGTGTAAAGGAAGGGTTTTGTTGTTTTGGGTTTTTTTTTGATCAGTATCTCAGTGATTTGTATGTTTTGCTAGGCAATATATATCTGAGGTCTTCCGGCTCCTTTTGAATCACTACCATCTCAATATCTGAACCCCCCAAAAAGGAAATATACTAATATTTTGGAAGAGTTTTCTGAACTCTAGTTTCATATATTTCTTAATGAAACCATAGATCTCCTTAAGCCGTTCAGGCACCTCCGTCCTTGTGCATGTTAATGACAGTTCTGTTCACTCAGTTGGGATTATAGTTCTTGTACTTATACTTTTAGAGATGGATTAAACACTTACACGAGATACTGTGCTGGTTTTGGGTGGGGTAGAGCTAATTTCCTTCACAGTGGCTGCTAACTGGCTGCATTTTAGTTTTGTGCTGGAAACAATGTTGGCAATTCAGGGATGTTTTTATTACTGCTGAGCAGCAATTGCACATTGCCAGGTCCTCTCCTGCCTCCCACCTCATCAGCAGGTGGGCTCGGGGTGGGGGGCACAAGGAGCTGGGACACAGCCAGGACAGGTGACCTCAAGGGACATCCCAGACCATGTAGCACCCTGCTCAGCACATACAGCTGGGGGGAGAAGAAGGAGAAGGGTGACCTTCAGAGTGATTTGTGATTTTATGTCACCACTAGGCATGAAGGAACCCTGCTCTCCTTGGGGTGGCTGAACACCTGCCGGCCCATGGAAGTAGGGAGTGAATTCCTTGCTTTGCTTTGCTTGTGTGCAGAACCTTTGCTTTCCCTGTCAAAGTGTCTTTATCCCAACCCATGAGTTTTCCAGCTCTTACCCTTCTGATTCTCTCCCCCAACCTGCTGGTGGGGGAGTGAGTGAGTGGCTGGGTGAGGCTGAGCTGCTGGCTGGGGTTAAACCTCCAGAGCCCTTTTGAGACAAAGGGTTCTAGGCACTGACAGATCTGATTGGAATGTTCTGGATAGAACCCAGAGCTGTCAATGCTGTTCAGCTTTTAATGGACAGCTCCTGTGCCTACCATGTGGCTCCTTTGCCTGACTGTGAGAGTCTGATGCTTGTTAGGGGCTGCTTTGCTTTCACTGCTTGCTGCAGTGCTGTGCTGCTGATCACCCTCCTCTGCTGGGCCTGGGAGTGTTTTGGTGACAGCACTGGGTGCACAGTTCTGCTGTGCTGGGCAGGCAGGAACTCCAGTGGGAACTCCAAATGTGTGTCCTTTAATAGGAATTTTAAGGAATAGTGTGGAATTAGTTGAGCTACACAGAGTACAGGAGATGTCAGCAGTACCTGTTGCAGATTGAGTTCATCAATTAATCAATGTCTGTACAAACACGTCCTGAGGATGCCCTGAGAAAAGTGAGCGGTTGGAGATAGCCAAATGTCCTTTATCTGTGGTGGTGGCCCTTTGAGAAAAATAGCAGAGTGTCAGAGAGAAAAAGTGTTTTCTCTCAATTTATGCTCAATTAGAATAAGTTGAAATATATGGGAAGTATAAAACAATTTACTCTGTATTCTCCAGAGATCAATTAACTAGAAATCTTGAAAAGTTTTATTAAAAAGAGGTATAACAGAGATATCTTCTCACACCACTCTTTCCTTTTTTTGTGAATCCTCTGTAGCAGATTTAACATGTTCATAATTCCATCAGGAATTTAATGATACTTTTCATCATACAAAATGTCACTGCATCATACTTTGTTTTTTATTGGCCCATTGTGTGCAGCTATGTTTACATAACTACACACATATATGCATGTCTCTTCACATTTCTATATTTATAAATTTGCACACAAATAATCTCTTTCCTCAGAACATCCAATAGTGCTTTTTTATATCTAGATTTATGTGAAGGGAAAAAGAATAACCACCAATTTAGAATACCTTCATTTTGACCTATAAGTCTCAGCTAGATTTACAGAAAGGCTCCTATTTACCTAAAAATATTCTGCTTACCATGTGTTTAACCTTGTAAATGTTCTTATGGAATGGATGAAAGGATTTGAGAGATATTAAGTTTAAAATTTTACAGAATTCTTATTATAGTTGGTTACTTCCATTTTGACAATAGTTACTCAAAATATATCAAGCTTTGCAGACGAATAATCCAACACTCAAAATTAGAAAATAAGTTAGGAGATTCATCAACGACTTGTACAAAAATGTCCAATTATTTTGCTGTTTGTTGTAAGCTAGCAACTTCTTAGTCCAGTGTAGTAAACATTCATAGTTAACAGCTAAGAGAGTACCAACAATATACTGTTCCAATTTACCAATTTTTCTATTTCTTTATCTTTTACTCCATATTTTTTTCAGGAATAAACTTTCAAAAATGGAAAACATTTTGCAAATCATTTCAGAAAAGAAACAGCAATTACCCCTTAGCCAACTTCTTTATTTCCAATTTTGTTGTACAGCAGGGAAGCTAACAGAAGACAATTGCTGACAAAGCAAGGTCAAAGTAAATAGAGTTCAGAGCTGTAACAATTTGCCAAAGCCACCTCCTGTTGTATTCTCAACAAAGAAAAAAGATTTTATCTGATGACAACTGGGGAAAAAAAAAACTCAAAAATTTTTGAAAGGGCTTTTGCTCCATTTATTTATTTATTTGCATATTAATTTAACAGCAACCTAAGACATACACACATACTGTCATAGGATAAAGGGACCTCAGGAAGTCTCTTGTCCAACCTTGTGCTTATGCCTGAGCAGCTTTGTGGTCAGTTTGTGCTGTTCAGGTTTTGATTCTGACAGATTTTGAAAACCTCCAGAGAAGCTGCTTGCAGCATCTCAGAGCAGTTGTTCCAATGTTTTCTTGTCCTTTGAGGGAGGAAGAAAAAAATTCTCCTTACATCTGGGTGGATATAAATCTTTTAAAATTTTATATACTTTTCTGTGTTTCAGAATGCATTGCTATTTTTCACTGATTGATCACAAAAGCAATGAACATGCAAGCTGACTGTAGCAGAACACTTCTTTTGCTAGATAAATTTTTAATTGGTTGTTTGTGATTGTACCTGTATATCTAGAATTCATGCCCTAATTTTTGAGAAAGCATATCTAGAAATGGCCATAGAAATGTGTTTTTTACTGCACATCAATGAAAACTGAAGTACAGAAGGAAGTAGATAATTCCTGAGGACACCCTTTCTTGGAGTACAGCTTAAGACCATACAGTATCAGGAGTACAAAGGTATTATTATTTATTAATTTATCCTGAGAAATGGATTGGAGCAATTAAAAACTCCTCCAGTGTTGGAACTCCTAATTAAGGACGACAACCTGGGCAAGTTCAAATAGTTTTTCTCTCAAAGAATTTGCTATTAATAGGAACAAAAACATTTAGAAGGCTGTTATTTTAGACATTGGGTGTTTTTGAGGAATTTGAATTTTTCATGAATTTGAAGCATTTTTCAGGGAAGCCAGGAAGAGATAACTACTGATGAAATAGTTGCAAAGGAGCACTGGGAATGCTGAGCTGTGCTAGATTCCACACAAGGATGAAACATACGAGCAATTTGGCATTAATTGGAAATGTTACATGTGGAAACTGAAAAAATTTCAATCCATCTCAGGAAGCAAAGCCAGAGTTTAACATTTGTTGTGGGAAAGGGAACACTGGCAGTACCTCTCTTGGGTTATTACAGACAAAGAGTTCATATGACTTTGTCCAAGACCAAATGCCAAGGGAAGTCTGTACGGATAAGATACCCCTATAGCATTAAACCAAAGAACTTTTTCTCAGCCTTCAAAAATTTTTGACTCTGGGACTTTCGCAGTCAGTATCCTGATTGAATTTTTCTTCCTTTGATTTGTTCTACCACCCTATGTTGAGTCCTCAACATGCAAAATATCAAATGCCAAAGGTAATTTCTTCACATATCATGTGGAAACCTGATGTCTTGTTTGACTTTTAGTGGTCCATGCAAGGATCAGAGGGTTTTCATACTGAGGTTTTCCAAAGGCAACCTTTAGAATTGGGCCCTGGGTTTGAGAAAACCATCTTCCAAAAGCCAAATGGGATTGCTGTGCTTGAAACAAACAACTGCATTTTTTTTTTTTTTTTTGTTACCTTTTAATGATGCTTTTTAGCTTGGGGTGTAGAACATATATTTATCTTGCTCAAAAGTGCCATGTAACTGATTACTATGCTGTCATGTTTTTGGCTTTAAAGATC
Organism: Argya squamiceps; assembly: GCA_037834095.1. Classification (NCBI taxonomy): domain Eukaryota; kingdom Metazoa; phylum Chordata; class Aves; order Passeriformes; family Leiothrichidae; genus Argya; species Argya squamiceps. Next base: position 6,760,710 of record JBBMKD010000001.1, read on the forward strand.
AATTTGCTCTACCATCATCTTAGAAATTGGCCAAAAGACTTTCAATAGGATTTGTATGTGACTTATTTCTATATGTATCTGATCTTAACAAATTACAAATAAATCCTCTACTTGGAATATATTGTTGTAAAGGGGAGCTGAGATTACCCTGACGTGTTTTCTGTTCAGAAGTGTAAATCAAATCAGCTACTCAGCACTAGGAATTTCAGAAATTGACACACTGTCATCTCCGGGGAAATACATTTTATGGCAGGTTCTCTGACACACATAAATGTTTTGGCTTAAAGCCATTATCTAAATAAAGGCATCTTCTGCTGTATTAGATCCCCTATGATATCTAAGAAATCCACAAGCTGCTGGCAAATATCCACATTGGAATGGTGGGAACCCCTCAGGAGAGGAAACTCTTCAGTCCAGAGACCACACCAAAGGGCATTCCAAAGATGCCAAGTCCTTATACTTAGGCAAGTAAGGATATTCACTAGGAGATCACAATAAACCACATTTTTGAGTAGCTGCTCTTTAAGCAATGACATTGGGACTTCCTGTCCCAGCAGGCTGTGGAGGCAGACAGCATAATCAAGTCCAAAAATGAATAGAAATTTGAAGGATTACACTGAACATTATTTTACCTCTGTAAACTTTGATTCACATGTTATTTAAGAGCCAGATTTCCCCTTCTGTGTTTTTTTCCCCATGCCACAACATTTTGTCTGTGGGCTCTCTGGGCTACTCCATACAATCCTTAATTTTAAAATAGATTACCTGCAGTCTTACAACAAAAATAATTTTCTTCTCTTACTAAAGCTTCTCTCTGATCTGTTAGCTCACATAAGATGTGGACAAATTATTGGCATTTAAGTGAAAAATCTGTTTAATAAAAGTATATTAATTCAGTGACGCTCAGTGGATAAGTTAGCCAAATGATTCCAATTAATTTGCCTCTTAATTTGCAATGAAATTCTATAAATAAAGAGCTATGCACAATAGACAGAAGAAATATTTCCCACTTTCATTCAATATGAAGAAGAAAAGTATTAAAAATATATGACCAAATTGATGTTAACTTTACCATGTTTAAGCAATTTTTGCTGGCCAAATCACAGCTTTAAAAGATAGGAATTACTGAGAATCACTAGTCAGTGGCATAATTGACTTTTGGTGACTTCAAAAGACCATAAACACCCCTAATAGTTTTTGGCAGTTTCAAAGGCATTAATCATGATCAATGTGCAATATTAAATAAGTCTCCTTCAAAATGAGTATAAATTCAAACTGTAATTCCATCTCAGCCTTCTGGTGACATGAGGAAACCACTTGAGTTTCACTCTCATGGTTTATGACATCCCTGGAAGGCTTTGATGGAATTACAGCCTTATTAAGTACAGTTGGGGTACATTATTCCTTAAATTATTGCAAGTACAAGTCATTATTCCCCCTAGAAATTAGAACTTGTTGTACTTTCATCAACCATGTAATCTTGAAGTAGAGTTGGGGGGAATTTCAACGTGGGAGGACATCTGCTTTTTAATTTCTGTCACTACTATATGTTCACAGCTTGGAAGAGTTGTTAGCATCTAATATTAACAGCCCTCAAACTTCTTTGTTTTGCTTTAAGGAACACTGTTCACAACAATTTATTTGAGTCATCACTGATGTTTATATAGATTTTATTGGAGATTGTAAATCAATTTTTAAACTTTTTTTAAAAAAATATACTTATATCAGTTTCAGGACTAGTGAATGTAGTGCAAGTTGAATATTTTTGTCGTGAGCAGGTCTGACTAGGAGGAAGATGAGTGCAAGTTGTGTACTATTTTCTAGGTAAAAGGAACAAACCCATCTGGGAAAAAATGCATGGTGTTTATAAATAATGCTACTAAAGATGGGTATTTTTCCTCTCTATGGATACTTTCAGTCATCACAGCCTTATCGGCTTAGTTAGCTTTGTGTATTTTCTTCTTTCAACAGTTTTCACACTGCTTAGGCTTTTTAAATAGTGGAAAGTATTATTCAGTGCTGCATGTTGAAAAGAAAACATGTTAAAGAAAAGTCCTTAGTGTGGCACATATATCATTAAGCCTTAAGGAATTGAGGGCTTTTATTCTCTCTGTCTTTTTTTTTTTTCCTTATTTTATATGCATCTTTGAGGACTCTGTCAGGTAGGAAGATTTCTGCACCCTGTTCTCCCATAACTTTTCATACTGTAAAATATATCTAGTCATAACAAAGAAAAATTAAAATTTGTCACCACATTGAATAATTAATATAAAATTTTGTGGGATTATGGAAAAGATTAAACTCTCCTTTTAAGTGAGTCTTAGAGAAAGAAGAATCCTTGGTTACTCAGAGAAGTTAAAAAACCATTTATTTGCATCTCCAACAATGGGTTCGAGAGTGTACTAAAGAAACACTTTGAAGATTATTTAAATTCTAAAATGTAATAAGTATTTTGGGAGAAGTTATATTTTTATAGGTATAGTAATCTTGTTAGATCCATATGAATACTTCTGTATTAAAAGCGTGTTTGCTATCTTTTATTAATCAATGTTACTATTTCCGATGACTTTGGTAATATGTTTTATATTTAAAATTTTAAGAGATGGGCACAAATCTTTTGTGTTTGAGTTTGAATTCTTTTTTAGATGAAATGATATTTTAATTCACCTTGAGGCCTTGCTTTTAAATAAGTGGTGGCATGGAAAGTTACGAAGCAATAAACAAAAAAGGGCTGCTGTTTAAAATCCATGAATGGTTTGCAGATGTTTCCACACTGGAGACGGTTGGCTCAGTAGAAATGATGTGTTGTGCTTGATATTAGAATCATATTGAAAGACAGATAAATAAAACACAGAAATTAATGCATTGCTACAGTGATGTAAAACTTTGTCTTCTTCTATTAAAGTAAGACAAATGTGATGAAAAGATTTTTTCTAATGTGTTCAACTCAAAAATATTTGACATCTAGAAGTACTGGGGTAATGCCATAACCATAGCTAATGTGTAAAATCCCGAGAAAGTAATGATCCATGTTAAATTCCATGTGCCAACTATAAATATCAGCAACAGCACAGAAAGTAGATGTTTTATCAGTTGCATTCTTTAAATCTAATTATGCACTGCTCAGTATTATGAATGCACATAAATTTGCCTTTCCAGACTTACACGTTTTAGATCTAAAGCCCACTACAAAAGCATGCTGAGAGTCATGGGGAAAGATGAGAGATAACAGGAAGTATTTAAAAGGAACTTTTCCAGTTATGGTAGTCTTTTTATTTTTAAATGCAATTAATATGTTAGAAAAATTAGACATATAAATACCACCAGATGCTCATAATATATTTCAATACCAACACAAAAAATGAATTATATTTGGGCAGGCAGAAAACATCCTGAAGGCAATACTCACAGGACTGTCATGGTGAGAGCTATAATGGATAACATTTTCAGGATAGATTATTATGATTTTTGTTTTCCACAGCTCTATTTGTCAGTTTAAGTTTAGCCTCTCTGAAATTCCACTGAAAAAACTGATAAGGTTGGGTGACACATATTTGCACCTTAAAAAAAAACCAAAACAAAAACCAACCAAACAAAAAACCAACAACAACAACATGCTAATTGAGATTTCACATTTTGAAGCTAATTGTGGTAATCAAAAGAGGAGACTAAGTTGTCATGACACAGATATTACCAGAGATGTCAAGGACCCAATTCCAAGACCTTTTACCCATCACTCAAGGCAAGAAATGAAATTTGGTCTTCTGGTCTTTAATACGTGACCAAGCTATGATGTTATTTGCTTTTCAAACTCCTTTTCTTATTCCCCCATGGTACTTTGAGAACATTTAATTAAGGGAATCTTCATTAATAAATTTTCTGAGCATTCCAGACTCTCAACATGGAATTTTTTTAAGGTGCAATCTCAGGGAAGAATTTTCTTGGCTTGTTGAGGAGCTGTAGTAAGACATCAATTTATTTTTACTGTAGTCTGGCAGAATTTATGAGATTATTGCTAAGTGACTTGCTTAGGGAGGGGATTTAAAGGATGGATGGATGGGTGGGTGGATGGATGGATGGATAGATTCGAGTAACAGCAATCCCCCAGGGCTCCCTTGCCAACTTTTCCCGTTATCTAAATGTTCAGCTTTCACTAAAACCTATCTCACTCTGTGATTCTGAAAAACAGGTAACTCCTATCACTGGCAATCTCCTCCTGCCAAGCACCAACATGAAAGCTCTTGCAGGCTTTTTAGTTCCTGCCCATGCTCTTGCAGACTTCTTGGTTCCCTTTGTGCCATAAACAATAAACAGATTTGCTGGTTTTTAATTACCAAGAATTGCATATTTTGGCAACGCAGAGGAAGAGGTCCCTTGGTTTTATGTTCCTGGAGTGTTATAGGGCTCCAAAAGAGCTGCAGCTTTCCTGGAGTACTTATCGTAGGATCCATACATTTGCAGGGAGAAATTGCAGCTTTTCAATTTCCAAATGCCCCTTTCATCGTTAAAGTTTCATCACATATTCTTCAACTGAACTCATTTTGCAAAGTAAACACACAGAAAAAAACTTTGGTTCCATGCTGTGGTTTGCTTGCCTATGTAGGTAATGCATTGCAAAATTTCTCCTATTGTTTTGTGCTAAGGCATAAATATGAAAATAATGTATTTAAACATTTCAGTACTGACGTACAGGGTATGAGTTAAACATCCTGCACATTAAAAAAAAAGTGAATTTGGAACATTTGGTGAATCTCAGACATAGTGATGCAATTATACATTTTATTTCTTTTTTAGTTTAGCATATGGTTCCATTATGAACACTGTTAGTAGTTTTCAGCTTTCTTCACTAAATTACAATAAAATAAACCCCCCTAGAAACTGCATACAGAGTTGAAATTGCCTCTTGATCATGGAAAAAACTTTTGCAATAGTAAGATTTTAAAAGCTTCCCTGGTGGTCTCCTGTTTCTGCCCCTGGCTGCGTGAGGAAGAAGAAGAAGGGTCTCTGTTCAGAGAAGCTGAACAGAAACCCAGCTCTTGTCCACTGTGACCAGGAATGTGCTCAGCCAGACATGAGTTATCCTATTTGAAGCAAGTACCGAGAGAATCTGATTTCTCTGGAAATTTATTTCAAGCATTTTCAGTCTGAGTACGTATTGATATTTTTAAAAATGTGTACTAATGGTTAGTTTAGGCTACTATATCATTAATATATTTAGCTTCAGTGGGCCTGCTGTAAGACTTTATATATGTAATACACATATATGTGGGTAAACACAGAAGTATCTAGTATTTCACTATTTAGAATTTAGTCTTCAGTTGCCAATTCTGAGCCACGTCTTTATCTATTCAGCAGGTTGTGACAATGCTAAAGAAAACTGCAGAGTAGAAATTAAAAATATTTGACAAAACTTATAATTTTGTAGAATTTAGGGACTTTTTCAAGGTGATGAACTAATGTGAATATTGATATGATATTAACACTTTAATTATTTTATAACTCCATTTTGATTAGCATTTTACTTTATGAGAAAAATCATTGAAATAAGGTTCCCAAAAATGACCCTCAGCACTGGTGCATCACTGCTTTAAGATGCACTTGGGCTGTGCATATTTAAGTCATAGAATCCTCTGGATTTGTGAGCCAAGTGTAATTATAAGCATATAGTGAATACAAGTTCATTTTATATAGGGATTTTTGTTCTGTGAATATCTACCTCTCATCAACTTTACAGAAAACTGAGGGTAAAAATCAGGCACAGAAGTCTAGTGGCTTGAATGTAAGCAAGAACAAGTACTTAAACAGTGGCTACTTACAAAACTCCTCACAGTTTTCATTTTTAAATTACCTGTTTTGTTTGCAAAACCTTGTAATTCTGAAAAGAAAGAACAAAAGTGCTAAATCCAAGTTGGCAGAGAAAATATAAAAGATGTTACTGGTACCATTGCTGAAGTGCGAATAAAATCTGTGTAAAAATATCCATATTAATGAATTAATGTGAAGGACTAGCAGAATAGGAGAAATCTTTATATGGTTATACATCACAAAAGATGTGATTCCTTCCAAATCTATAAATCTTGGCAAATTTTTGTTGAAGTGAAACTACTGTAGATGGGCTGATCCATCTCCTGAAAATCTCTCCTCAATATCTTTTCAATTTAAAAACCTTGCAAGGACTGTTCTACTTTTGGCATCACTTTGGTAGCTGACATAATTAAATTAGGTTTGCAGAGAGGGGGATTGCTTGTTGGTTGGTTGTTTTTTTCCTTTTTTTTTTGTGAGTTCTAATTCTGACCTACTTCCCACAGGTGTTTGGAATCTGTCATCAGGTTTTGTGCTGAGTTAGCATTGTTAACTTCAGTGAAAATGTAGCTCCAAAAAGATGTAGAAATCACAGCTCTGCAGTGCTTTGGAAGGGCATCACAGGCCTCCTTGTGCATGAGTAATACAAGGTCTAGTCCTGGAAGTAGGATTGTTTTTCAATGCCATGATAATATATTAAGTTCTTTATTTATTTATGTGAAATAAGGGAGTGAAATAGGGGTTGAAAAAAAAATTGAACAATTGGTAATGATTTAGAAGACCACATGTGTCTGTTTATCCCCACAGTTGCATATTTTCATGTGCCAAATTAATGGTGAGCTCTTTCTTCTCTTACTAGGCTGAAATTCCTGCATTACAAGGGGAAAAAAATCAAGCTGAGTATTCCACTCAGTATATTTGAGAAAAGGGTTGAGATATGGCATGATTTTTTTTGAAATTAAAATCGGAAAAAAGTGTGAATTTTTCATAATGGGAATGATTAGAATAGTTCCAAAGGAACATGGCTATTGCCTGACATAACATCATGTTACATATCTCATGTTTTGAACAACTAAATTTCTGTTTTATGGATCCTGTCAGCAGGGAATATAATGTTAAGCAATATGTTTTAATGGAGCTGCTGTTGTGCTTCTCTAATGGGGAGATTATGAAATTATAATTAGTGTAATCCTGCTTGTGTTACATAAAATGACAGAACTGCCATTTACTTCAATAGGAATTATATTAATTATGCTGTTGTAATTAACCTTCTCCATCCCTCTTTTAAACTTGCTATCCTCAAATAACCGTGGAACACTTTACAGCTGGCAACAAAGATTGGGGACAGATTAAATCAAATACAAGAAGCAGATGAAGTTGATACCAGTTAAGAGAACAACTCTAGAAGATGATCCTTAGAAAGTGAAGTTACAAAATAGGCTAAAATGAAAAGCACATGAAAGGGGAATATCCCGTTTCTCACAGCCTTTACAACATCTTCTAGGAACTGTACTGATGAATTGTGCACAAATATGTGTCTTTCTAGAGTCAGCAAAGGATTTTTGTGAAAAATGTAATGGACGGGGAGTGACACAGCTAAATGATAATAGAAAAAAGAAATAAAAGGAAGCAAGACATATTATTGATCACTATGGCAATGTTACTGACCCTGCTGCTAAAGTTAACTTACCAACTTAAAAGTTAACTTAGTTAACTCAGAAACCTCTATTCTGAAGGAAGTAAAAGCTTAGTTGTAACTTGCTTTCTCAGTAGTTGTATAGGGGAAAATGGTTTATAGACTCAACAAAAAGTAAGAAATTTTTTACTTCAGTTTTGCTTCCAGTAAAACCAGATTAATTTTCTTGAAATTTGCAAAATGAACTGTGTGCTGTGGAAAATAGATTAAATGCAAGATATACTTGGTGACTTTGAGCACTGTGATTTAGTCTTCATCTCACTCACAGGAATGCATTTTCTGTGATATGCCTTCTTTTTCTTTATTTGGATCTCTCAAAATTTGATCCATACCTTCAAATGCCCAAAGTCTTGTAGGATCAATGGGGTATTGGAAATACAACATCCTTCTAGGATGGAATAGCTAAAGACATATTAAGGAAGAGGGCACATGTAAATCTGTGTGCATTTTCTCTTCTGACAAAGCCCAATTTAAATGAGCAGTGAACTGAAGGGTGGCCAAAGCACTGACCTCTCCCACCTCGTCACCAGAGAAATCACGAGGTCAAATCACACACTGACAAGAAAATCGAGCCTGGCTTTCACCTGAGCATGAGAACACTCATCTGCAAGGAGACAGAGTCTCAACACCTATGAATATTTATGCATTTTGAACAATTATTGTTGAATATAGAACACGAACATTCATTAGTGCAGGAACTGAAACCCCACTTTTCCTCAGCCTGGGTAACTGCACAAGTCATTAGACTCCAAGGTCATATCCAGTCCTCAGTGCAGGAAATGAATATTTCACTATGCCATCCAAAATGTAACAACATCTGCAACAGCAAAAAAGCAGCCTGCACTACTTTGACTCTAAAATCCTTTAAAATATTGTACTTTTTTTTTTCCAAAACCATATCTATGTTATGCTCCTCAATTGATTAATGTAAAATGTATGTGTTTCAATTACCCATAGCTTTTATATTTTCTTTAATTATCAGTGTCATTATTTAAATCTGAAAGTGTATCACCCATCTACATCAAACGTTTATCTGTAAAGTTTGATTATATATTTTATATATATATATCTCCACAGTATATATTCTTGGCAATATGACTCCATTGGGATTGTGAATTCATTAAAAAGTAAATTAGTTGCCTCAGAAGCTGCATTTTTTTCTGAATAAAAAGTGCAGGGCCAAAAATACTTGATTGTGGGGCCATTGTAGTTGCACACCGAATCTTGTCTTTATTCAGAATATTTTTTTCACAAAAATTAGCCGTGACCTTCTGCATATTGCCACTACTTTTCATTAACCTTGCCTTCCTTGGAAATACTTTATTTCTGTATTTCAAGATGTGAACTTTAGGTTGATTCAGGTACCGTATTCCAGATTTTGGGGGATTTGATTAACATTTCAGCTTTAGTATATTTAAAAGAAGCAATAATCATGCAATATATCCTTTCTATTTTAGTAACCATGTGTTAATCATGGATTAAATATGGAAATATAGACTAAATTTCTCCTATAACTTTGTCTCTTCCTTTTAGAAACAGTTTATGAATCCCTATTTGTTATTGCTTCTTTCAAAAATCAATTGCCCACATTACTTTTTAGGCATTCTAGTGATACTTATGAAAAAGTTACCACGAACAGTACATTTAAGAAAATATATGCACACCTCTCCATTCATGTATGTTTGTATTAATGCTTCTATTTAGAAATTAAAGTAGACTAAAATTAGTGAATAGATTTCAGTTTCTCATCTGCAGTCATCTAACTTCATATTAATACTTCTCCTGAGTCAAGGTTTGATAAAGGTTACACAGGGATGAAATGTTTTTGATACAAGAATAATTTGAGAAACTTCTAACCATGGTTCCTTTTCTCATTTGAAAGTAGCTTAGATAATTTAAAATGCTAAGTGTACATGCACCTTCTCTTTTACTACTATCTGAAATACAGTGAAAAGTTTTTGTTTCATTATTTCTAACCTAGGAGAACAGGAATTTCTTGTCTTTCACTAAATTAATCTCCCTTTTCTATAATAACCCAAAGGTTTGCTTTTCAGATCTGGCACCTAATATCATTTATTCCAAAACTGATGAGTGTTGTCCTATTACCTATTCTTCCACTTGAACAGTAATTGAGTTCTGCTTGAGGACTCTTATGCATTGTTTGAACAAGCCTGATGGAGCTCTAGAACATTCCTCAAGGACAGTAACGAGGCACATGGTTTGTGAGGCTGACTCACAGGTAAAAAGAGAATTATGAACTGCATTTTATCCAAGTGCTGGGGGCAGCCGAAAAGCAAGGGTTTGATTCTCCTTAAACCTATTTTGCATCAGTGGAGTTACTTGCCATGTAACTTATATATCTAAAGAGAATCAGGACCTTTGTGTTTGGGAGAGCAAACTCTCCAGAGATTTACAGGTGAAACCAAATCCCTCCACCCCAAACCCACAGAAAGTGAGGTAAAGCAAGACATGGTATGGTTCATTATGACAATACAGGTTGCTCACATTTATTCTTTTCCCTTCCAGTTGGCCAGTGTGAACTGCTCTGACAGCCACAGGTTTTCTTCTTGCCTGTCAATAGCTACCCTGAAAGCTGTAGGACCAAGCTGTGTACAGAAAGCCACCCTGTCCATTTTCTCTGAAAGGGTTATTGACACAGTTAATTCCAAGGGTTATTAGGGGTTATAAATATGTAATGAGATGTTTCAGGTGCCATTTTTCATGAAAGTCGGGCATGACTTTACTTTGCTCTTGGCTCTAAAATCTAAAATAAAGCTAAAATTACTTTATTGTCCAGTGTTCTGACACCAGATATGATGTCCAGCAGCACCTGTGCTGTCAGTCAGTCTTACACCGAAATTGTCATCTTTCCTCCACAGTGGATCACTGACCTTTCACTGCATGAAGGGGACTGACAACACACCTTCTATAATTTCTCACAATAAATACTTTTTTGCTGCTACAGACATACTGTAATCACATAGACTTGAGACTGCCGGCAGTGTAACACAGTTGCTACTTTTGTTTCCTATTGTCCTTTTAAAAACTTATTCCTTTCAGGCTTCACATATATGTATATTTAATCATCCAATTGTTTGATAGCTGGCTGCACATTTATTTCTTAAAATAACATATATAATCATGTTAACATTAATATTAATAGTATTAATATTTATTAATTTATAAAAATGTGATTCTTCCCACCTTCCCCAGATTAGGAGGAGTCTCTGCAGCTGCCCATTATTTTATACTGATAACTTGTGCTGATGTTGAGATGATCAGTTTTCAGGAATGGTTTTCAGCCAAGCAAAAGGGCAACCTTAAAGGCAAGGTGCATGGAAGCAAGAGCAGTGCTCTTTGCACAAAGCTCTCTCCTGCCAATTTTTAATCTGTATCCCACAAAATATAAAGGAGGAAAAATGTGTCCTCTCTAACATCTAACAGGATGATTAAAAAGGAAAATTTCAGAAAGGCTTTCTATCCACTTTGAAATTGTATGGATTTTCAGAGTTCCTATTTTGTTCCTTTTTAAAATCTGCAGATTCTTACCAGAAGTCTTTCTGAGAAAGGCAATTTGAGCTATTTGGCAAAGACATATTATTAAATTATTCTGCTCTAGCCATTTGCATTATCTCATCTAATGTTTGTTGATTTCTTTTAACCTCACACCCAAAATTGACCTCAGAATACTCTGCAAAATTTGACCTAGTTTTATTGGTGTGGTGGAAAAACTGATTAGTCATCTAGCTCCATTATGTATTTCTCTGTTTTATACTATATGGTTATTAATCATTATCTATACATGTGCGTCTTTGAGAAGTTGACAGGTATTTGCTAGTCCTGTTAATAGACTTTCAGATGGTCACTTCTCTACTAGAATAACCAAATTAGGTGTTCAGTTTTGTGCATCTCTGCTTCTTAGTCATGAGTGTTTTTAACAGGAGTGGCCCAAGTAACTTATTTTAAAGAATAAATTTCTATGATTCTGAAAATTCCACTTAGATTCTCCTGAATGACTTAGATCATCTCTACATGGCTGTTTATCAAATGATTCAGAATCTTTTTGTCAAGATGACAACGGAGAATCTAAAGGGATTAATTTGAATCAATACTTCCATTTGCAATGTATGATTGTATTGGTTTGGGGGTGGTATAGAGTTAAGTTTCTTCTCAGTAGGCAGCAGGGGCTGTGATTTGGATTTGTATTGATAATACAGAGAAGCTTTCCTTTCCGCTGGGCAGGGCCTACACAGAGTCAAGGCCTTTTCTGCTTCTCACACCACCCCAGCAGTGAAGGCACTGGGGGTCCACAAGGAACTGGGAAGAGTCCCAGCCAGGACAGCTGGCCTGATCTGTCCCAAGGGATGTCCCAGACCATATGTCATCGCACTTAGCATATAAGGAAGGAGGAAGGGTGGGATGTTTGGGGTGATGGTATTTATTTTCCTATCTTACTATTATATGTGTGAGCGCCCAGCTCTCCTATGGGTGGCTGAACCATGGGAATGAATTCCCCCTTTTGCTTTGCTTGCATGCCTGACTTTTGCTTTAACTATTAAAATCCACCCACAAGACTTCTCACTTTCACTCTCCTGATTCTCTCCTGCATCCCAACAGGAGAGAGCGAGAGAGCGGCTGGGTGGGGCTGAGCTGCCAGCCGGGGTTGAACCATGACAGTGGTGTCCCGAAACTTTAGCTAGATAATCCTGGTACCTGTTGTTCACTTGCCTGAGGAGTTTATTTGTCATCTGAAACCTTACAAGCCGTTCATACTTATACCAAGTTTTGCTGGAGCCAGCAAAGTTTCCGAATGCTATTTCAAAGATAAACAGGAAATGCACATATGTGCTCTCAAGGATCTGTCATATGTGAGATATAAGCTGTGCCCCCTTTTCTGGTGTATAAACATCCCTCAGCACATAAAACACTTTATCAGGTTTTATTTTGTTTGACTGGGTTTTCAGAGAAGTTGGGGAGGGAAACATATTCTCTGCATTTCCTCAGTCATCAGCTTTTTCTTAAAAAGCTTTATCCTTATTAGAACTAAAGCTTCTTTATTCCTTCACAGCTCTACAGAGGTTTTTTAACATAAGAGACAGTCCTATTTTCAATTTATTATTGTTCCTCTGCTACCTGGGATTGATTTTTCTCTTATTTTCAACTTTTTTTTCTTCCATGCAAAGTAATTTTTCAGCATCAGGGGAGCAGTATAGCCAAACATTTTGCTGGTGGGTAATTCCAAGCATAGCATAAGGCCTTTTTTCTGAACTTGTACATACCATATTTTTTTTAATTCTCCTTTATTTCATCCACAATCTTCTTACTGTGTTATTTCAGTACACCTTTTGCTTCCTTTCAAGAATACTTATTTGGCTAATCATGGTTTCTTTCTAGTGCTATTTATTATCCTTAGTGAGACCCTGATTCAGGAGTTTTCATAAATGAATATCAAACTTAAACTAAACTATGCTGCTAAATCATTTTGATTTCACAAACTAGATATTTATGAATCATGTCTGCAGTTTTATAATTTCTCATTTAGAAGCTGCCTTTGGTCATTTAATTTTTAACAATCTTCTATCCAGTTGCTACTGTGGATTTCAAATTTTGCTGCCTATTTTTTTCCTCTGTGATTCTTTCCTTCGTGCTTCTTTTCTCTGTGCTTTCTTTTACTCCCTCTTCCAATTTAAAAATAAATAAATAAACAAACAAATAAATAAATAAATAAAATCTTGGATACATTTAAAAATATTTTGTGTTATTTTATTAGCACAATACCTAAGATTATGAAGATTCCAGGACAGAATAATGGCAAATGGATAATATGGCAAAACTTGCCTTTGTTTAATTTCCTTCAGCTGTGGGTATTTGTACAATAAGATTATTCTGCATCTAACTCTGATCTTATTGTATTAATTCTTTTAATACAATTATTAATAATGCTATTAATAATATTAATAGTTATTAATATGATATAATAATTATTATATCGTTATAATTATACCTCTGTATCATACTCTGATCTTCCTGTATTATTTTTTTCCCCTCCTTGTTTTAAAGGATGGAGTCTTTGAGGCATATATGATCTATCCACTTCTAGTTGTCTTTAATAGCATAATTATAGACCAACGATTCATCTAGTTTTGGCACATTAATGAAGTGAACTGCCACATTAAGAAGAGTAGATATTGTTGGGTTGTGTTCATTGTAGGTGTCTTCCTACTAGAAATAATCTCTATGAGTTTTGATTAGTAATTAAAAAATGGTTCAAATCAGAATGATTCATATTTTTTTGTAACTGTAGAAAAACTATTGTATTACTTCCAATAAATGTATAGAATGTTCATAAATATAGAAAGTATCTCATAAAACCTGTAAAATATATATACATGTGTGTGCATGCAACACCTGAAATAAATAAGCTGAGTTTTGAATTGTTTGGTTGTTTAGCTTCAACGTATTTCTTTACAGATGCAATATAAAATTTTCTAAATTTAAAGTAAGCCTTAAAAAGCTGCTCCTTCACATGTAAAATGCTCTGCCATTTGGGGCAAAACCAGTAAAATGCTTTTTGCAGTGCTGGGGTTTCAGTATTACTTTCGTTACAGACTTCTGAGAGGCAATCCTACATAATTGTCTATGAAGAGACTCAGTAGAAGTAATTAATTCACTAATAATGTCAGTATTCAGGGTCTTTTAAAATAGATCCCAAACCACCAGAGGAATAAATGCCAATATCTGATACCCCTTGATCCTACACTCATAAATTTTCTCTAACAAAAAGTGGAGGACTATCGAATTACTCTGTGAGTCAAATCCAGACCAGCAAACTAATGTAAATCCATCATTAAGCACATGACTACCAGCTCTCAGGACTGGGACATTTTAATAATTTCATTTGAGGTGGTAGGTTTGAATAATTTTTTTCAATTATAAGATTTTTGTCCTCCAATTCTGTGAATAATTTACTTTCTCCTGTAATAGGGGCTTGGTGATTTTCCAACTAAATGGGTGTAAAACCCCGAAAGTCAAAAAGATCCATTTTTTTAATACTTCCTATAATCTCTACAGTAAAAGTAACACTATTTACCAGTTTAAATTATTATTCAGTGACTAAAAAACAGGTCTTTACTATGACCTGTATATATCTTGAAAAGGTTAAACTTTTCTGGTAGAGTTGTGCTACAGTGTACAAATCTCTGCAACTACAAAAATTATATACACTGGTTGTACATAAGTTTACAATAGAAATTCATTTCACAGAACAGAATTTTTATAAAAGAGAAGTGAGCAAAGAAAAAAAATTATAGCACTTAAATTATGAATAAATTATTTTATTGGGATCTTCAAAATCTTTAGATTTTGTTAGTTAATTGGCCAATAACAAAAGAAAAAAGAAAAGAAAAGAAAAGAAAAGAAAAGAAAAGAAAAGAAAAGAAAAGAAAAGAAAAGAAAAGAAAAGAAAAAAGAAAAGAAAAGTCCTGTGAGATAAAGTCCAAAGACAGAAATGAAACCATGGTGGTTTAGGGGTAAATAATATTCTCTCAAGGGGAAAGGGAGACCTAATGATTCTACAGGTGAAGAAGACTACAAAAATGAGCAAAATCCTCAGGATGGGATGATAAGGAGTCATATGATGGAGTATTCAGTATCTAGGGAGACAATTAACCACTCCATCCCCCCTAAATGCTCATATGAGAGATTGAGGCATAAAGGGTAAAAGGGTCTATTACCCTTCCTCACACATCAACTGTCATTATGGGCTGCCATTGCATCCATTTACCCCTATTTCACTTAAATGAGTGCACAAAGATGAATAACACAAACAACTGAGCTGAGTGTTCTTGGTAAACAAGTGTACTGGAACTGGACAATATTTGTTTCTGTCTCTAAATAAATATACAGGAGTGGCTCTGAGTTTGTTGTTTTTGTTTCTTTTTTCAACACAATCACCATTTCCTCTGCAAAACAGGTGAAGAAATTCTGTTTTATAGGTGAGGAAACTGATTGACACTGATAAGTAAGTGACTAAGCCAGTGCAATATAATGTGAGCCATGCTGTAGCAAGAGACAACCTCAAATGCAATGCATCAGAGAGTTGCTTTGTTGCGTTTAGATGCTAAAAAGAATTTAAAGAAAAATACTAGGAAAAAAGCAGCCTAGGGGGTTTCTATGGCTCCTGCAGCTTCTTTTCCTGTTCATGTCTTTGAAGAGAAACAGAGCAGCAAAGTGTGTTTGTTTCACCTCCACACACCTGGAGCCATTTCCAGTCTTGCTTCCCTGCTGGCAGAGCAGGGAAAAGGAATGTGCAGCAGCTGGGCAGACAGGGAAAAGGAGGAGCACTTCTCCCACCACCAGCTCCCCTCCCACCTAGGGGCTTGCTTACACAACTCTTTTGTGCGTCTCAGGGGCTGGATTATGGAAAGGTAAGAGTGATAAAGAGTTGTTTGCTTTTGCAAAACATTGGCCACGAACGTTTGTAAAGACTCAGTTCTACATTCTAAGTTATTTCAATTCTGAAATGATTGTGTTTTTAGTGTGTCCTTCTATTGCTTCAGACCCAGAGCAGATTTATTATTTAAGGTTAAAATAGCTTAGAAGCAGATAGGATTTGTAGTGTGCTATTGGAATAGATTCCTTGGCCATTCAGTACTAAGAGGCTGAAGCACTGATGGTCCTACTTGTTTTCTGAGCTATGTGCTCTTTCTATCCAATCTCTGTTGGAGCTGTTGTACCATTTCCTGCTGTAGTTTGGAATACAATAGCTTCAATTGAAACAAAATTCCTCTGAAACTGAAAATGGAACCAGAGTTGAAATAAACAGGACAGAAGATTTTTAGTCCGCTGTAAGTGTTATATGTTTAAACTTGTGCAATGTACTTAAAAAAGGATTCATAGAAACCCATTACTTTCCTTGATATTATAAAATAAATATGTCTTAGAAATACTCAGATACTGAACAAGGAGAACCACCAGCTACCTTCAATGGACTGCAAATACTTGCCTAAATAATTCTTCAAATCCATCTAATGTGAAAATATTCCCATTTGTTAGCAGGAGAAAATTGAGGGACCTGCTTATACACCATCTACAAGTGTTTGAGAATTTCATTTCTATTTCTTGGTCTCTCTGGCTGCAAGTTAAAAACAGCCCAGCAAAAAAGGACATGACAAAATAGAAGCATTCAGGCTCTGTGGTGTAGAATAATGAAAGCAATTTAGATACATCTGGGATAATACCACATTAACTGCATTAGTGAAGCATTTTCTCCCATAACATGATCTGTCAATGGTCTCGTATGTAACTGACAGAATAAAACTTCTGGTCAATTTTATTTTTGCATATACATATTTTCTCTAACAATAGCTTTTCTTCTCTGTGAATTTATGCACTACATCACAACCTGCACTCTTATGAAAATTTACTGCTCCCTTATGAAAATTCAGACCATTCACGTGCATTTCATCTGTGCTCTTTCACCATGCAAATTAAGAGAGCTCTTCCAAACATACCTCTACAACCTGCCTTGAGACAATCAGTGTTCCTCTGGCAGGAGAAAACCTGAAATTTGCAGATGTAAATATGTGGAAGGACTATTGGAATGATATAAAACCATGCCATAGCTTTGTCTGCCTTGTGCCCAGGTTGGCTGAAAGATCAGGAACTTATACCACGTCCCATGTGTCTGGCTGCACCCTACAGTGGTGGCTGAAAACAGCGCACATAAATCTGCTTGGAATCAGGGAATCAAACTCTCCCGACTTGAAGCAAGGAACTGTCTTTGCAGTAAAGAAACCTGGGAGAAGAGTCTATCTGGGAACAGGCTGAGGGGTGCTACCTCTTCACAATCACTGAAGATCTGCCCTCAAGGTCCTCAAATACTATGAATTATTTGACAGAAATCACAGAAGACCAGCTCCTCACATTCCCCCCTGTGATCCATCTTATGGCTTTGGCAAAGCCTTGCAGATGACTATAAAAACAGCAGGCTGGATAATTCTTAAAAGTTCTTCTGCCCCTATCAATGATGCTTCACTATAAAGACAATTCCAGTCTTAAACAGGAATTATCTGTAATAGTTTTCTCATACCTCTTCTTGACCCTTAGGACACGTATGACCATTGTAATAAATAAAAAAAGAGTGATGCAACTGGCAAAGACTTATAGAAACATTAGCCAAAATTGGGATGGGCCAGTTAGTTCTTCCAATAATATGTTTGGAACACAACTGGCGTGAGGCAAGCCCTGAAAAAAGAGCCTAAGATGCTGTGCATCAAGAAAATGCCATTGGGAAAGATCTGCAGCTGTGAGCAGTAATTGGCAAAGTGCTATCATCAAAGCCCACATGGTCACATATGCAGAGGGAGATTCATAGCACATCAAGTGTAAAATGAAAGCTGTGATATAGCAAACATGAAGCCAAAGAAATATTGGTCAATATGCTGAAGCTGCTGGCTGCAGCAGTCCCCAAACTGTGTGTAACTTTGAAAATAACAGGAGAAAACTGGAAACACAGTTGTTCTAGTTAGAGGAAAAAGCTGATGTAGAGGAATATTCCACAGAAATGAGGTGCAGATGCTGGATCATTATCAATGAGTAATATCACAGTGTCAGTGCTCTCACAAGCATGAAAGTGATATACATCATCACTAATCCCTATGGATTTATTATTTCACATGGTCAGTCTACATTCCTCCATCTCCATCACGCAAAGGCTGTGGACACTAAACAATAAAACTGATGTCCTTCAGTCACAGCGAATGGATGAATGAGGAACACAGATCAGTAGCATCAGGGAGTATAATAGTGGATTAGTAGGCTAAGAGACATGAAATATGTGCTGGTATAAAATATTAAACTAATTATGAAGAGTGGTTCTGCACAGCCAACACCAGATGCTTTGATTCTGGCTACTAATCTGTTTGAAACACAAAGCTGTGTCACATATAAGTGTGGTCCTGCACACTGGCAAGGTGCCCAGAGACAGTGAACCTGTGATAGAATGGCGAGAGTGGGAATTTCTCACTCTTTTTTTATTCTTGCTTTAGATGATAGCCAGATAGTTCTCTCCCTCTTAACTTGTTCTGCTACATGTTGAACAAAATTAAGGGTATGTCCCTAAAAGAATTATTCAGATTTTTGGAAAGAAAGAAAAATATCATTGATACCAACCTGTCCACTGGCTTTTCAAGCATCTTTCTCTCCATCAGCAAAGAGGGAGCTAAGATTTGGAATGTCTGGAGACCCCTAAGTGGCTACAGGTAGGACCCCTTTTTCCTTTGTAGTTCCTTTGCTAAGTCAAGGAATGGGGAATAACTGCCTTGAGAATCTCTGCATCAGTGATTCTGAGTGGAGTTTTACAGCCTGCATATTCTCTTGGCCAGGGAATGAATACTTGGGAATTTTTGTATTTAGGAATAAATCAGCATGATGTGGCTTTTGGAAACATTGTATTACGTTGTACTACACAGAGAGAACAAAAGAATCCAGTTACTTGAAAGTTCAAAAGCTTTGATTCATAATGGTTACATCACCATCTATATTTAAAGTTGCCTGGTCAAACCCAGTGAAATTTGCATGATTTTGTAGGCAAAAGCAGAATATCATTATTAATATCACCTAAATGGTTTTAGATGCTCAGCTGTAGTGATAAGAGGTGAAGACTTCTCAAGTGATTGATTCTTTTCACTTCTTATTCAAAGACTACACTTTGCAGGAAATGATCCACCACTGCCCATAAATAAAGCAATAGTTTTAACTTCATAGACTCAAATGAAAGCACAGTGAGAGCAATACTGGAGCATATTCCAGGAAGGCTCATGCTGTAATTAGATCTAGCTTCTAGGATGATTAAAAAAATATTGCATTGGTATTGACATGTGTCACCTTTCTTTCTTCCTTACCCACTTTCCTCTTGGATACTTCTCTAATTTTTATATATTAGTTTTCTTGCCTCCTGGAGTATATACAGATAGAACTAAGAGAGAAACCTGAATTTCTGTCTGTGATATTTTATCAGATGAAGTGGTGCATTTTAGTGCATTAAATGTCTTGAAATGCCTAGGGTTCACCCTTTTGCAGGTGACAGAACGGGGATTACACATCATGTTTTGATGATTTACTTGAAAAGCAGCTTGGCTTTTGTATTTGGGTGAATGTCAACCTTTCTATCTCACCTTGATAGCTCTTTACGCTTGTGTGGCATGCAACCAAAGGAACAAAAAAAATTGGCGAGATTTGACCTATATCTCTGAAAAGTAACTGAACCTAAAAAGAAGAACTGTATGATTCTGTCTTATAGGATTTCTTCCACTAGCTCACTTCAAGCAAATTAAAAGAAAAATAAAATTGAGGACTTTACAGTTTGTTTGAGTTAAGCTCATTGTCTGATTAGAAGCTCTGACTAAGCAGTTGTAGGAATATAGTGTGTATTTAAGTGAGAAAGCTGGTTCTCTGGTTGATTAATCAAGGGAAAATTTCATGGTTCAACTACTCCACAGTGGTTTTGCTGTCATTTGCAAAGAGAGGAGATCACAGACTTTTTTTTTTTTTTTTTCTGAAGAACATGCCCACTACATTGTATTGCAATTTTATTTAATTTTTATTTGACCACCATTCATCACCATTTACTCTCAGCTCAAACCATGACAAGAGTTATAATTCAAACAGCACATTTCCCTTAAGTTTGCTATGATGCATTGATGAGGTCTACCTTTCTTTTGGAGAAATGCAACTGTATAGGATCTTTTCTATGTTATCTATCAGCACTTTAGATGGTTTTTAAAGTGTGAGGGGTATGAAAGTTTCCTCAGTAAATCTCTGATATAGACTGCTATTCTCCATTTTCCATTCCTTCATTTTAATTTCATTACCCTCTGAATTTTTTCTCCATTGCTCTAATAATCTAACTGTATGATAGCCTCAACCATTTCTCTTGATATTCCCCAAACTACAGGTAAGGCTTCCCTACATTTTTTTTCCACACATTTTATTTTTCTTCCTTTTGAATTCTGTTTCTTGTTGCTAACCATAGCATATAAAATGTGTAATCCCTTTAAAACTACATTATTTTAACCCAACCTCTCTGGTGATCTGAGTGGCTTGGTACTTGCCAGTTTTTTCAGGTTTAGGTTGAACCATGTAGTGCAGGAGGGAAGGGACTGCAGGGATTTTTGGAAAAGCAGGAAGTCTGTGTGTGTCTGAGGTGGAAAGGGCAAGTCAGCAGGCCAGGTGAGTTGTTTTGGAGGAGCAGATTCTTGACTTATTTCTTGTGCCTAGGTACGATGACCCTGACAAAAGCCAATGAACACATCCAGCTTTTTTCTCAGGATCCCATCCCAGCCAGTGCTCAGGATAGAACTGTTCTATGGGTTAATCAGGTTGAGAAGACCATTGCTCACGCTGGGACCTGTGTTGGAACTTTGAATGAGGCAAGTGATTGCAGTGAAGTGAAGGAATGTCTGACAATGAAAGCAGCTGGATCTTTTTGAGAAACTGGAGTTTATTCCTATCTATGACAAGGAGTGTTATTTTATGCTATCAAATAACTTCGACCAGACTTTTCTCACTAGTAAACAAGATTCATCATTTCCCTGGCGTCTTACGTGCAAAAGTGTTGTCATATTTTAGGAACAGTATTTTCCAATTAACTATTCCCACTAAAACCATGAGCCACTCAACCCTCAAGGACTGAGATGAGAACAGTTTGCTGGAAATAGCAGTGAGATAAGAAAACAAATACGAACAGCCACCTTTTGCGGTTTGCCTCCCTGGGAGCAGCTTACCGGCTTTGCTGCTTACTCCAGGCCGCAGCAACAGTTCGTGGGTTCCTCGGCACTGCT
>JBBMKD010000001.1:6782148-6815094 GCA_037834095.1 Argya squamiceps
GGGTTTGGGAAGGAACAGGCTAAGCACTAACAAAACTTGATACATGTAACTGAAGGGTTGAAACATGCACTGCAACAACCACCCTAGTAACAAAAAGGTACAAAATTATCCACATGCCAAAATGTTCACCATGGAGCCCATGACCTGACTTGCAGCCTCTCCAACAGCAAGAGAGATTTTCCTCTGGAAAGACTCCCTTCCCCACACCTCTGGCAATGTTGTGAGATGGTATAAAACAACCTCCAGGTCCTGGCTGTGCCTCCTTGCCTGCAAAAATTAATCCTGCCTGGCCTGGGACAAATGTTTATAAATCAGAACTAAAATTGTAGCAATAAATCCATAAACATAAAAAGTGCTAGCTAACATTAGGAATGCTGCAAAATCAGTTTCTAACCACCTCTCAAACTTCACATGCAAAATCACTTGATGCTTTTGACCTTAAACTCCCTGTGATGCAGAAACCCTCTTTAAAATGTATATAATAATGAACACATCCCCATCATTTTGGAGGGGTGAGAGGTTGGGGAAATAAATTGGTATTTGGGAAGTCATCACATAGTAGAAATGTGTGAATTAAGTTTCTGTTTTTAGAACAGTGTTGTAAGAATGTGCCACTAATAATAGCTGGAACTACACATTAAAAATGAGGAGGAATAAAAAAAATGGAGAAGTTTTTCATAAATGACTTCCATCCAAGCTGTGAGTTGCACGAGGAGTTAGGGGATTCATTAGCTTTTCATGCTTGTGATCTTATGTCTAAAGAGTACCATAAGCATGAGGACTAAATTTCAATGGCTCACATGTGGTCTTGAAATAATTTGCATTGTAAGCCAATATTACTTTTAACATTGTTTTATGGGTATTACGTATGCACTCATGCCTGTGCATGCATGTTGACAGATGCAGTTACAAACCATGCTCACCTATCAGTTAATACATTTTCAGACTCTAAGACACTGTTACATGTTTCAGGGATGTCTTGATATTGTCAAGCTTTGGCTTTTACTGTATTTGGATCTTTCTTGCTATTCGTTTTTAAGCTTTAATCAAACAACTGGTAGTAGAGTTTCATCTGTAATGTAATTTACATCAATTGTGCAAAATTGTTGTCAAATGGCCTAGCTAATATGGAAAATGACATGTAAGAGAAGGTATTTAAATGAGATCTAAATGTTTAAATAGCTTAAAATCTTAGGATTAATAACATTCAAAATGTTGACTGTGCTACTTGAGACTTATAACCTTTCTCAAATGGATCCTTAGTTAATTATCTCTAAACCCAGCCTTTTAAAACATTATTCTGTGTCTAGAGATTGATATTTAACTTTTCTTCTATTAATCATATTTAGTTTTAAGATTTGGAAAGGTAGTCCTCTAAGGTTCAGCTGACATTTAGACAATTATGTTGAGACTTAGCATTGATATATTTTGGTTGCTTAACCCTTCTTGTCAGCAGTTTTTTATTTTATGCAGACCTTGCTCGTGTGACACTGGCATTTATAGAAGAGTGCATTTATTTTAATTAAACAATTCCCATCCTTGTAGTTATAGCAGTTATGACTATTATCCTAAAACAGAGCAGTATGAAGCTGTAATCAATCTATAGGAAACAGTTTCAAAAATATATTTGCAAATATATTAATATATTTGAATTATCAGTGAAAACTGATGCTGATGTGTATTTGACTGTAGGCTTTTTATTACAAAACCATTATATGTGTGTCCCAATTTAAAAAGGGGAAAAAAATCCAACACCACAAAAAAACCAAAAACCAAAACAAACAAAAAACCCCAACCAAACAAACAAATTAAAAAAAAATAAAAAACCAAACCAACCAAACAAAAAACTCCCACCAAAACAAAACCAAAAAAACAAAACCAAAAAAACTCCAAAGCAAAACTCCAAAGCTAAAGTCAAAACCTTATTTTTCAGTGGTTAAAATCTGATAGGTTTACAAAAGCTGTATAAGTTACTCCATGACTCTGTCTGTTGAAGGTTACAGGGAAAAATATCTTCACAATATGGATTAAGGAAACTGGGGGTATTTAAGCTATAGCAGGGCTTCTTTCATTCTGTTGCTAATTACTTCTCCAAGAACTGAAGAGCTCTTATTCTGTCTTCATCCTATCTCACTGTTTCTTAAAGGAATATTTTTTTAGGGGTTGAAGGAAAATAATGTCAAATGATATGACCAAAAATATGGTACCTGGATTTTGGTATCTCTAATCAAGCTATTTTTCATTTGTAAGGCTGGAATGTTGTGTGCTGTCAATGTGTCACTGCCATTTAAACAGAAATCCATGTCTCTTCTCTAATTCTAGGCAGAAGAAATATTTCATGGCTGTGTCATGCACTGGAACTAGACTAGCATAATATAAAGTAGAAATAGTAAAATGAAAGTTGTCAATAAATTGGCAATGGACAGAAGAAGAGTGAATTTCTTGCTTGGTGTAAACACTGATTTCAATTCATCAGTTCTACTTTTTTTTTAAAGAGGTCAGAAATGGACTGCAAAATGCTTGTTTACATTCAAAACTATCCTAAGAATAATTAACATTTTAATGCCTCCAAAGTTTTGAAAATAATAATCAGTAGATAACATATAGAACATGTTAATTATCTTTCTAAGATTACTCACTTTTCCAAACATAGTGCTCTGAATTTTTTAATGCTGGCATCTGAAGGTCATTTATGAACAATTCATATGACAATTCAGAGCTAATAAACAGCCTCATGTACTATGAATTACCACCTGCTCCCTTTTTGCAAGAAAGCATCTTTCAATAACCATGTCACACTACTGTTTATCACATTTCATTTCAGATTGATGTCTACTTTGTGCAGGAGAACTTTAACAACAGGGTTTGAGAATGAGTATCTAGTTTGTGTTCTGCTCTCAGATGCTTTTTCCTCAATGCTCCTGATGTCTGATCTGTTTTTTCATAAACATTTCTGTAAGTACCATCACCAGGTACTGTCTTTGTTTAGGGAAGGGGGCAGAACAATCTGTTTCAGTGGTAGTATCCTGGTTTTGGTGGGATAGAGTTAATTTTCTCTGGGATAGTCTGTGCAGTGCTGAGTTTTGGATCCAGTGTGAGAATAATGTTGAGAATACCCTGGTTTTTGGTGTTGAACAGTGTTTGCCCTAAGTCAAGGACTGTTCAGTGTCTCATGCTCTGCCCGTGAGAAAGGGCACAACAAGCTGGGAGAGAACATGGCCAGGACAGCTGACCTGAATTGGCCAAAGGAATATTCCACACCATAAAAGATCATGTCCAGTATGCAAACTGGGTGGAATTGGCTGGGTGATTGCTGCCCAGGGATGTAGCATCAGTCAGTGGGTGGTGAAGAGGTTGTGTTGAGCATCACTTCTCTCTCAAGCGTTCTCTCTCAATCCTTTTCATTACTATCATAATTTTTCTACCTTATTTTTTTTCAATTTTTAATCAGTTCTTGTCTCAAAGCAAAATGTTTGAGTTTTTTCCTTCAGTTCTCCTCCCAGCTGGTGGGATGAGGGGGTTGTTTGAACAAGTGGTCATGTGGGGATTAGATGATGCCTGGGTTTAAACCCTGACGGGTAGGAAGGACCAAATGCAATCCTGTCCTCCTAGTGGACTTGTATGAGTGCACAGATGGATATAATGCTCAGTAGGCCCAGAGGGGAACACTACAATGCATCAAACAGAATGAAATATGTATATAAAGAGTGGCTGCACAGGCACAGTTTGGGATTGTTTGCTGCTGCCACCACTGCTGGTGGCAAGCCTGAGCTGGGCTGAGCAGTACAGGCTCAGTTCAGTGGTAGCCTTGTCTTCCACTCAGCCTGGCACCTTCCACTCCAAACAGAAGAACATTCTTTATAGTGCCATTTCTTTCCCCTCCCAGTGCCCAGCACAGCAGCCAGACTGAGCTGTGCCTATCCTCTCCCCCTTCACCCCTTCTCCAGGATGGCAGTGCTCAGGAGAAGGGATAAATTGGGAGGGTGTGGACCTGATATTTTCTGAACCTGAGAATTGCTGAGCTCTTCCCAAAGGAAAGTTTTCAACAGTTTTCTTTTTTCTAAAACAACCTTGTGTAAACAAAATTCCTTTCCCATAACAACAGGTGTTGTTTGCTATTTCTGTTACTCAGCCAATGGGAGAGGTGTCAGTCCTATGGACCAATAATGTGCCTTCTTAGCACAGCATGTTGTAAAAGGTCTGAATGAATAGTAAATAAAACCTTCTGATTTCTGCTCCCTTCTGACTGAAGTCAAGCAGCTTTATTTCGTGTCCTATTGCGACAGGAGGGTGTGTTGGTGTGTGAAGGGAGGCTGCTCCATGGGTGGGTTTGCTGCCCACATAGAGAGAACACACGTGTGTGTGTGCAGCCTGCAGCCTCCCACGAGCACAGGAGGGGGAATGATGAAATCTGCATTCAGTTCCTACAGACACTGCTCCCAGGCTGCCTATTTTAGGGGAAATATTTAGGACAACTGATGCTTCTCTGATTTGAAGCCTGATGTGAGGTGGGATTCAGAGTCCTGAGAGCACGCCAGGTTGTGTTCAGGGGCACCAGAGAAGAGCCTGGCCTTTTGTTTATGTTGCTCACACAATTCAGTGGTTGGTATGTACTGCTCTATATATATCCTGTTGATATATACTTTTGAAAATAGTAAATTCCTGAATTTATGCAACAGCTAGGCAAACAATAAAGGATGTAGAGAGCTGAAATATAGAATAGGTGCCAGGATTACTCATCCTCCTCCCACTCTCTGTTGGTAATACTTTCCCTTAAAAGTAGAAGGCAACTGTAAATTTTAATGACTTTTTCCTTCCAAGTTTCTATTTTTAGATTTATAGGTAGAAGAGGCTAGCAAATATTTTTAAGTTTTAGTGCTCACAGAAAGTTCCAAATGAACAGTCCTTGGGAATAAAACCTCTAGCTCTGGCAGGACACAGAAAGGCAGAATGTGTATAAACTTCAGGCCTCTATGATGTGCTTCGGATCTGGAAGTGCTCCCGTCGTGTGACCTTTCAGCTGAGACTACCCATAAAAATTATCAATTAATGTTAACAGTTTTATTGTGTGGTTCTTGCACTTTGAGAACTATGCTAAAACCATTCATTAACCTTATCTGATGTCCAGAATAGTCAAATGAACTGTTTTTTGTTGGTTTTAGTGCTCACTAATCCCCTCAATCACACAGTCCTTCAGCATCAAAAATGACCTTTTTACCTACAGACTGAGGACTAATTCTGGTGACATATAAATGCATTTTTTTATTCACCATATTCAAATAATTTGTTCAATATTGATAGATGGTCACATGTGTGAGATTCTACATTTCCAAATTTCCAGATTGTTCAATTCTCCCTTTCTGTACCACTCTGAAATGCATGAGGTACATACTTAGTTTGTAGATGGTAAAATGCAAAGAAGATTGGCTGCAGCTACTCAAACAATTCCATCTGAGCTTGTTTTAAGTTAGTGATTGCTATTTTAATGGACGTTTGGTGAGGAAAAAAATATCTTCTGCTTTCACTTGAGTTGAGGGAATACTTTGTGAGAATAAAAGGTTTCTGTCAAAATCTGATTTTACTTTTTGTAAAGTTTTACTTCGAATTCTTTGTGTGAGTTTTCAGATGACCTTACTGAGAATGCTTGTTGCTTTTATTTTCATTTCCTTCAACCTTTTGTGCTAAACAAACTGAATTTACAGGTAGTGACCCACCTGCCCAGTCAGCATTAGAAATTCCTTGTGGGAGATGCTGTACAATCATATAGGGAAAACCTATTACTGCTAGAAAGGACTGGTACTCAAAGATAAAACAAGTCTACAGGTGTGACAAACTGTGAGAGGGAAAGCATGGATAGCTGTGGTGAAAACGAAGTATTACATGCTCAGATTAATAGCTTTGAATTATTTGAATGTATAGGGTTTGTTCATGTCTCTGACCTTGTTGTGATTAATGCTCAGGTCTAGAACTACAAATAATATTCCCCTCTGCTCCGCAGGAGGTTTCTTCAGCTTCACTTTTGGAGGGCATGTGCTAACCACTGCATAATTTCTAAGGGGGTGTTGGTTGATCCAGTGACTTGGTCACACTTGTGGCACTGAGATCCATCTGCAATTCAGGGAGCATAGGAAACGAGGCAGGAGGGCAGATGTTGTGTGTTAAAGACCTTGTCTCACTGTGGATGGCAAGTCTGGAATACAGTGCACACTTCTTGCATCACTAAAAGGGTAAGAGGAGATGTTACAGGTTAACACAGTTTGGTTTTTTAGTTAAAGAAGACTATTGAAATAATCTAAGTAATATTAAACTTATAAGATGCTTGAACGAAAAAAACCCAAAAAAACAAGCAAAAAAAACCCCAAAACAAAACAACCCCCCCCAAAAAAACCCCACCTTCTGCACCTGTAAAAAAGGTTTAAAAAAATCTCTACTCCTTAAAATAAAAAAAGCCCCTTTGCCTTTAAATTGTACATCTTTAAAAAAAAAAGACCCCAAATACCTAAATTCTCATAACCCGTAAGCAGCTTAAAAAACTACTACTAAAAAAAACCCACATAAAAACAAAATCTCCCCAAACAGCTATTTCTGTAAAGGTTCAAACCCACAAAAGACTGTTCTAAATTATCAGTAAAAAAAAATTCCATAATAAACTTAAAAAAACTCCTCTCCTAAAAAATTAATAAAAAACTATATTCAAATAATACACTTACTAAAAAAAACCCTAAAAATGTCATTTTCCCATCTCCTTTTCTTCTTTTAATAAATATATTAATAAAATCTATTTATTTTTAAATTAAGTCCATTTTATCTTTTTGTCCCAAATCCTATCTTCCAAAAAAGAAACAAAACCAAACCCAAAACCATTCAAACCACTACACTAAATTTAACAAACAAAACCAAAATTCAACAAATGGAAAACCACTACAGGAGAACAGTATGATCTTCCTATAGCTCTTATTACATCCTGGATTTTGGAGGGATGCTGAGCATGTCAAGGTGTTAACAGTTTGATGGGGTTTTTTTGTTTGTTTGTTTTTTGGTTTTTGGTTTTTGGTTTTTTTTGCCAAGTGGTTTATCTCAAAATGATAAGGAAAACAGTGAAAGTTACCAACTCTGCTTACTGTTTAATAAGTACCTGAATCAATTTCCGAGTCCTTGGGGATGATGTATACCTTTGTAAGGTATACATAATACCATAATTTGAATGCACGTAAGACTTGCTTCTTAGATTTTCTAGAAATAAAACTAATTTGTTTGAGTTTATACTTTCCTCTACAATTCAGGTTCTGGATGCCATATAATTTGTAATAATTACCTTTACAATCATAACACGGTAATTAGGGGTACATTCATAACTGAGTAACCTTTCTTCACAGTGCCCAGATTTTTTGCACAATCTAGGCTAAACTTGTGACATGCTCAGATAAACATATGAAAATACCCCCCACCCCCAAAGAAAAACTTATCCTGGATCAACAGCTCACAAAAAAGATGTCTTTCCAGTTAAATTTTCATGCTGTTTTGCCATAGCCAGAAACAGTGGCTCTGCTCTCTTTAGAGGTTTATTTTTCTCCTGAGCCGGAGTTACTCCATCAGAAAAGTGAATATCCATTTTTTAATCCCGTGAGCCAAAAACAGGCTGTGCACCTTTATGCTTTGTGCTCTATCCATAAGAATTTCCCAAAGGGAAGTCAAATGTTGGGAAAAAATTAGAGAAGAGGATGGACAGTAGTTTTCTTACCTAAGTTACAGCCTGTTGGACGTTTCACAGCCAGAAGCTTGGCACTGCTGCAATATAGTGCAAACAGCTGGATTTTAATTTTTTTTTTTTTTTTTTTTTGGAAACTATGTTCATAATCAATTTTTCATCTTAAACACGTTTTGTTTAGTCATTACAGGGCAAGTTAATTATTCATTTATCCAGATTGTTACAGCAAAAAAGATGAGGCAACTATCCAAAATTTTAGGTAGCAATACGGTGTTTTTAAATACTGTAAATCTAAGGAAATACTGTTTGATCATGGTAGAAAAAAAAACTTATTAAAATCTTAAAGACAAACTCCTATAATAGTTAAAATTAAAGAAAAAAATCTACATCCAAAAATCCAGCAGTCATATGTGATTAATTTTATAGTGCTTTTCAAATTAGGTCTCCTAACTATCCAAGCACTTTAGTGTAAGAGCTGAGGCTTTAATAAAAGAATATAATTTATCTGACTTGCATTTTCCAATTTTCAAACTAAGAACTCTATGCCAAAGTACAACTAACTGTGCCTGTCCTTTGGTTACTGCTCATATATTATTTGTACAATCACACATACAAAGTTTTTTGAATAACTGACATCCCTTCTCCATTCTCTGAGTATTTTTGGTCAAATAATTGTTCTAAATACTTTAGAAATGAGGGAAGGAGTAGAGAAAAGAGGTTCAAGTTGCCTACCTTTTAGCTACTTTTGCTGCCATTCTTACACGTTATATATATTTAACATAATTTAATATCTTAATTTGTTGTTGTTGCTTCTCTTTTTTGTTGTTGTTGTCCAATACTGCTGACATTTACTGAGTTTTTTATTGATTTATTCCAGCATAGTCCTTTCTTAAAATGATAGCAGCTTGATGAGAGACTTTGATAATTTTTGCCTATTTATAAATAGCTATTTCTTCTTCTTTTAGAATTACAAATACTTTATTTGGATTCCATGCTTTCGGGAAAGTTTCAAATTAGAAATAAATGGTAAAAATGCTCTCTGTATAATTACACAACCTTATTATAATTGCAAAACACAAAATAAATGCAAGTTATTTAAAAACCTTGCTAGTTACAGAATATAAAATATGAAGTTAGTCTGAAATTAAAGGGAAAACTATGTAAGCTCTAGTAAAATGCTGTTCTATATATTTTATGTGATACGCATTTCTATTAGGAAAACCAGACTGCCTTTTACTCCTCTAGTGCTTACAGGACACGTGATTCCACATTATGGTGAGGTCATCTCTCCCTCTGCTTTGCTTTTTCTCATAGCAATAATATCATACAGCATTGGTATTAGAACAAAATTCCTTATTAAAAAAAAAAAAAAAAAGAAAAATACTGAAGTTCTGCATGCCTGAACTCTGTTGAAATTGGTGGAAATACCAAGGTATAAATTTAGCTTGGGTGATATGTACCAGAAACATTAATTATCAGGAAACCAAGAGAAAAATATCTTTATCACTGATTTTTTTTTTTTTTACAATGTGTTTTACAAATTAACACAGAGTGTCTTTTGCAACCATTATTGCAAAATACCAGATTTATGTCTATTATGGATGAGTCAACAATGGAAATAAATTGGTAATGGATCATGCTTCAGTTCTGTTTTGTCTTAACCTTTTAACCTTACTTCAAAAATACTTGCACTCAGAATGGCTGTTCTTAATTTTAAACGTGATTTAATCAAAAAAGTAAATTGTGGTGAAATGCTGAGAGCGAGATAGTCATATTTGGGTGATCACACATAACTCATTTGCATTTTGTAGTTATGCTACTTCAGTGCTACTCTTAGATTTTTTTATGTGTGATTATGGAAATTTAAAAAAAACAGCATTCATTTTTATTCTTTGAACATTTCCATTGCTATTAACAGTAATTAATCATTTAGTTTCTTTAGATGTCACTAAGTATCTGTATTTGGCAAGTCTTCTGTTTAACTAGAACCATTCTAAATAACATATATTCATCCACCATTTCAGCTGCTGTTGACTTCCTAATTAAGCCACTCAAAATAATTATTTTCATTGGTCTCTTTCTCTAAAATTTTGCTGGTCGACTTCTTGATCGAAACAAAGGTTTAGCCTTGAAAATGAAAAGACTACACTGCCTTATATAGTTTTTTCTTGAATCCATCCTCTAGGAACACTCACCTTCGGATAAAGGTAGATTTCCATATTTCTTAGTATCATACTAGATGTGCTTCATCCAATTTTGTTCATTAAAATTTTCCCCAAAACACTCTTTATGGAAAATGATGATTTGTTGAAAGTAAAAAAAAATTCTAAGAAATATATACATTTTGGCAGAGTTTTTTTTCAGATTTTTAAAATATTCCTAAGGCCAAGACACTCAATTGGAACTTTTTCAGAATGGATAATTTTTCCTTGGAGAACAACTTGTTTGTAATTATTTTCATTCTACAACAGTTTTAAAATGTTCTGCTAATATCTGTGAAGTCTGTATCATGATAAAAATTTGCTGTTTATTTGCTGTTTATTTGTTTATTTATCACAATAAAAATTTGCTGTTTTGTTTTCTGAAAAGTATAATATCAGAATTAAGCACCGAACTAATCTTATTCTTTTTAATTAAGATGTTTTTAATTTTATTTTTCTTCTGAGTGGGTAGTAAACATCCCAAAGTCCAACATTTGTTAAACAGATAATTGGATTCCAAGATAGTGTGGTAAAATTTACTTTTATGAAGATAGCCGACTTACAGCAATTCCAAATTAGATGATTCTTCCTGCAAAATTGTTGATGGTATCTGTGAAGGGCAAGAATTTTGCCATTTGTGGAAGGCAGTTGTGCAGGTCATGGTTCAACAGGGCAAAGCAAAAGTGCAAGCCAGTGGGGGTGAAAGAATATTGGAGACCAGGAAAAATACTGTCCCAAGCATATTGAGTAATTTTTTAACCAGAACCTCCCCACACATAAACATTTCAGTGAAGGACATTGCTTGTTTTACATAGTGCTGAGCACTTGTTTGCTAAATGCCACTTGATTTCTAAATGCTGTGGACAAATTATCAGCGTGCTTGAGAGAAGGAAATAATTAGGATGCCCATTGCTGCGTTCATGGAAGTCTCAAAGTGAAGCATCCAAGTCCTGATAATCGTAGTACACTTTTCCACACTCATTTTCTGCTCTGGTATCTTCTTGTATCCCAGTGCTCCACACAGTCATCCACACTCTCAGCTCATTCTTCTGAGGGATGCAGCTGCTTCTTTCACATCTCGAATTTCCGTGTAAATCGGAAGAACTTGGCGTCTGTCAGAATTAAGACGTGACAATGTTCCTGCTTTTGGTGCAGATGACAAATGCTGATATTCAGTGGGGTAATTCTGTGTGGTCCTTTCACTGGAGGCTGGGATGGAGCCCTGTGGGATTCCCTTAATTTGGAGGTGAGATACTGACTAAGAGAGATTACATCTTCTGGAAGATTTTGGTTGCTAAGTTATTTTAAGCATAAAGAGTTCCTTCTCCTTTTCCAGTAGGAAAAGCGCATAATGGCTAATTAAGCCCTCAGGGATCAATTTTCAAAACAGTGTGCAGGAAGTGTGAGCACAAATCTTATTTGTTAATGGGCTTTGTGAACATACCTCCTGTGATTTTTCAGAATTTAGAACGACGAAACAGCAACCTCATTGGAGAAGGAGGTTTAAACATATAACACATGATGTCTTTTTCTTGGGGGGCATTAGGCAGAGGACATACATTGAGACCACAGAGTGTTTTTGTAGTCATTATGCTTTACTTCCTCAAACCTTCAAACAGAACAAAATGATAAAATAATCTCTGCAGGCCTGTTGACGAAATCAATCCCACAGGTCTTACTTACCTCCTCTTTACTTAAAGGAGGAAGAGCAACAAAAGACTAGTCCCTAATTTTGGTGAGGAAAAAAACCCCAAAAACATTATTAAACATTCAGCTGTAAAGATTATGCAAGAATAAAATAACAAGAGAGCATATAGAAAGACTCCACAGTAATATTGGATTTAATTCTCAATTTAAACTATTGGGAAAAGGGTCCCTTTCACTGAACAAGAAAATGCAATAAATGCATGTTATTTTTTTAATCATGTCAAACAGAAGGGGAAAAATGTGATTCATGAAAAATGTGAATATGATAGTATGCTAATGGAATCGATTATTATCATTTGTAGTAATATTGAAGGTCATGGCTACAACAAAGAACTTAGAGGTGGGTGGATGTGTTTGGAGACAGAGTGAAGCTGATTCAGGGGACATGCAGCTGTAGACTGAACACATTTGTTCAGTTTGGGTAATTTGTTTGGGTGTGCTCTGGCAGCTTTCTCCTGTGGTACCCCATTTCTGGTCTGGCCTGTAGGCAGATCACCTCAGGTTTCTTAGCACGTTCACATTTTAGTGGGTTTTAAAAGTTAAGATAAGGATCTGGATCCACGTGACTAGATATTGATAACACACACACGCATCAATGAGTAGACACATCAAAACCTGTATGTGGAAAATAAATGTTGCACATGCAGCAACATCTTTATTAACTAAATACTGTATGCATATATCTGTTCTAAAAAGTGCAAATCATGAAGGTAAAAAGAATAAAGTAAAAAAATTACAATTAAAATACTTAAGACTGCATTGTGTCCAAAAGATAGTCCATGCACTAAGGTTCTTTAATTAGGGAATAGAAAGGGTGGGACATCTGGGACATCCTCTTTCCATTTTGCTAACAAAAATCAAACTGCAAGTTTAAATGGAGCTTAGACTTCAGTAGGTCAATGAGGGTTTGCCATTGACTTCAGTGGAGTCAGGATTCTGCCCTAAATTATTTTTTCATGCACTCAAAAGAAAATTGTAGCAGAAAACACACGGTAAGTTTGCCAAACACCAAGCTGGTATCTTATAAGCATAAGTTCTTCATTCAGTTTCAGGCAGCTTTTGCTGATTATAAGACAATCTAAAGAAATCAGCTCCTTCTGTGTTTTTCCGACTCCAAATGTATAATTGTGAAATTCACAAATGATGAACAATCACAAAATTCCAGCCCACACTTATTAATAAAAGCTTTTGATTTCAAATAGTCGAAGCTTCTCTAAACAACAATTTCTGTCCTGAGCAGAAAATAGTTTGTTGTCTTAAATATTTCATTGCTCAAGTGGCATATTATCTAGAAAATATTAGATTTCCCAGAGAAAATAAAAGATATTTTAAAATATGTGAGCATAGATAATCATTATAAATTGGTGATTTTATTTGTTAATGTTACAGGACAGTAGCCTAAAGTGGCAAGTTTTATTACACTTGATATTGTTTTCACCTAAGTGCAATACTTTTTCTTTGAGTGCACATTTAATGAAATAGTACAATAGTGGGAGAATATTTATATTGTGTTACGTGATAGAAAAGCTCAGACTGTGTATTTATTGCAGTTTTACTACTGCATTGTAAATTGTTTTACTACTGAATATCTAAATTCTGCATTTCAGAATGGAATTTAAAATGTTTTGTTATATATGTTTACATTTGGTATAATGTATTACAAAAGTGAAGAGATCATTGCAACTAACTAAAAATTATGTGATTAAGTGTTTAATTTTAAATAATTTGTTTTCAAAGACAAATTTGTACTTCACAAATCCCTTATATTTCCAACAAAGTCTAGCTAGGATGTTAGTTATGATATTGACACACAAATCATCCTGTAAATCAGTAATCCAGTTTAAGGGAGATTCTAATATAAGGAATGATTACTGAAACTTTAAAATAACCTGACATCTGAGTGAATACAATTATTTTTAGCTATATGTTTTTGTACTTCAATAAATTTTGTATATAATTTTCTAATTAGTCTTTTTTTAGCTCTTTTCTGCTTTGATCCCTTGACTGCCAGGACTGAAAAACAGTCCCCTCTCTGAAGTGCTGCATGCACAGACTATAATTGTTGATCTATGTATGATTATGGAAGCAGTCTACATGGAATAATTACTCAATAATCTGTCTTCCATGTGGACATTCCTATTCCAGGATGGGAGTAATTTTATTTTTTTTTTCCTAATATAACTACCAGATTTGTAAGTGTATTAAGTCTAGCTACTCTCCTTTGTAAAAAATTCTTATGGGGTCATTGTTGCAGCAAAGATATTGCAATTTATGGGTTTTTCATGTCTTTTTTGGGAAGAGTTGCACACAAACAAACTCTGAAAGAAGGAGGGTCCTTCCCCCTCCTATCTGGGCTTCTGTTAGATAGAGATGCACACCAAAATTCCTGCTTTTTTCACACAAATCATTATAGCTTACAAGTGCATACTTAAATTTAATAGAAACAAAAATATTTCAAGGTTTGAAGGGCTTTGCCAGTAGATTATATGGTTTTAGTTTACCTGACTGCAAAACTGAGATGACTGTTTCTCCTGCACGTCACCCATTTTCTATGCACATTTTTTGCTCTCTCTCTCTTACCAACTGTGTACAGTGTCCAAAAATCATCACCCCTTCATGTTCCTGGTGACTTGAAGTAATCCTTTTCTGTAGTCTATATATTTTTAAAATTTAATTCAGCCAACACTTGAATGGATAAAACATCTCATCATCTTTCCAAAATATCCCAACTTGTTCAAAATATCCCATATGAGTTCTTAAGCCATTTTAAGCATCCTGTGATAGATTCACAGGATTGTTGAAGTTGGAAAAGGCCTCTAACATCCTGCATTAACCCAAGTCCACCACTGAACCATGACCCTAAACACCACATCTACACATATTTTGAATACCTCTAGGGTTGGTGAGTCAAAAACTTGCTTAGGCACCCAGTTCCACTGCTTGACCTCTCTTTCCATGAAGAAATTTTTCCTAATATTGAATCTGAACATCCCCTAGCACAACTTGAGGCCATTTCCTCTCATCCTATCACTTGCTACCTGGGAGAAAAGGCTGACCTCCAGCTTGTTACAACCTATTTTCTGGGAGTTGTAAAGAAGGATATGGTTCCCCCAAGTCTCATTTTCTCCAAACTCCAGCTCCCTCAGCAATTTGTGCTCCAGACCCTTCCTCAGCTCAATTTCCCTTCTCTGGACATGCTCCAGCCCCTCAATGTCTGTGTTGGAGTGTTGTAGCAGTGCTGAGTACAGGGGGACAATCACTGCCCTGCTCCTGCTGGCCACACTATTGCTGATCCAGGCCAGGTGCCACTGGCCTTCTTGGACACTGGCTCTTGTTCAGCTGCTGTCCACCAGCACCCTCAGGATTTTTTCCACTGAGCAGCCTTCCAGCCACTCTGTCCCAGTCTGGAGCACTGCATGGGGTTGTTGTCACTCATGTACAGGACCTGGCACTTCACCTTGTTGAACCTTGTATAGTTGTCCTTGACCCATGAAACCAGCCTGTCCAGATCCTTCTGAAGAGCCTTCCTACCCTCCAGCAGATCAGGACTCTCACCCAGCTTGGTGTCACCTACAAACTGACTGAGGGACTTGAACTGACTCACTTGCTCCCCTCGTTCAGACCATGGATAAACACATTGAACATGACTGACCCCTAAACTGAGCCCTGGGGGCATCACTTATGCCCAGCAGCCAGCTGGATGTAACTTCATTTTCCACAGTCTGCCCTGGCCATCCATCCAGTGTTTTAGACAGTGAGCAGTGTGCTTATCCAAGTAATAGACAGCCAGTTTCTTCAGAGAATGCTGTGGAAAACGGTGTCAAAGGCTTTACTGAAGTCCAGAGAGATGACATCCACAGCCTTTCCTCCACCCACTAAGGTCACTCTGTTATCTGTATTTTTTGGTCTGTATCTGACATTGTCTGTATTTTTTGGCCTGTGTCTGATCACCCCACAAAACATCTTTCCAAGATAATCATTATTTTCTTTTCTAGCTGTTACAAACATGATTTGTGCTCTTCTCCCTGGAGTCAGTACTGCTTTACTTCTAAACTTCTGAAAGTTAGCCACCAAATCTACTGCTTTACTGAGAACTTCCATCACTGAGAGATTTTTGCCCTCCTGCTGCACATTCTAGCTTTCTATCCCTTTTTATTTTTTTTTTCCTAACATTTTCTTCCCCTGTGTACATTCTAATTTTCTAACACTTATCTCTGGCAATTCATCTGCTTTCTATCTTGCCTAAGGTGCCCAAACCTCCTCTACTACCTTTCCCACAGTTTTTTGAAGTTTTTTTCTACCTGACCCTCTATGCCAGAAGGGCCCTTCAGCAAAACTCTTTTTCTACCACCTTGCCACTTGCCAGAGCTGAGCTGGGTTTTATACTGTGCTTGTTAAGAACTAATTGATCAACATTAATGCAATATAACCAGGTTTTCAAAGACTTTTGCTAGCCTTGAAGAATTTCTCATGTGACCTGCGTATTCTAAAGAAATCACAATTTCCTAAAGTGACAGTCAAGCTTCCTGTGCCTCCTTGAAGCACCCTTTACAGTGATTCTTCAAGTTCCTACTTTGTCTTACAAACATAAGTGCCTTAGGAAATGCTGATAAGTGCACTCAGGTACTTGCCTAAAGGCACCGATGTGTAAATGTGTAAATGACCGTGAGTGACAAGAGCAGCTGCAGAGAAGGGCTGTTGCTATCACTGAACCCTCACTATTTATCAAAGGAATAAATACAACAAAATGTGCATTATGACATAGCAAATGCTAGTTGGGACCACGAATTTTGACAGAATGAGCAGCTGAAAGTCAGGTTCGAATTTATCCTCCTAAATAAGATTTGTTTATTATAGGCACACTGTAAGTTTGTAATGTTTATGTGTTGCTGGAGTTTGGGACAAATGGGACCCAGAAGTATTAATTTGTAACCTATTGTAGTGAATGTAGCACCTTGGTGCTGAAGTGTATTGATTATTTTGCCTTTCTAGGAAAACATCTTTGATCAATTAATTACCTTGCTTAGATATTACTCTATAAATTACAATAACATTTGAATGAAACCTGGTACTTATCATAGATGAAAACTGATTTTTTTTTTCTCATGGCTTTAGGTAACCAATTTTTAGAAATAGTACTAGTGCATTTCTCCCATTAGAGGTTACTATCATATTTAAAACCAACAATAAATTCAAGAAAATATGAATAAAAAGAAGTGAAAATTAGATTAAAAGCTTTCCTATGTCAATGCCTCAGGTTTATTGGACAGCTGATTGTGGATCCCGAACCTCAATTTTCATTCTCCAATTATATTTACTGAAAATAAAATTATTACCTAGTTGATAAACTGGAGCGTGTATTTGGAAATAAAACTTAGGTTTTATATCTTTGGAAGTAGGGGCAATTTTGGGGCTGGAATGCAAAAATTTCTGGAACTTTTAGAAGTTTTAAAATTATTCTTATTCAACCAGTGTTTTTTTTTCTCTCAGTATATCTGTTAGTAGTTATATTTCCCACGGAAAAACTAGGTAGTTCTTAAAGTATATTTCACTTTTAGAGATCAGTATATATAAAGAAAAGGAAGAATGGAGTAGAGATCTGATCTTTCAGGGAAATAAACTTCTAAAAATATCCCCCTCTAATTTTCTTTTACAGCAGTTCAAGGAAGAAAATGTACATTGTATTTGTCATATCACAAGATGTCTAAAGGCATAGTTTGCACCCAAGCTGTGCAAAATGTGAGGTGGATCACCTGAGTCACTGCTCTTCTAAAGTTTAAGCTCTGTCTCTTAAGATAACATGAGGATATTTTAAATTACAAAATGTAATTAATGCACAAATTTTTTAGCATTTCTTTATGTAAAATTCTGTACATATGTCATTATGTATATGTTAAGATAGCTTTTACTGGCTGTTTTTAATGCAGTGGTTACAACCTTATCATCCTGAAGAATTTTATTTTTTTTTAATAAGTAGTGAGTGCAACTGAAATTTGGGTCATTAGGGTTTATTTTGGTACTGATTCCACTCTTTCATATGCCAGCTTCTGTTAGCATATCCCAAAGCATAGAGCTCTGCTAGCATCAACATCAGAGGAAAGACTTGAAGAAAGTTGTTTTCACAAAAAATGCTGTCTCATTCTCCACTTATTTGATTTTGAGCTGGAAACTCTGCTCCTTGGATTATTTTTGCCTCCTGGAGGCCGCCTTGAGGGAAACACAGCTAAAAACACAAAGGTGTTTTTCAGAGGAAGAAGTTCCATCTTCATTTGTGTAGTCTTTGAGTAAAGGTGAAAGTGATATGGGGTTGCATGGCTTGGACCAAAAGTGCACAGATCAAAACTTAGGTCATTCTGGCTCATGTTTAAAGCAAGTTATTGTATAAAAGGATTAAGTCAATTTTCTAAAAGTTCATCTCCAAGAGGGCAAATTTTTTCTGATGCAGTAGAGCAGCTGCCATACTGGTTGCCAGAGGGGCGGGAAGTTTAATAGACATTTAAAATTTTAGATTACTCTGGCTCCATGTAGAAGTTTGAGCTGTAAAATAGTGAAATGACAAAAAATGGCATAAAGTCCTGATGTCTCCACCTGGAAGGATGCAGATAATTGAGTTGGACTGAGTTGCTGGAAGCTTATCATCTCAGTGCACTTTACAGCAAAATTAATATGCAGCCACAAATCCTTGCATCCTAACAAAACTGTACAATTTATAATACAATGAATCCCAGCATTTCCAAGGAAGCTTTCAAGCAGGATGCAACTTTTATGTAAAAAAGATGTTCCGAGGGCTGGAACACCATACAACACTTTCCAGGCATACACACACACATATATATATAGACATCTGTTCAGAGATAAAAAGTGTGCAAATTAATACAAATTTTAAGCTGGTGTAAAAGATTTCAGGAGGTCTGTGACTGAATTAAAGCTCTTGGTGTAGGGGGGGCAGGAATACTCAAATGGTGCTTAGGAGGTTCTCAACCCACAGTCAGATCCTCAGTGGAATTACAAGTGCAAAAGGGTGCTTCACAATGTGGTTCGCAGCTGGCCTCTAATCCCAAAAGACAAGAGAGGGAGACAACGTCAAGTTATGGAGTTCTAATATTTCTTGACCTGGTAGGCAAGAATTAATTTATAACATAGGAAAGACTGGTCTTATTAGCTGGTCTTGGGTTTAGTTTTGGAAAAGTCACTTAAAACAAAGATTCTGACTACTTTGGGATAAAATGAGTATGAGACCAGACTCAGATCTTGAAAACAACTGCCTTTTGTAGAAACTACTCCTTGGATTAATATGAGTAGCTGAATTTTTTTTTTTTTTTTTTTGCTTTGCTGTAGGATAAAGTAAAACATATTTATGAGAATATTGTAGTTGTTTCTGTACCAGGGTGATTAATCTGTGGCTAAAGACTTGGAGAACATGGTTAGAAAGTCTCCCTTTTCTCACATTTGCATTGTCAGACGCCTTCAGACTGTGTAGGGGATGAGAAGCACTGGTGGTTTGAAGCTGTGTTATGCTCAGTAAACACCCACATGATGGAATGCATGAGAGAGATCCTACACAGAGCTCTGCAAATCCTGTGAAGGTTTTAGCAGCTCCTGCAGCTTTGTAGGTGACAAAATCAAAACCAGGGAGCCTGTCACAAGTTTTACCTACACAGCAGTAACTGAATACAGTGAGGAGTTACCTGAGCCACCTTTAAAACCTTTTTACCCTTAGAGGAAATAGTTTAGGACAGAGCAACATGAAGCACTTTACCATGATTTTTAAGGCAAAGACACATCCTTGCTACTCCATAAAAAATAGCAGTATTTTAAAAAAACTAAATCGAATTATATAATCTAATTCAGATGTCTTTCATTACACCAAACATAACCAAGTGATATGCATGAAAAAAAAAAACCCAAAAAACCTTGCAGAAATAGGGACATTCCTATCAGCCCCTAAGGAAGGGTTTGAAAGAAACAGATTGACTTCCAGACACATGATGAAAAACTCCATTGATTTTAGTGGAGTTGCTCTAAAAACTTCCATCTTATATCAGGTCAGAATCCAGCATTTTTTTCAGATACAGATTCAACAGAAAAATAGGGGCTAAAAAAATCACAGCAGTGATTGAAGGTGAGATGTTGGTTACTGAAGGAAAAAGTATATCTGTGAAAGCTACAAAAAAAGAAACTGCTTTCATGGTGACCATATTTGAAAAACCATTCCTAAAAATTTAATATCTTACAGTATTTTTACAAAGGTTTGCCATGTAGGAAAAATCCTCTCTGAGAAATTCCATATGACTTTGCAATCCACATCAGCATATCATTTCCTTTTCAATCTATTTAGTGATGCATTCATCAAAGATTTAGGGGCTGAGATTTTGTGCAGCCTAGAGAACTCTGTGAAAAGAAGACCTGTTGAGAGATATATACAGCATAATGCATGTGGAGGAAAAGGTATGGGGAAAAGCATGAACCCCTGTGTTTCAGCAACAACAAAATTCTACTTAGGTAGGTATGAAAATCTTGTGGTTCAAAAAAAGATATAGTAGAGACAAAGCAATGTCACATAGTGGATTTGCATTTGATATGTGGCTTACAGTGCCAGATCATCCCTTGCTTTTTCCATAAAAGAAAAATGTAGGCACAATTAAGTATATGCATGGTACCAGCATTAATTTAAGAATAAGTTAAGTGGGTCTGGATCAGGAAATGAAATTGTAATGAACTCAATGTGATTTTGTTGAGGTAAGAGAAACTTAAACTTGATAACTATTCGAAAGAAGAACAGGTATTATGTTGGCATTCTGTTTCCCTGGAGGTAAAAGAGCCTTGACAGGACTGTTTCTCTCATTAATAGCTGACATGACTTTGTCCTATATTATTTCTGGCTTCACTAGAGAATTTGCAGTTATCTGACACAAATGTTCTTCATATTCCTAATGGATGAAAAGTCTAATTAAATATACAGATGTACAATTCAATCTCTCCACAGCTCTGTTGGAGTGGAAGTTTACCAAACTGTTTTTAAATCAGATTTAATTCAGAACTGTTGGGCATAGGACCTTATAATTCAAGCTACCTATTTGCAAAGGAAAGTGCTCCATCAGTTTGGAAAAGGGAGCAGCTATAAGATAATCACACATATTGGGTTAGATTTGAACACACTATAATCCTACCAAGTCCCTTTTTTTATATTTTATTTCAGGTTCTAAATTATTTGATGAGGTTGTTGCAAATTGGATGCTAGACTTGAAAGTTAAATGCATTTCTAATTATTTAATTCATTTTTACTCATCTTTTCAATGAAATAAGACCTATATTGACCTAAAACTGAGGGTAGTAAAATATGGAGTGGATTTGCACATAGACCTGTGGACAACTATGAATGTATCCACAATTAATGAATTTGGAGTGCTGATCAGTAAGATGCATGTTGGAGTTTAAAACTAACTATCAGAACACTTGATTTTAGTTCACCTCTGTGCACAAAATTCCTTCAACTTTAAAGTATGTGTTAAAAGTCAATATCAGAGTAAATATAAAGTCCAGTAATTTTCTTGCTAATTTATATTTCTGTACTCCCATAGACGACCTTTCCATGACTCAAAGCAATTTCTTGGGAGGATGCTGTCGGAAATTCACAACATGAAAAATGCTTTCTAGATGATTACCTACTCTAAACAGATGAACAAAACAAGCAAGGAAAAAAATAAGTTCCAAGCATTTTGACAGAAGATTTGAGGAACATTTGAAGACAAGATATAATTAGCAGGGTCTGACCTTCTGCAAATTGTGAACACTTTCCAAGTATGTGACTTTCGTGAAGGCTTATATAGTCAGATTTATTTAGAATTTTCCACTATTATTAATCATCTATCAAAGCCCCAAGGGCACGATAGAGGAGTTAGTTTGGTTGCTGAGTTTTGGGCTTGCAGGCTTTTCCACGGGCTGTTCTTTGCACTCTTTTTCCTGTGTCCCCACACTCTCTGGCAT
The DNA here is from genome assembly GCA_037834095.1 of Argya squamiceps. NCBI lineage: Eukaryota > Metazoa > Chordata > Aves > Passeriformes > Leiothrichidae > Argya > Argya squamiceps. Next base: position 6,803,752 of record JBBMKD010000001.1, read on the forward strand.
GGGATTCCCAAGGAAATGCATCAAGCTGGCACCAGGGGAAGGAGATCCAGGTATTTGTAAGGCACTGCCAAATCTGACTGGCTCCATGAGCTATCTTCAAATATAGATGAAGCACAGGGTGAATTTTTTTCTCTAGAGCCTTACATTGAAAGCCTGAACTGAGCATAGACTGATATTTTAATTCCACAAATACACAGTGTGAGGAACACTCCGTGCTTTCAGTTTATATAATTATATAACCAAGTCTCAGAGGGAGAGCTATAATCTTCCTAAACATTAATACTGATACAGAGCTCTAAGTTACCATAGATTTGGCAGAGGCAAACAACCTCTGAAGCTGTAGGGAAGCAAAACACCTATTTTCTAAATGTTGTGTAAGAATTGAATCTATTTTTGATTTCTCCTCTCCATTTGCCTGCCTCTTCTCCTCAGTGTTAATGTTATTTAGCACTTCTGTGGAAAACTGACTTTTAAGCACTAACTCCTGACCTTCTAGCAGTTTCCTTTTCCTCATCTCTTCTGTTTTCATTGTTTTTCCTCAATCTTGCCTTAATTAGAAGGACATTTTACGATCTGGGTGTACTTGTGTTAGCAGTGCTTATGACAATGTGTTCTTTTGAACATCGTTAAGGGATAGCTCAAGTGCTTTTCTCTAGTGATGGCTAAAGGTACAGTCCGGTTCATGGAAGTAATTGGTTCTTTTTCTCATTAGTGTCAGTGTTTACTGGGTGAGACTTCAGGCCACTTAAGCCATTTGTCTCCCAGCAGATGATGTAGAGCATCAATTCAGGGAGAAAAGAACACAGGGAGGAAAATGGATTTGCTATTTATGATTTTTGAATCCTTTTCAGTGCTTCCCTAAATGTGGCAGAAAGCTGAATCAGATCTTGTGTTTCCTCAGGATTCCTCACAGGAAACACAAGATCACATTGCATTTAATATTATGAAAATTCACCTGTTAAAGGAATTGCACTCTATCCATTAGGGAAGGGAGAAGACAAATATATTATCCAGAAATGTACATTTTAGGTCATGCTTAGACCTAATACATAACAGAACTAATAATTTTATATTCTTTGCTTAGAATTAATTGATTGTGTAGGTGTTATTTGTTAGCTGACTTTTGCTTCTGTTTGTTTGGTTCTCTTTGGTTTTGTTTTTTGTTCCAAGGGGCCCTGGCATATAAATTCCCTGAAAAAAAGTTATTCAGAAATTTTTAAGTCATTTATTAATTAAGAGCTAGGTACTGTGTGAATATTGCTCTAAATATATGTAAAATATAAACCCTATTTTATTGTAGGTTGAAAGAAACCAATTTTTTTGTTTAAGATTAATGTTTTCAGAAATATCATTTTGGGTGTGCTGTCCAAACTGTCTTGACAAACACACAAGAGATTCCAACAAAAGACAAGTTAAGTTTGCAATTAATACTGAAGATAATATTTGTAAGACCACTGTATTTTAAAAGTTAATTTGTAATCCTTTGACATTGTTGAGCATATTGCCTCCTAAGGGCAGCAAGAAAGCCAACTACATTTGACCCCATTTATCCAGGCAAATCCTTCCTGTCAAAAGAAACATTAGTCTGTACACACTCATGCACTTCAAATTATAATTTAAAAATCATTCATTAATGATTTCACTTTTTTCATGGCACCCACTACAGTTTTTTTTTTTCTTTATTATCAGAATTTTAGACCTTTTATGTACTTCAAGAAAGTGAAGATTTTGTGCATTAGCACTTAGGTCAAACTGGTGCTTAATCCATGGCTGTGTTTCCACTGGGGCTCTGACGTCAAACTTCAAACAAGTCTGAATAAGAGAATCAATTAAAGGAAGATAGAACACAATAATTTAGAAGATAATCTCTCATTTTTAAATATTTTTTAAAATAAAATTTACCTTTTTGATGTCTTTCCAAACTAGATCTCAGAGGCCTCTAATAGAAGAAACTTATTCTTCTCATTAACATTCATTAAGGATGAGTTATTAAAAAAATAGCTAGCATCAGTTATTAAAAAAAAAAAAAAAAGAAATAAAGTTTGATAATAATACCTGGCAATTGACTCTACTGGTACAAAATCTTTCATTTATGGAGTTTCAGTGTAGCAGAGCCAGATTCTGTGGTCAGTATATTCCCTGAGTACCCTTACAGAGATTTCTAGAGGAATAGCATAAATTATTTCCTTGCAGTCATCTTATATCTCATTTTTCTCAGCAAGAAATGACAGAACTATATCCTGAAGGATGCTTCAGTCCCTGCTGGTTTCATTAGATACTGAGAGAGCTACACTGCTTGCAAGATGGAATATATATGTACCCTACCTTCAAACTATGGGGTTCATATCTTCCAGGATGCTGAATGTAACCCATAAAGTAAAAATAAAAAAAAAATCAGCTGGACTGGATCACAAAGTAGAATTTGCAGGAGACTCCTAGGCAGTGGCATGGAACAAAATGAATTATCAAGGAGTTTCTAGTGAATATGTGATCTCTTAGATGGCTAAGGACAAGGAACATGATGAACTGTAACAGTTTCATCTGCCACCAATTGGTTCTGTCCCAGTGTCACTGTACCCTGGTGCAGCACAAGGACTAGAGAATTCCTGCCTTTTTCTCGTTTTTGTTTTCTTTTTTTTCCTTATGGCATATCAGTCATGGATAGAAAGGTCAGTCCAGGCTCTCACTGTGTCTGACAGCCTTGATGCTGCTGCATCTTTTGTGTGCCTGTTCCCATCTCCAAGCTTCTGCCTGGTAATGTCTCCCGATAGGCTCAAGCCCTTGCATAAGGAAAGGGATTTTCTGGAGAACTGTGTTTAAAGCTGTCCCTCCTTATAAAGCTGTGCATGTCTTTACAGCCTGAAGGCAACTGCAGGACCTGATTCAGCTCTCAAAGCCAGGAACGTCCTTGTGGTGACTCCAGCAGGAGCTGAGGAAGCATCTACATATGATGATAGATGTATTACATAGTAAGAGTGTCAGCTACTCTAATTTGACTTCCTTCTTATCCATACTGGTGGTGCATAGGTTGTGTGCCCTTGACAGCAAGGAAATGGGTAATGGGGTGCACCCAGGAGCTGGGCTTTGGGAGCATAGCAAAAAAAAAAAAAAAGATATTGGGAAAAAGTTGTTAGAGTACTTGTCACAAATAGGGTTCTTTGGCTGTGAAGTGGCAATTTCAATCATTTTGAAATTTCCACGTAAATACACTTGTCTGTTAGAGGTAACATTTGAAATGTGGAAAAGAAATATCATTTCTAAAAATGCAGAAATGTAGGGGGAAAAGAAAAAAATATCTATTTCCAGAAATGTTTTCAGCATAATAAGCCTGTTGGAATCTTTCAACCATAACATGTTATCCATTTAATAATCATGTCTAGTTATACCAACTTCCTGTATAATACTGACTATGATTTTCAAACTATTAAAATTATGCATTTTATAGGTTTTTAGCTCACTGATTTTAAATTAAGTGTATTCGTATTGAGGAGTTTTTGAATATCTGTCACTAAGGAAGTCATCAAAATAGATTGTCAGGTAAATTAAAGCAGCACTAAAGCATCTCACCAAGGAGATATTTCTCTTTTATGAGTGGCTGATTTTGAAGTATGTTGAGGAGAGGAGAGGAGAGTTCTGAGAGTGTCTTATCTTATGTGTTCTTTAAATTAGAATATATTTGGAATCAACTGTCCCAGTGTTCTACTAAGACAGAGATGATGGCTGTGTGCAAAGACTTCTGGGCAGTCTGTGGCTGAGAGAGATGAGGAACTTCACCCCATTCACTTTGTTCAGTCAATAAAAAACACTGCATATCAAATTTCACATGTATTGTTTGCTCTCATACACAAAGAAGGGATATATATTTGTAAAAAAAAAAATCTATACACACACATATGTGCATTCATACATAAACAAGCTGTGTGGGTGCCTATAGAAAGGGAGGCCCCGTGTGTGTGCATATGTTTTCTGTACATTTTGAGTACTCTTTCTTTAGAGTGCAGGTTATGCATGGTTAAACATATGACAAGTCTGAACATAATAATCTCCCTTCATGTATTATTGGCAATTTGTGATATGAAAAATGCTGTCTTTCTGTATGGCTGAGAGACAAACATTTTTGACATTAACAACTGGAAAAAAGAAAAAAAATGCTAAGGTTATATTTTGCATACCTGTATGGTTGTTTGTTTTTTTTTTTTTAGGGGATGAGAGAATAGAAGATTTTTCTGGAATTTAGTGGTTTTTCTGAAGAGTAGAAATATTTTAAATTAGAACCAGTGTTTCAATAATGATGAGTGGTTTGATTGTTATGCCATGCTTCTTAATGCAGAACTTTTCTGCAGCAAAAGGTTAATTAGTTGGGAAATGCAATACAGAAAACTATCAGGAATGAGACAGTGTTAAGTCTTCCTTTTCCTGCCTATCCCCCAGTCTTTTTCTGGAATATACACTCAGAGAGGGTAAAAGTGCCTGTGTAATTGGACATTCCTTAGTGAACTGTATTGTCTTGATTCACACACACAGAGGGAAATAAGCAAATTTCATTTCCCTATAGAATATTACTGGCTTCAACAGACTTTAGTGTGAATTTTGTTGTTTTGTTTTTCTTTTTTTAGGAGAAAATCGAATTTCTCTCCTGGTAAACTTTTCTAAAGTTGTTTGGTAGGAATGTGTGGCAACAAATCATGGACTTTTCTCCTGCTCCTAAGTAGATATTACTGAGGAGATACATCCTCACTGCACAAACCCCATCACAGGAACTGGTCAGATAATCCATGGATCAGGTAATCCATGTGCCACTAACCTGGGACACATCTGTGTCAAATGTAATGAAAATGATGAAAATATGAAAGCACTTAGGGCTTCAAAACATTGTATAACAGTAAAAAAAAAAAAAAAGCTTAAAGACTACAGAGCTAAAACTAACCAAATTTGTGTCTGCAGCTATGTGTTTTATGTAAAATTTGTAGAAACACAAATATATAAAACAGACAAACTTGCTCACACACACCCCTCCATGCATTTGATTTTCAGTCTTAAAATGTCTCACCTTCACCTGCCCTTCTTATGCAACTCTTTTCAGTTCTTTCCAAATTTCTAAAGCTTTTGCCCTCTGCCAGCAGTATTTCTTAGCTGTAAGAAGATGTTAAACAAGAAGAAATTGAACTTTAGGTAGATATCAGGCAGTTTCACACTTTTTAACTGTTAAATGTGTATTTTTAATACTCTGAAATCATTCATTCCAAGAGTTATTTTCATCCAGCAGAGAAGCAGAAATAGGACTATATTTAATCACAATTCAGCTTGAATTTTGAATATTAAATGTTCTAAATTAAAGCTTCTAAACAATTTACAGAGCTAGTAATAATTACAGGAATTAATTTGTAAATTTCTTTAATTAAAAATAATTTTGGCAAATTATAACCTGCTCCTGAGAAGTTTAAGAATAGAATTTGAAACAGGGTTTTGTACAACTTTGTTCAATGTCTCAAACTCTTCAATTTCTTTGGGGTATACATGACAGGTAAATTTTAATCGTGGTAAGATAATTTTTAGTTCAATACATGTCTATTCTGTACTGTCATATATATTTAAATTTAGGGGGAGATGGGCAGGACTACTAAGACATGTCTTATCATCATCTCTTTGTGATATGTTTGAAGCAAAGCAGTCTAATAGCAGATTTGGAAAAGGGTTTTTTTTTTTTTTGTTTTGCATGCTTGCTAGGCAGAAATCTATACTGAAGAAAAATGTTCAAACCCATGGCATTCACGTGGTACATCTTGGACTAGTCAAGGCACATGACATTCCCGTTAGAAAGGAAATATAACCCTTAATTTGACATTATTTCCTTCTATTTTGCAAGAAAAGACCTTTAAGTCTGGAACATAATGAACTTGCAAAATTAGCCCAAACTCATTCAAACTCTCTGCAGTGTAATTCTGATATGTATGTGCACAGGAAAGCAGTTCTGGAGCTTGTTATCAAGTGAGACAGGGTTAATTAGTGACTAGAATAGCCTTAGCATTTATTTTACTCCATTATCTTTTACCACCTGTCCTTTTTACTTCCAGTATAAAATTTCCTGGTTTTAATATGAGAAAGGAGTCACTGTTGCTTTTCACATTTGAAGTAACTGATGAATGGATATTGAGTATGCAGGGCGGTTGTTCTCCTGTGGATTTTGGTGTTGGTTTTTGGCTTTTCGGTTGGTTGTTTCTCATTCAGTGTATAGACTATTTAGACCTGTATTTTTGGAAAGAAACATTGATTGATTTTTCAAAGGCTGAGTACCCAAAATTACAGCTGGATTTTCAAGGGTTCTGTGTTTGTGCTGAGCAGCCTTCAGTACAGTGAGGATTTTCAAAGCTCTCAAAATACAGTGTGTCAATACTTTGAAAATAAACTTGTTTCTTTGATATGAAGTATTTAGTACTGCTTAAACAAGTACTTGCTTGAAGGTGGAGTGTATAGAAACACTGTTGTCTGTACAAAGGAAAAGACAGAATTGTTAATTAATATCCAGCTGAGAGTTAAATTTGAACATATTTATAACTATTCAGGTATGCACAAGACTATCTGAATTTCATGTTCTTCATTATTGCTTTGTAGTCCAGAATAATGAGATGCCATTTATTTATTTATTTATTTATTTTTACCTAACTGTATATGTAGGGAACTGAGTTCCACTTGTCACTGGGGTTCCCACACAAATTCAAATTCTCTCTTTGGCTTCTGTCACTATTCTGTATTCAGGAAATACTTCCTTTATAGATTGCAAAAGACTATTTATCACTAAATCTTAAAGATTTTAAGTCTAAAGTCTTTAAAATTCAAGCTAAATTTAAGATTTCAGCTAAAAGCAGGCATGCAAAAAGCTTAAAGTGAATTTGTATTTCAATATTCCTTTCTGTGTTTTCCAGTTGGTATATAATGCTCTGTTACTTCATGTTCTTCAAAATTATAAATTAACAATGTATTTTTTTTTCAAAATTAAAATACAGTACAGCTCAGATTCCTTACAATGATCATCTTCTTCACCATCTTCTTTAATCTGGTCAAAAAAATCAGTGAGATTCTGAGACTTCATCAAAACTCTCATTTTCCTTTGATTTGGTTTAAAGGAAGAAATAAGACTCTGAATCTCATATGAGGAATGTATGGGCTAAGTAAATGTAAATGCCATCACACTTCTCTTGAAGGATTTTTTCTTTGTCACAGTAGTCTGATATGAACTTACAGAGCTTTCTGTGTTTATTTTATGTAGGAAAAGAAAACTTAATCCCTCACATATAATACTGAGTAAATCAGTTTTCTATATGACCAAATTTGGGATCCCAAATGCAGAATTTATTTTGAAATAAAAATCACGCTCTGTATTGTAATTTGTATTTTCAGTATTTCAAAATATAAAGCAAGTAACTGTATCATATTCAGTGTCTACATCTATGATCACACTTTCCTAGACTAGCTAGTGTTAAAGGTCTTATTTAATGTCTGCAGTATATCTTATTTAATAATAATAATTTAAGTAGGAAGGGGTTACAAGGTCATGTAATTGTCCAACCTCCTGCATTGCATGGATCTAGCTCCTTGTTTTGACTCAGAAGAACTCTTAGATTAAGGTTTGAGTTTACGGTTAGCTGCAGCAGTTGAACAGTTGTCCTCCATCCATGCTGGAACAGATTTTCTACCCAAAATCAAAAAAAGGAGCGCTTTATCTCGATTTGGAACTTGTCATATTCTACAATCTGTTAAAAAAACAAAATTAAATCTAAACCAAGATATATGTAGAAGCCTCATTTAGATATTTTCAAATAAAAGGGATTTACTTGAGACTCCTAAGGTCATTAACTAACTTATTTTGGATTTTGCAGCAAACCTGTTTCTGTTTTTTTTGTTTTTTAACATCTGATTTCCTTCTTCTGGTACATTCTTAATAAATATTACATGTACTATTCCACAGTTCAGGTAAGTGGCTTTCCTTGTAAAGAAAATAAATAAATAAAGAGCAAACTGCAGTGTTCAATCTTTCATAGGATGTCCTTTGCAAACTGGGAGCAGGAATGGTTCTGTCTACACTTCCCTCACAGCCTGATCCACTAGAAAACTTTACCACAAGAGACCTCAGAATTCAATCCAAAGTAGAAAATTGCAGTCAAACTCTATTATGAAGATTCCCACACATTCAATTACTGCAGAAAGGTCAGAGTAGGCAAGAGTTATGTCACACATTTCCTGTCTGTTGACAATCATGAAATGTAACCAATACAGAGATGCTGAACTGAGCCTGCAGAGTTGAGGCAGTAGGTGCTGAGGTAGTGCTAATTCTTTGTTTATGCTTGACATTTAAGCAGCTCTGTTACACCTCATCAATGAAAGGAGAGATCAGCTACAGCCCTGGCACTGTCAGCTCATCTCATTGCTGTGGATGACAACTGCAAATTACTAATACTTTTTTTTCCATTTCATCTCCTACACAATTCTGTCTTCCAACTAGTCTGTTCTTTCTCAGCCAATCAAAAGATAAACCCAAAGATCTTTTTGCAGCTTGGGGTGCCCTATGAGGTCTCACATGAGTTCTCACAAGGCCAAGAAATACCCTGAGAGCATTTTCATTCATGTTTTGGATGCTGCAGCGTGTGTGACAGCAGCTAGAAGCCCTCTGAAGCAATTCATGGAGTCAAAGCTTCACAAAATGATATTACCTATTCCTGTAGTTGTTTTAAACTCCTGCTCAGACTTCAGTACCTGGTCAGGAATATCTGTGGCAGATGATTAATTCATTAAGTTAAAACCACTGCCAGTTATAGAAAAATGCTCAAAAGAACTGTAGGTGAGGTTTGGAATATTTACTATCACTGAAAAACTTCAGGAGTTTCTGCTTCTGTGCAGAGAAGGTTAAGGGAGGATTTGATCATGGATTGTAGTAAAAACACAGACATATAATTGAAAAACTGAAGTTTGAAAATAATCAAATTTGGGATAATGTTCACCTGTACAAAATTGGAGTTATATTCCAGTGAAACAGCTTACCAAGGGGGCAATTAATCTGTTGGTTTACAATTAAAATCACACATGCTTTGAAAAGACACACTTTAGTTTACTTTCAACTTATTGAACTTTGTGTCATCATTACACAGGGAGAAGACCCATTAATTCTCAGAAAGAACTTCTGAAAAAAAGTCTGTGGCCTGCTGTATGGTCACTCCTGACTTGAAAAACTTTGTGGTGCCAAGCAGCCAAGAGTAACAGAATATATACCAAAAAACCCTAGAAAATGCATAAATCACATTCATTTTGCCTGGACAATGCTTTCATTTGTCATAGAATCATAGAAGGGTTTGGGTCAGATGAGTCCAACTCAGAATATTCTGTGAATCTGAGTTCTTAAATACCAGCTAATTCCAACCTCTCTGCCATGGGCAGGGACACATTTCCACAACGAGCTTGCTCAGAGCCCCATCCAGCCTGGCCTTGAACACCTCCATATGTCACATGGGCAGTGTCAGAATAATTTTTGTTCAAAAGAATTTTGACCTACAGACACAGAGTTGGAGAACCCATGAACCCTACCATGAGAATAAAATATATCCACCAGCTCATTGCTTCTTTGTTATTTGGTTATATCTTTATATATGGCATTATTTAACTTGCTTTCCTATAATATATAGATTATAGTGAAATATTTGAATGCTGCCCACAACCTTAAAATGAAGTTCCAATTCTTACATTTTGTATTTATTCTGTATTTCACTATTATAGGGTACTCATTTCATTATATTGAATTATCTTGCTGCTATAATGAAAACCATTAATTTTTTAAAATCAGTATGAGTATAAACAAAAAGAAGAGAAAAAAATGTGTCATGCCACTCAAATTTGATTGCTTTTTTGATAGACTTACAAAATTACTGGATGAAGGATATGAAGCAGATATATTTGCATTTTAGTAAAGTATGATCATGGCTTTAAAAATCTTAAAAACAGGATCCACATTCACTTGAATATGATTGCTATTACATGGAGGAACAACTAGATGAAAGACAATGAACAAAGTGAACTTTAATGTGGAATGAAGTGTAGATGGATACTCAAACCTTGTGCATTAAAATTCAATTTATTAGATGCATTCTGGGCTGACCTGGGAGATGGAGTAAATAGCATTAAAAAAATTTGTAAATCACAGTGTGCTGTAAAGCAAATTTTAATGAACATGGGGTGGATCAATAGATAAATCTGGCTCCTGCCTCAATGTGTTTTACTGTGACGTCCTAAACAAAATCCACTAAATATACTTTGGCTGAACAAGTATTAGAAAATTTGCTTACTCAATTATTCTCTTTCAAAGGCCTAAATGATTCCATGTTTTCTGTCCTGAAATAAGTTGGTCTAAGATGTATTTTCCCTCCCTTTTGGAGACTCTGCCAGTATGGATATGGTATTCCTTCCAGTAAGGACCTCTGGATGCTGCTGATAAACTCTTCTATGTCCCTGCTTTTCCCAATGTCATTGAGCAAGAATGAAGCTTTTCCAAAGAAAAACAAGTTTAGCACCAAAAAAAAAGGGTAAATACGAGGAAGTTTTGCATGCCAGTTTTTTTTTTAAAGTATTAGTTAATTATTTGGACTCTTAGACTGTTAAAATGTTCATTGGAATAACAGTAAATCATTATAGCCACATCTGTGCTGTCTTTTGTCCAAAAAAGATTTTGAGTAGAATTCTTTCTACAATGTTTGGCAGTTATGAAAGGAAGTTTATCAAAAAAAAAAAAAAAAAAAAAAAAATTGAGACAGTTTTTCTCCGTCAAAGTCATAATTAATTAAAAGTACACAGAAAGCAGCACAGAGAGCGCGAAAATTGTGTAACTCCAATGTTTTGACTGCGACAAAAAACAAAGTTTGTTTTTAGTGGTTTTTTAATGGCACTTTAAGAAAGTCGAACACATCGTCGTATTTCCAGTCTGAAACTGTATATGTTTTGAAAAGTTTTCGCCTTTCGAAAATCAATAACGAAATTGCGACACAAAAATCATTGACCTCGCGAATATATTTTGAACTTGTTGACTGAATTTTGAAAACAAAGTCATTGTTTCTTTCAGGGACTGATTCATGTAGGAATAGAGAGGGGCTGGGGAAACCAGATGGGGCAGGTGGGCGGCAGAGGAAGGGATTTCCTTTAGGCCCCAAAACACATTTTTTCCCCTTGAATTAATCTGTTTAGACGGGATTTCATGTTTAAGCGGTTTTATGATGGATCCATTTCTGTAATGCATCAAATAAATGCATTTTCCCTTTTAAATTCTGCACTTTTTCTCCTTCTCCCCCGAAAAAATAAAAGCCA
>JBBMKD010000001.1:6815194-6991409 GCA_037834095.1 Argya squamiceps
AAAAAAAAAAAAAAAAAAAAAAAAAAAAAAAAAAAAAAAGTCAGGTCATATGTTTTACTTAACATTAGATTTAGATGATATAACTTATGAAAGGATGTTCAAAGCATTATACAACTGATTAGTTAGGTAAACTTATAAATTTAGAAACCAAATAACTTAACAGATATAGAACCACTTATTTTATGCCTAAATCCTTTCAGAAAGAATTTTCTTTGCCAGCTTTTGCCTGGACCCTAGCCTGATTTTGAAAGTACCACCTCCATTTCTTGGAAAAGCCTTAGCACAAAAAAAAACCCCCAAAAACCAAACACAAAACCAAAAAACCCCCCAAAACCCCCAAACGAATAAAACAAATAATCTAACAATAAGAAACTGTTCTCTTTTTTTCTTTATTTTTTTCCAGTTTTTGGGGATTTATGCTTATAATCCTTTGAACTGTGAAGCTCTACATGTGACAATCTCTTAAGAAATACAAAGATACTAAAAATAGATAATACAGATACAGATGTGCAGCTTGATAATGGGATCTCATCCCACCCCTTCAGTGAAAGAAATCCAAATAAATAATATTTTTTATTATTATCATAATCATACTATTGAAGATTATAGGACTTCTCTGAACGATATTTCTCTGATTAGAAATGTTTGAGAAACATATCTGATATTTTGATTTTCCTTCAGATAGTTTTAAGAGATGTATTCAGTTTCAGGATTGTCTTAAGGTCAGGTTCCCTTCTCCGATTCCCACTGTCTTATTCCCTAAGTCATTCACAGAAAACTATATTTCTCAGTATGATTACAGGACATGGGTTCTACCTTCCTTTACTTTTTCTTTATCCAGAAATCCCTGAGGAAAGGCTGTGCTGGTGTTTCTACAAGGCTGAAGTGTGTATTGCAATGAATCACTCAGTCTGAATAACTCAAGTTTGAAATGTCTATTGAAATGTCTATTTCCCAAACTCCAGTTTTGCCTCTTGCTTGCTGCTGCCTACATGCTCCAAGTGCTCCAAGGCATTCAGTTTTGTTTGTGTGGTGCTCACCAGATGGTTTTCTCCAGCTAGGAATTTTCAGCCCAGATTCAGTAATGGCTGTCAGGCAACAGCTCACTCAGCTCTCTCAAGTTAAGTGGAACCCATTAATTTTGCCATGTTGCAGTGGCTTGCATTTTCCATCTAAAAATAGTTAAAAATTTACTTCCCATCTTTCTTTTTCCCTGCTACCCCTTAATGTATATTGCTATTTTTATTGCAACATGCAGTTGTTTTAGAAACATGCATTTCCTAAGTGATTTACACTGTCACTGGAAAAGTCCCAAAATACTGAACTTTATGGCAAAATGAAAATGATAACCTACCAACGAGTACTCCTTTCATTTCCACTCTATTTCTAAGTTGTAGGGCTAATAGACCAAAAAGATTTTTTATGGTTTTTTTCTGTCCACGTGCTTTGTCTGCATAGGAAAAGAGAAATACATGCAAACTTTTTGTGACCTATAGAATCTTTCTGACTGCAGTGACCTGGTGAGGCAGCACCTCCTGCTACTCTGCTAACGAGACACGCTCATTCTAAACATCTCAGAGCCTCCACTGGTAATGCACAGTGAGTGCAAGCAAATTTCTGTCTGTGAAATATAAGACAGAAGTTCATGTTAGGTGCAACCCTGACAGAGATTTCACTCAGTTAATGCTATGGAAAAAATTTAAAAGCTGTGAGGGGCGGTGGGGAAGACCTGCCATACAGAGAGAGAAAATAATTGCAGCACTGTTCACTAAGGAATAATAGATCACCTTTTTACACTTCTAATTTGGCTTGCTGCCTCTACTAGCAGCCTCTGGATCCCACCTAATTGTACACCTCCATTCCTCTGCCAGAGCACATTGTCACGTCTGCTGCCTTGGCTGTCTTCTGCTCTCTGCTCATTGTGTTCACTGACAAATGATGAGACACTCAAGTGTGAAGAAATGCAAACTGCATTATAGGAACTCTTCAGACCACTTGAATTAGCCAATTGGCTGTGGAAACCTTTCCTTCTAAGTGTTGTTCCATTAATGAGGAAAAAAGGGGCTTGTACAGAGCAGGTCAAACTTCCTATTTATGACTAAGATTTTTTTTGTCTTCATTAGTTTTTTATGAAAGGAAACACTGAATTTTTTTCTTATTCTGTTGTTTCAAAACCTCTTTTTCAGGTAAGAAAAAGTGAATTGCAGCTATGAAATTTTTCAGGTACATAATTGTTGGTATATAATTCCCTTTCCAGATTTTAATTCACCAAGCACTCAGTATTTTCATTGCTTGGATCCCCAGATATGAGCATTAGGGAACTACAATTCTGTCTCTAGATAAAGTTTTCAGTTCTCAAGATCCAGCCCATTATATTATTTTATACATTAACTTGTCCTCTGCAGCCTGGATATCAGGCAATGAGCAAAACCTAGGGGTAGCATTTACCCATTTACCCATTTACCCATTTTTCTGATATTTTCATTAATGGAGATATTTCCCATCATCTTTCTTACACTATGAAAACATAATATCCAGAGAATAGAAAATTTTAATATAGCCACAACAGGAAAACTATTTTCCTTCCACCTTTACCCTTTGGGAGATTTGTGCATATCCTATGCAGGATGACTTTTAGTATTAATAACTGATCTGTTCATCATGCTATCAGCATGCTCAACAAACAATTCTTTGTTTGCTTATTGTCTTCCAACACAGTCTGTATTTCAGCATATTAACAGATCCAAGCCATAAGAGATAACAAACATTCACAGAGGATTTTCTCAGATCTATGTTCTGTGCTAACTACTTATCAGGTATCTGAATCAAGGTTATCACACGTTTTTATACAACTTGATCCACCTAGTAGGAATAGAATAAATATTCTCTGCACAAATTATTCTGTACTCTGAAATAAGAACCTGCATATAATTCAGGATGCCTAGAATGTAGCTTATTTTCCATTGCTATGTACACAAAATTTTATGTTGATTTTCTGTCCAAAAGTTTCCAGTTTGCTTGTTGCGAATTGCCTATCATTTATTTGTCATCAATATAATGTTTTAGGCATTGATTTCCAATTCCTTAGCTGAAGCTGGATGGTAATTTGGAGTTAAAGTGTAGCATGAAGGAAGCACTTTTATGCTGAAATGAGCATGGACAAAAACCAATATGATAAAAATAGAGTGGGAAAATTATTTTATAATTTTTTATACTACCAGGAAACTGTCTAATTTGACGACATTCTACTATTCTATTAAAAGCCTGAAAGTTAAAGGCTCGGAGTGCTGTGTATTCAAGGCCTGCAGGGTGAAAATCTTTCTGTGCCCCAGACACACAGGGCTCCAGAGTGACTCCAGGGCACAGCTGAGTCTGCAGTCACACCAGTGGTGTCTCAGGGAGAGCCCTGAGACAGGGCAAAGAGTGAGGAAGGAAAAACTGCTGCCCAACAGTGAGAACTGAGGGGAAAGTGTGAGAAATAGCTCTCTGAGCTCTGTGGTGAGAGAATGAGCAGGAGCTGGAGGTGCTGCAGATGTCCATGCAGCCTTTGAGAACCTCGTGACAGAGCAGTGGTTCCCTGTAACCACTGGAGAGTAGGTAAGAGCCCACAGAGAGCCCCATGCTGGAGCAAGCTCCTGGCAGAAAAGGAGCTCCACACAGGAGCTGTTTTTCTGGCAGCCTGTGGAGGAAACATGCTGGAGGTGTCTCTGCCTGATGGACTTCACCCCTTGGCAGAGGATCAATGCTGAAGCAGTTCTTGAACATCAGCAGCCCATGGGAAGGACTCACCTTGGAGCAGTTTGTGAAGGTCTGGTTCCAGTGGGAGGGACCCCCATGCTGGAGAATGGGACCTAAATGAGGCAAAAGGAGCAGCAAAGTCAAATTTTTGTGAACTCCCCTTGTCCCATCTCCCTGCACCACCTGGGGAGAGGAGAGTCCACAAAGGAATGAAGCTGAGCCAAGGAAGAAGAAAAAGATAACAATAATGTGATGTGGTTTTGAGTTTATTTCACCTACTCCATTTGTTATCCCGTAAGTATACATTGCATTAACTTTCTCCAAATGAAGTCTGTTTTGCTCATGGTGATAACTCATGAACAATCTCCCTGTTTTCATCTTCACTTATGAGCATTTCTATATTTTCTGCTCCTGTGCTGTTGAGGAATGGGAGTGAGAGAGTGGCTGAGTGGGCATCTGCCAGCCAGACAAGGTCAGCTGACCACAGTTTCAAAGACAGTTAAAATTTACTGTCACTCAGAACTTGCTCTCTCCTTCTGAGGACATAAACTCAACCTTATTGTCATGACATTAATATAAATTACACTTTGCTTTCCAAAGCCGTGGCAATATTACTGAAGTTGGGTTTGAGTCTTTTCTGTGCACACTCCAGCTGAATGTTTATATGCATGACAACATTGGATTTTGAGGAGTGTTCACAATAGTTGGATATCAGGAATTCCGTACCTGATTTATGTAAAAGCTTTTTTTCTCAAGTGTAAGAATAAGACAATATTTTGCCAAATATTTCTAACAATGCAGACACAAGAGTAACTGAAATTATTTTGTTTAAAGTTGATTTTTAAATTAGTTTCTTTGTTAAGGGAAGCTCTTCATGAACTAGTCTGAACATTTTAATTCAGTGATTTTTTAGTATATTTTTTGTGGTTAGGAAAAATTTTTAATATACAAGTTCTTAAGTTTTCCAATATATTATTATGTTGGTGAGGTAGAAAGTTTTAAAGAATTTATATTTTTATAAAATATATTAGTTAAAAAATATAAAAGTAACTTTGAGTTATGCTCAAATTAGTAGTGCTATAAATGTCAAGTTTTTTCACATTATTATTATTAAAAGAATTGACAACAATGACTCAGTGTTTTTGTATTTAATTTATTAAACACTACAATACTTTGTGATTAAAGTTAAAATGGACAAAATGTTTTTGATTGATTTATAGTAAATTTAGTCTTTGATTAACATTTCAGAAGGAAGAAAAACAAATGAACATGCTATAAAACATGCTAATGATGATCGTGATAATTGAGAATGTTCCTAGAATAGATAATGCCTTAATGAAGACATCAAGATTTTATGTAGAATTTCCCCCCTGCAGGTTTTATAAAAGGCAGAAGAATCTTCTAAAGAATCAACAATTTTTGAAAAACTATTGGATTTAAACCCTTTCTGCCATAAAAAAGGAAAAAAATAAACAACAACAACAACAATATAATATTTTCTTGCTGTGTTTTAATTTACATTGATTATGATGCTTGCCTCTTTCGGTGTATATTCTTCCATTTTCTTGACCACTAGGTTTTGCATTTACTAATATTGAATCTCCCCTGTTGGCTGAAAATGTCACAGACCGAACCACTCTTTTTCATTTCATTTCAGCCTCTTTTATTTTATTTCCTACTGTTTTATAAGTTCTGGTCAAAGCTGAATAATCACTCTAAAGTTACCAGCAACAGATGTGGAGCTGCTGTTCCAAGCGCAGGAAAAAAGAAACTGTACAGGGATTTCAGATTAATTGGTCATGAAATCACCTAAAAACTTCTAAAAGTCATTATGAAGTATGACTCCTAGAAAACCTCACTATGTACAGAACAATGATTCCCTTAAAAAAGCAAAGAACTACTCTCTGTGCCTCTGGTGATCTGCAAATGAAAGCTTGAAAACTACATCATAAATGAAATGGACAGGATGTAGATAAACCTTTCTTTTCTAGATCATTGATAGGAATATGAGAATATAAAATGGTGAGTAATGGTTCATTATGAGATGAATATCATCCATAATAAAGTAATTCCAATTCAGATTGTTCATCTGGGCCCAATCACAATTTGGCCAGAAGATCTGTTCTGAAGTAGGAAAGAAAAAAAAAAAAAAAGGACATAAGGGAGTTAGGCACTTAACATCAGGATTTTAAGAGTATTTATTTTCTGTCTGTCATGACAGTATGACTGAGCCACCTAACAGTCCATGAAAAGATCCAGCTTCCACTGTATTTCACAGAGCTATCACTCCTTTCTCCAAAAGCTGAAACCTACTCTCATTTTTTTCTCTTGGATCACCTGCCACATACCAAAGTCTCTTAGCTATCAGCTATTCTTTATCAGCATCCACTGTTCCTGCTCTGAAACTTCAAATGTGATAATCCCCTCCTAAACTCATCCTTGGGCACCTACCATTTTGTTAAATGTTCAGGTCTATGTGTCCTGGAGGCCCTACTACGTTTCCTTATGTAAAGCCTTTTTTTTAAAAAAAAAAAAAACTTAACACGTCCTCTTTTTTCTTAACATCCCTGCATGAGCCATCCCACTTGCAGTTTGAGTTTCTTATGTTCAATTAACTTTAACTGATTTAACCTTGAAAGGCCAGCTGCTCCCCACTAGGCCATGTAGTCCTCAGCTTCTGGTACAGATGTATTAATCAGAGAGTGTGAATTAAAACTCAGGGGAAGGGTGGAGCACGTTCACAGGCAGCCTTCTCCAGAAAAGTCTCTGACTCCATCTTGCTGGGATTGGTTAATGGGCAAGTGCTATAGAGCAAAGGCTGGAGGTTGAGTTTTATCTCTCTTTGCTTGGTGTTCTTGCTGGGATTAAAGCATGTGGAGTTCTGCTACTAGTGGCTTGCAGCACTGCTTCATCTTGATGTAAGTGTTTATGTCCTTTTTTACTGCATAGAATCTCTGGCTTCCTGACGGAATAGGATGCTCTTCTTGCTTTCAAAACAGTTTTAAAAGGATTGTTGCTGTGGGTTCTTTTTTATCTGCAGGTTTCTTATGTGAAGCATTTCATTCAGGAGATGGGATAACTAGCCTAAAGCTTGGAGTGTGAATTTGGGTCTATGGCTCTCAGTGCGTAACCCTGCCCATGTTAAACATGAAACCATAGGCTCACTTGAGGGAAAAGAGGACAATTATTCCTTTTATGTTTTCTTTCTCTCATGCCTTTTCTTTCCAATGCCTTAAGAAGTTCTGTGAGGTTTGGATCTGCAGATGGGCGAGTATGGAATGTATGTCCTTTGAAGAGAGGAAAATAATGAGTTTTAACCTTTCACTTTGGGAGTATTTGTGCTTTTGATTGAGGACTGGCCTTTAGGGGTGATTCACAACAGTTTTTAAGGTGAGGAAGTGACTTCAGTCCTAGTAAGTGTTTAATATTTACCACCTCCCAGTCCTAGCTCAATTGTTCTTTCTGTCCTTGCAGTTTTTGTCCATCTCTGTGTGCATCTGTACCTTTATACGTGGTATAAAGTGACAACTGATACCAAATGATATTGACAGGCCTTTATTGAACTTAATTACTCTTCAGAGACTCGCATGAATCAATCCTCATAAAATTCATCTGTCACTTTGTGGTGTGCCAGTTTTAACATGGAGGAGATGAAGGGAAAACTCTCTAAGAAAAGAGTCCATTTTAACAACAGGTTATTCCTTCTTAAATTATTGATGGACTCTGTTCAAGTGAAAATTGTCATGAACATTTATCAGTTAACATAGTGAAAATCAAGATGAGAAAATCTAGTGGTGACATTCAGTTTGGTTGTATTCTGCAGTGTAGTAAGTACCATACACTTCCATTAAAATGAGTAAATTCACTGAAAACATGCTCACCGCTATGGCAGATGAAGTTTTTTTACCAGTTTAAAGTTCACCACTTAGTGATGTATCAAATATATTATACTGCTTTGTGTGGCTTTTCTTGTTGCTTTGTGTGTTTTGTTTTGTTGTAGTTCTTTGTTTGTTTTATTTTACATTTTTTACACAAAGCAATGAAATTATACTTTTTTAAGTATCATGGTTGAATCTGAAAATGACAAGCTATGAGCTACACTGGAAAAAAATAGGTTAACATAGTCTATGTTAATGACAAACTAAGCATTTTTAAGAGGTGTCTTGTTTGTAGTGTTACTTGTGAACTCAACCAAAAATCTTCCTTAGCTTGGGGAAAATAGTATGGATGTAAGCTGTTTGTAACTTCAGGCCTTTTAGTTAGAATCTACTAAGTGTAAACCAGTGTTTCTCAAGCTGAGGTTGCTAATTGAAGGCAGATTCTTATTTTTCTTCTCAGTTTAATGTGGTGTTCTCTCCATCTGGAGGGGTGGTATTTGTCAGAACTTTCTTTCCTCATCTGTATCACCCCAGCTTCTTTCTGTGATGGAAGAGTTAAACCACTGGTTCTCAAAGTAAGGGGAGGAAGTAGTAAGACTGGAATTAAAAGTAATTTGCTTAAGCCAATCTTTCTTATTTTTCTGACACTAAATTAATGTAACTTTTATACAGGTTGGTCACTTAGGGAGTGTGGCCACTCCAATTTCAATTACCCTGCAGGGTTTTGTATGAAGTAGGTAGAAGGTAGCTCAAAACTGCTTCTTAGAATTCAGAGAATAGTCAAGAAAAATAAGCTTAATAATATCATTTGGGGAACACATCACTGCTTGGCCTATCCAAGTAAAGGTGTCAGCTGGTATGTAGTCAGCATTAAAGTTTTTCATTTGGAGTAATCTTCTACAGAGTACAGAGGCTAACTGCCTGCTCCCCTCTATCCTTACTGAAAGGCTGTTCTAATTCTCATTCCAGTCTTCTAAATACAGTTAAACTTGTGACTCTTTCACAGGCAATATGCTCCCAATTATTTTCTTTTGTCTGTCCTCTTCTTTTGTCTTCTGTAGGTTGGTCAGTTGGTCATGTTGGGTGTTTTTTGGGGGGTGTTTTGTTTTTTTTTGTAATTAGTCCTCCTACAACTTCCATGCTAAAGAGAAGTATCCTTTCTTGTTTCCTGTTGCTAGGCTACATGACTAGCATTCATTTAAGACACATTTCTGTGGCATAAAATTGTACCGTGTAGAAATGGTTTGATTGCTGTGAGCTAGTTTGGGGTATTGGAACTGTTTGCCACAACACTGTAATGTTCTATCCAAGCCAAATTACTCCACAGAGTAATGATTTCTTTTAGGTGATGTAACTACCTTTATGAGTCATAGCAGTTCATATCTTAAGATATCCTTGTTGGTCTATATCTGTAGATACTCTGCACATCTTTGAGTAGACTTTCTTGTAACTTGTTCTAACTTGCTGACTTTTACCTTGAACTTAATTAATTAACTTTCAATGTACTGGAAGGTTCTTCTTAGCCCATTTACCTGCTGGAGATTAAAGCTCCAATCAGACATTCTTTCAACCAGAGGTTAAAGTACTTAAGCCTTTCATGTGTTTGGCTTCCCTGAGGTGAGGTTCCTTTTCAGAGTTTGCCATTTTTGTGAAAACACTAGTACAATTTCCTCCAAGTTTTTTTTGGGGAATTTGGAGTATACGTGGATGGATTAATCCCTTTGGAGTCAAGAAGGCACCCGATAGAATTCAAAATCGTGACCAGGATTTTAAAAAATTGTTTACATTCCCTAGTCTGCTTTGCTACTATCTATTACTGCTTTTTCAAGCAATGCATTAAGCAGCACAAGTATTTGAAGTTGGTGTAATTTGACCATTCTCTTCACAGCCGGAGAACATGAAAAGTGTCTCTTCAATAACATTTCAGGTTATTACTTTTTTTAATGTATTAATACTGATTTATGTACTTAATTACTAAGTGAGGATATGAAGTTTGCACTTCATGAACAGTGGGATTTGTGATGTTCTGGTTTCTTAAGGAAGGTTGATATTGCTTTTTCATATTTGCTGCTGTGAAAACTGTCTACTAGTACAGGCAATGAAGGACTATGAAAATTAAAGCAGGTTTTGAAATAATTATAGACTTTCTGTGTAGAATACCTATGAGAAGGTAACAGAAGTAGTAAGGAATTGAGTTGAGTTCTGTTTGTGATCCAGTGTGGCACAGTGTTACCTTAGTATGTGATGCAGTTACTTCTATATGATTACAAACAAACTCAATATTAACAAAATCCCATCCAGCTGAACACATGGAAGGTATATTACTAATTGATTTGAATTAAATTGCCTTACAAATGAGGATTAGTGGCCTGAAATGGGCCTTATATGCTTTGACAAAAAACACGTTGAACTGCTGTAAATATAGCCAGTCCACATCTACAACTGGACAAGGCTGTCCATAAATTCAAGGGTTTAAATCTTGTACTACTGCAGAACTCTCAAAGGTTTTTTTCCACTTATAGTGCTGACTTGCCAGCAAACTCCTGGCATCTCAGCATGGCAGGACCTGAGTCAATTGCTAGTTTCTCATCTGGATAACAGCAAAAACCTGTCGTGCATTCAAGCAGGGATCTTGCTGGGGTCTGAGAAGGCCAGATAGCAAAGAATCCTAGCAGAAATCCTGTAAAATGAACTTGTTGGAAGAAATTTTGAAGAGGTCATTTTTCACTTTCAGCCCCAAGGTAGAACTGGGTCTTCCTATGTTACTCCTGATGCATATTTGTCTGGTTTGTTCTAAATATAATAATGGAAATTTGGCTCCCTCCCTAGGCACTCTCTTCCAGTACTTAGCCATCTGTAGTGCTGCACACTTCACCTGAAAGTCTCTTGCTGCTATTAAATCCACTACTGCTTTCCTTATTTTCATCAGATGTGAAGAAATATTTATTTTCTACTAATTAATAATTTAAAGTGTAAAACATAAACAACTTATTGCACACATCTCCCTTCAGTCTTTGTTAGACCAAGTGATACCATTTCTTTCCAACCTTGATCATGCTTGTTACTCCTCTTAAAATTTTTCTCCCCTCTGATCCCAGCTGTTTTGTGTTTTCCTTTAATCATGGTGCCTAAAAACAGAATGGTGATTCCTTGGGAGTTTTACCAGCAAGTAATGCCACTAAAAAATTTCTTTATGTATTTTACAGCCTATAACTGTGCTTTATATTCTGCAGCATATCAATTGAAAATAGGAGAGAGACTTGATTACCTTGGACTAACAAGTAGTAAAGTTTCCTATCTGTTTTCTGGGACATCATTCAGATAATATTAAAAGGAATATTTTACTTCTAATTAACTTGAAACAATGCTTTCTGAAAAATAGATTATTCCAAATTGTTGCTAAACTGGTACATAGACTAAATTTTTGGACAGTTGTGATCAACAGAATGTATCTGTTTAATTTATGATACTGCTGATAAACTGCTCAATTCATCTTGAGCAAAAATGCTTCATAAGAGATGCCAGACCATAATCCTAGAAATGGTTTTCAGGTTTAGTCTAAATTGCCATGTCTCTGAAAGGCATGGTGATGTTTGGAAAGCAGGTTCCTCTATAACTACATAGGTAGCACAAATGCCCTATAAAAATTCCCAAAGCAATGTCATGATTAGCTTCACCACATGATAAGTTATACTGTGCATTATCATCACAAAATAGGTAAATAATTCCACAGAGCCTGGAGTATTCCAGGTTGAAAAACTGGGGCACTGCACAAATTGATACCTTAACTATGCCCTTTGTGTATCCTCTTTCTCATTGCATTGATCTTTTGAGTTGGTCATTAACAAGATGTTGGGAGAAAAAAAAAAGCACAACAGGATGGAGATAGCAAAAACTCTTTGGTGATTCAGTTGCACAAGATGCAAAATGCTTTGTGCTGGAAACAAATATTCTGCTTCTGTAAGCAGTATCTCAAAGTAAAAGCCTGCATTGCTCTCCTCTTCCCCTTAGCCCTCCTCACCCCTTCCAATGGAATGACAGAAATAATGACTTGATGCTTGGCTTTGGTGAATGCCTTAGTAGCAGAAGTGCTATAATTATCTCATTGCTACTATCACAGCATTGTAAATATTAAATGCAAAAAACAATGTTTCAATAGCTTTGAGGTTTTGACACTTATTGAGAAAAGCCATGGAGTTCACAGCTAATATTTCCTCTCTTTCAGTTAATCTCTTGAGCATTTTTAGTGCAGTCCTGCTTTATAAGCCACAGATTGCCATTATTAGTAGAACAAGCTTCTGGAAGTCCATCTCTGTCCTGCTGATTTCACTCTATTGTCAACCATGAGCAAGGATTCACTTAGCAGAAAGCATCCTCTGATTAGCTTTCCCTGCATGCCACCTATGTAATCAGGCTTCCAAGAAATGGAATAAGCCTCCCCATCTGCTCGGGTAATGAGATAATGTGCACACATACACCCAGGTTCAGCAGCAATGGGAGGGGAGGTGGCATTTTGGTTGAACCATCGTTGTCTGTTTCTTGGAAAGGTGGATCACCATGGCCACGTTAATACAAGGAAATTAGGAAATTAAATGAGAAGTCAAGAAATGAGAGAGTTTTCAAGCTTATCTGAATTAATTCTATTGCTGTCTGTGAAGAAAGGGGATATTCATAATCATCTTAGAAGAGCTTTATGCTACCACCATTTGGTGCTTGGCTTTTGTTCTGAGCTTACTTAAGGAACCTTGTTTCTGGCCTACTCTGAAAAAAACCCCAGCTAATCTGTGCCATTTTAATAATGTTTTTTTTCTTCCAATTGAAGTGACTTCTGTGTGGCCCTTACTCAGAACTTGTTCCCTCCAAACGTGATGATTTCCATTCAGAAATATTCATTGTGATGGCTACAGTCAGGCATGGGGACATCTGTGGTGGTATATTAGGAACAACTTTTTGGCACTTAAGGTTTTAAGGCACACATCTCTGTTTCTTGTTTTCATGCTGAAGAATGGGGGCTACTCCCTGGTATGTTTTTAGTGAGAAGAGCTTGGAATTAGATGCATCTTTGAGTCTAAACTAAATTAAAAAAACCTGCTAAGTAATACCCTAAGGCAAGGAAAATGAGCTGAGAAAGAGCTACTCCTTTTTTACTGAGTACTTGTATTTGATCAAAGGTTAATTCTGAAGGATTATGTTGTCTTTGAGTGTTTATTTAGAATAAGATTAGGACAAATGTTTAGTTTATTATTAAAATGTTCTACAGAGAATTTTCCAAAGGACACTTCATACTTGACCTACTAAATATTTGTAAACCAAGTGCTGCTTCTGATTGAGGCAAAATTGCTAAAATTAACTACAGCATAAGGTCCTAAATATGTTTATTGGTCTATCAGAATGTTTTCATCTGTGCTGTTCTGACATTTGCAGTTAGTCTTAGTCCTAAACTACATTTTCTATTCAAGGCTAACCAGATGATTCATATTTTGCAATTCAGCATAGTGGAAGTAAGCTTAGGGATTGTTTTATGGATGTTACCCCTTCTGTTTATATTGTATGTATTTATTTACTTTTTGCTATTACTCTGGTCTTTAAAATCTAGTAAGAACGCATCCAGACATACCCCCTTTACAGCATGCAACAGAACAGGAGTTTGATTGAAGAATCTAGCTGATAAAACGACAATGACAAACTATTATGTAGCCTGTTTATATCTGCGGAAGATATTTTAAAACATTAGATTACTTTAAAAGGAGATGTACATTTGTGAATGCTTTTTACAAACATTTTCCCCCAAAAATATTTAATGACGACTTTATACGGTCTCAGAAGAAAAACATTTTTATTTCTCTTTTCAGGGCATATTCTGTATGAGAGATTTTTTTTTTTCCCCTCACAGTCTATTTTCTCAGTTGCAGCTTAATAGACTTGCTTTCACTTTGTGGCCTAAGAAAAGGACAAATGTCAGTGCACGGGCAGGGAGAGTGGAGGGAAACACCAAACACAACACATTAAACACTTATTTAGCACTTAATGACAGAACTGTGGTTTCAGAGGGGCTCAGGCTATTAAAGCAGTTGAAAGCAGCAGGCAGGTAAGAACACCAAAGTTCTGACAATATTTCAAATGTATGAAACTTCTGTTTAGATTTTAAATTTTAAAATCCTTTTAAGTTAAGGATGGCTACTCAGGAAAAAGCTAGGAATAAATCTGTTAGGCTTGTTGTAGAATCATGAGGTAGCATATTTTGAAAATCAATATTCAGAGCATATTGATAAATCTCTCTTAGTTCTTTCAGAATAATTCTGCAGAATAACAGAGGAATAAACCATTAAATATAAAGCAGAGGACAAATGTGGAAGGTGATTCAGATTGCTGAGTTTGGGAATGTCTAATTTGAAGTGGGGCTTCCATACATGTTGAAACATAGAGGTGTGTCATACTATTCCAGTTTGGTGTGAATTTGTATGGCTGTATTATTTCTTGAAAAATTATTGAATTGACATTTAAAAATACTGCCTAATATTTATTTAATGGAAATAAAAAAACCTAACCAAGTCTGCTAAAGAATATCAGAATAGGACACTGTGGAAGTTAAAGGGATCTGCCTTCCACTGACTTTAGTGCGGCAGTATCAGGTAGTGGAGGAAAACTCCTTGTCAGGGTGAGAACTGCATGGATGAGGCTGAAGCATGGAGATCTGGTAGCTTCCAGGGTTGGATCTCCTTGGTGACAGTCACATAAGAACTTCAGAGACGCATAACTGTTGTGCTCAGAGTCATGGTTTAGTGATGGGCATGGCAGTGTTGGGTTAATGGTTGGTCTCAATGACCTTACAGGACTTTTCCAACATTAATGATGCTTTGATTCCTGACCTGGATGTGTGAATGTGGGTGTGTTACTTCTCTGCAGTTAACAGGTAAAGGAAATTGGAGCTGGTAATGTGATGATGCTTTGGAGAGTGGCCCTGCAAGACTCAGTAACAACTCAATGGCAAAGAAGGTCCTGCCTAAATTTCCTTGCCCTATTGCTCCCTGCTCCCTCATTCTCCACCAGCTACTTCTTCAAAGTACTTGGCTGGAATTGCTAATGTGGAAACTTAATTTTTTCTAGCCTGAGGTACAACCTTTTTCTGTAACAACTGAGGACTTGCCCTAAGTTATAATATGATGCCTGAGGGACAAACAGCATAAAAATTGTGGGAGATGCCAGAGAAGGAATGTTTGTTTGTCTTTATTCTCCACAGGTTTAGCATAAGAGAAATCTTCACCTAACCTGCATTTTCAGTTTAGTTACTCTAAAAATGGAATCTTGTTTCATATTTGGTCTGATTTTTTTTTTTTTCCTTTGGTAAATCAATATGCTTAAGTCCATTTGTGTTTTCCTCCCACTTATTTCCTTTGCATACACACTACAAAAATAGCATGTAGAAGTCATCCTTCTGTTGCTTCAATAACCCATGAAAATTTTAATTCTGCTTTAGAGGACCTTCCATGGCCAGAACTGCTACACTGCTGACATAAAAAGACGTGTAAGAACTTCTCTTGTGCATGCAATTTATAAAAATCACACCTAGTTTGATATTCACTTTCTACTAATGTTAGATATGACACTACAAAGGTACATGATGGATTCAATGGGATTTTGCAAGAAAGAGATCATTTGGATAAAGCACTCCTAGCTCCTCTTAGGCTTAGCAGCACCTAGGAATTACAACTGTGTATTTAAATTTATAAAAATTATCCTTTGCTTTGTAGCATAGGATGCTCTAGTCTCCGATTCTTTACTGGAATAAAGATTCTACCTCTAAAACCTAATCCTGTAGAATTTTATTTATGTGAGTGCTTAGTCAGTGAGCCCAAGAAGATCAGAACACAAAAATTTATATGAAGCAAAATTCCTCCAACACTGAATGAGAGAATATTTTTTTTTTGCTATACCCTTATAGTTACTTTGTAGAGTTCTTGATTTTAGTGTTCCAAAATAAGTATTAACAACCCATCTGATTAAAAATAATTCTTATTTATTCTTTCCTATTTTTATCTGCTCTGATGAAGCTCAGTACT
This sequence comes from Argya squamiceps, assembly GCA_037834095.1. Taxonomy (NCBI): domain Eukaryota; kingdom Metazoa; phylum Chordata; class Aves; order Passeriformes; family Leiothrichidae; genus Argya; species Argya squamiceps. The sequence continues at coordinate 6,830,871 of JBBMKD010000001.1, forward strand.
TTACCTCATTTCCAAGAGGAAAATTGGATCATTTTAGGGATGGGGTTTTTTTAACTCTATTGCTATAAAACAGATAATTCTCTACAAGATGACAGCAGTCTGTCCTGCATTTCTTTATGTCTCACTCAGATATACTGCAGGTAGTAAAGGGGGAAATTTAAGAATGCACCAAGAGCCTGCACAGGTGGCGTGGTTTAACCCCAGCTAGCAGACAAACCCCAGGCAGCAGCTCACTCACTCCCACACCAATCGGAACAGGAAGAAAATTAAAAAGCTAAAAACTGAAAAACTGGTGTAGTTTAACAGGGAAAGCAAAAGTCATGCACACAAGCAAAGCAGGTAATGAATTCTCTGCTTCCCATGGGCATCCCCATCTCCAGGAGAGCAGGGCCCTATCACACGTAATGGTTACTTTGGAAGACAAATGCCATCACTCAAACCTCCCCCATTCCCCCCATTTACACAGTGAGCAGGATGTCACATGGTGTGGAATATCTTCTTGGTCAGTTTGGGTCACCTGTCCTGGCTGTGTCTCCTCCCAAGCAGCCCCATGCTCCCTGCCAGTGTGGCAGTAGGAAAAGCAAAAAAAGATTTTGGCTCAGTGTAAGCTCTGCTCGGCAATAACAAAATCATCCCTGTATTATCAACCCTGTGTTCAGCACAAATCAGAAACACAGCCTCCTGCCAACTACTGCGAAGAAAACTAACTCAACCTCATCCCTAAGCAGGTGTCAACTCAATAACAGAGTAAGATTTTTACTATATTGGATGCTGAAAACAACTTCCAAAATTGGGGCGAATATGCATCACTTATGTCCCAGCACTTTCCTAATTTTCACATTGATGTCTTTGTCCTAATTCTATTTGTAAATATCCTATTTATAACTAGATTTAATTTTCCATTTGCAAGTTTGACTTTGCAGCACAACTGGTATGGTTTGGAGGGCGTTCCTTTGCTCAGTGGCTTTATTTTCTGTCCCTAAGGTGGTGGCACTTTTCTGTCATTTGCTGGTAGAGTGCTGGAGGCAGGAGCTGGTGTGCCCTGGTCCTTCAAATTCACTTTCACCCAATGGAGCCACTGAGACAGTGAGCCAGGAGCTACAACAAGCTGTAGGCCCTGAGTGAGGCACTCATCAACTCAACCAAAGTTAATCAAACCATCTGCAGTAAAAGGTCAGTTTTAGGTGATTTGGATGCTTCTCTCTGCAGTAAATTGAGGCTTGTGGCTAAATGTGCATAAGTTTTGACTTTTTGTTTCACTCCATAGCCACTTTTTTTTCCTGATTTTATTGTTTTGTGGAAACTTTTCTCTGAGTCATGTTTTCTCTGTTACTCAGCATTGACTTATTTATGTTTTTTGCAGAAGATTTCTTGCAAGTTATAAAAAAAATGGGGCAGGGGAAAGTCTCTGCAAAAATGTAACATATTGCTTTCCATTCTCTCTCTAGTTTCTTTGAAGCAGTGCACAATAAAAATCATAACTGAAGTGTGTTTTTGTAAGCTGAGGGTGATTTAGTCTTCATGTTTAAAAAAAAATCTTGGAGAGCATGAAAATGAACAGAGAAGGAGGACTTATCTGATCAAAGAACATGGGACAACTGACGTCTTTCAAGCAAAGGCAGATGACAAAGACCCTATAGGACTAAAATAGGGCTCTGATCACTCACCCATCTAATATTAAAAAAAAAAAAAAATTGCAGATACTCAACTGAAGAGTTTAGATTGGACATATAGCAACACTAAAAATATTCCACTCATTGACGAACAAGCAGAGAGCCTTGACATTTAGATTAATTTGAAAATTACAGCTCAGGATTTATCTTGTGTGTGTTTAAAACATTAGCAAACCAAATTTATCCAGACCTGGTAAAGAAATTGGGAAACTGGGGAAAGGGTTTTCACATTTTATATTTGATTAACTGCGCATCTGACAGTGTAAAGCAAATCCATCTTTAAGAAGAAAATTAAATATGTACCAGAAGTCACTTTCTGACAATCAGAAAATCAGATTTTATGTCATCACATCTAATATTAGCAAAATGTCCTTTAATATGATAGTATTCAGAGAATAAGTTTCACCTCTTACATTTCATACAGTCTAAAATCATCCCCTCATCCACTGCTCCTTTTAATCTTTTTTTTTCTTTATTTTACCTACAAAAGCATCTTTATTAATAGTGCTATAGAAGTTGAGCCAGCAGGATTTCTTAGATCTTTTAATAACCCTCTGAATTTAAGCTTTTCTTACCTTCCTTTTATGATGTACCAAGTCTAAGAACTTTAAGGTTGGTCTAACTTTACTAAAGGCCTTCATTTTTTTTACTTTGACCACCATATAGGAATGAATATTTCATAAGGGGAAAAGGTGTTTCTTTCCAACCGGGTGAAGCTGTGGTCAAAATCTGTATTTGTCACTAGCAATAGTGTCCAAATGAGATAGTGGCCAGCAGGCTTGCTCCTCTTTTGCTCTCAGAAGTTTGCTGGAAAGCAAAAGGAGGATCCTATTTTTAGATGAATCTAGCACCCTCTCCAATGAGATATTTCTCTAGAAGTAGACTGAACAGTCAAAGGAAAGTAAAAATTGTCAATGAATATTGGAAGGAAGCAAATATATTTTCAAATAAAAAGTATGTCTTAATTTCAGAAAGCACAAAGAAACATCTAATTCAAATATTTTGTACAGTAATATTTAATTTGGTTTAACAACTGAAAACAAATTATACACCTTGGCTATAAGATTCCCTATAAATGACTTGTCTAATCAAATGGATGCAGGGGCAATAATAGCCTTGGAGGAGAAAAATTAATCAAGTGGGATTGATTTCATGCTGTTTTATGAATAGATAAAAGATATAAGTTTGTTCTGCTCTAGGTTACCTGCCTCACTTGCCCCACACAATAACCCCTTACCCATGGCATCAGTGTCTCTGTGGCATTTTGGGCTTGTTGGTTCTGGCCCAGCTAGACCAAGAGGATTGCAGGGCTGAAAGGAAAGCCTGGACCCTGATTTTACTACTGATCTCATGTAATCAAAGGACTGGAATCATCCTGTGATTTCTGGAGATAGCAGTGCCCCTGGATGCCCTGCTGGGTGTGGGGCTCTCCCATGCCTTGGCATAGCTCATCTCCTTATTCCCAAAGTCCTGTCACTCAGCAACTCTGCTTCTCTGCTGGCAGCACACCTTGCTTGCTTTCTTGCAGCTCCTCACCTGCACCAGGTTCAGGAGGTAGTGCTAGGAGAGTCCCAAACTGTCACATTCCCAGACAGCTCCACAGGCCCACAAATTTGCCATGCCTTCTGTTGTAAAAGCTCCCCAGAGTGGCTCTGGAACAGGCAGAAATTTGTTCTGTTATGCTGCAATGTCACTCTTGGAGTCCTGGGACTGTATCTGATCTTTCCCTGGTTCTAAAGGCAGCACGTTTTCACATGGAGCTGTGAATGCCCTCACTGGTCTCTGTTGTTCAGCCAGGCTTTTGCATGTTGTGAGGGACCACCGTGGGAAGTGAAGGTTTAACGTGATGGTGAGGTCAAAATTGTCCACAGCCATATTAGGGGAAAAAAAAAAAAAAAAAATCTGGAGATGGAAGAGATGAGACTGCAGCTGAACTGAGAGAAATATTTATCAAGTTGTTCTTTTATCTTGAATGAGCCTTGAAGTCTGTAAAGTGGCCATTAAGGATCCATGGCAGGAGCAGTGGGATAAATTGCAATCTGTAAAGAGGATTATTAACTTAAATCATGGTGTGCTAAATAGGACTGCAGGTCTCAAAAATAGCAAATCAGAAACCTGTTTTTTCAAACTCCATACTGAGTATGAGAAACAGGATTTGGACTCTTCTTTGCGTGCTTGGAGTTATCCAACCAGATGAACTGGTTTCTTGAAAGTGATAAATTTAATACCTTGACTTGATAATGTTATCTGTGATAACATTAGCTTATTTCTTATGTGTTATGTCTCTTAAAAATGAGTAACATCAATGTTTAACTTTTTTCTTCTGTCTACCTGCATGGATAAATTTTCACCAAACTGATATAAATCCACAGGAACATATGCATATTTTTATATATCTTAGTATCTCACCAAAAACATAGCTTTTCCTTTAAATACTGAAATTACTAGAACTGTTTCAACCATGCCAGAAAAAGAGATGATCTACTGGTATGTCTGCAGTGAAATGGCTAGGATAATGGCTTCTAAAAATTGTCTCAATATGCGCAGAGGTATTTTGCAGGCTTCCTGGTACACAGCCATTTACAAAAGGAAACACTATCATATACGCTGTATTTGCTGGGTATGACATAACAAAAATAGGAAAATAAGCAAGATTTGGATCCAAACTACCAAGACTTGAGATATTTCAACTGTTGGGAACTATAGGATAAAATAACCAAATACCAAGCAGGCTTTTCCTTTCAGTTATAAAATATTTATACTGTGGCTGCAGTCAAAAAAGCTTCTGTGCATGGTCTGTACCAACACTTAACTCAGCTCATAAAAGTTAAAACTACTTTTCTTTGTCAGACAGTGAAATATGCTTTTTTTTTTTTTTTCCCCCTCAGACTTAAATAAGGGAAAAACCAAATTTTGCTTGGGGTGTTTGTGCCAAGCATCCTGGCTGGAGAGGCTTCAGGGAGATGGGGTGGGCAAATTAAGTAATGTAAAAATTCCCCAGCTGAGACAATTTGCCCACAATACATGCTAATGGTTAAACATTTGGACTTCTTGGACTTTCTCTTTGGTTCCTTTATGTATTCAACAGAATTGGAAACTTGGTCAGTAGATTAAGTGTTTTATCTTGCAGTTTGACTCTTACCTCAGGTCACTTAAGAAACAAAAATGCCTTATAGTTACAGAAGTATTCAGAAGAGTGGATGCTAAATTGAAGAACTGCAATTAAGAGGTTCCTGTTCCATTCTGAAACTGGATGGCCTACTTCTACGTATTATTTATTGTAATGGAAAATAATGTGAGTACTGATGGAGGAAGTTAGTTTTCCATGAGCAGATAAAATCTTCATGAGTTCTGTCATATTTTTGTCTGCTTTTGTGATTTTTATGTTGAGTTAAACGAATTTTTTTTCCTTTTTCAAGTATTTAAGACAGGCCTGCTTCTTTGCAAATATTGGTACAAAATTTTTTGTGAGGATCAAAATTAATTGCCAAAACTTTTATTAAAGGAAGGGAAAAAGGGAGGGGATTATACCACTATACATCATGAGCTTAAAGACAAATGTCTGTTATCTTTAAGTTTATGATATGAACCTGCTGCTTCTTAGCAGACAGAAGCAAGTTTAGTCTATCACTTCTATTTTTGTTTCTTGCATCTCCTTAGGTGCTCTCAACACTACACACACACAAACTTCTAATATCCAACAGGTCTTTAAATTTGGGAATGAAGATGAGAAGTGCACTCAGTTGTTGTTTGGCAGTGCTGAGCTGCTTTCAGTTTAGACAGGCAGAAATGTGAAACTGAACTGTGCTGTGACCAACTGGGGAATCCACTCTGCAGTCTTAATATATGGCCTCAAAACTTACTTTAAAAAGTTAATTGTGGAGATGGAAATCCTAAATATTTGCTATCTACCTGCTAGCCTTCTAATTACTATGAAATGCCATTTTTCCTGAAATATTACCTAGAGATCATGGTCCAGTTTTCAAACCTCTGCAATAAAATGCCCCAGAAGCAAACTCTTCTCAACTTTATCAGTCTTCCCCTGTTTTAATGTGATTGTGTTGCTCTTCATGGAATCATAAATATTTATAGACTACAGAAATAACATTTTTTTGCTTGTATGTATTAATGAGACAGTAACCTTGGATTGCATAACTTAGGACACAAATTTTGTACAATTTCTGTACCAGTTTGAGGCAGAGACCTTGTTTGCCTGTGTATCTGTGATTTCAGCTGTGTAAAGTGCTTTTACCGAAAACTTCATTTCTGTTAGGGAATGTGCATCTTGGGAAACTTAACCTTGCTTCTTAAGTAAATTTCAGTTTAATAAGGAATGGAACTAAACAATTACTTTTTGTCTTGTCTGCTTCACCACCTGATTTTTGTCCTTTAAAAGACTGGCGGCTATATTAAAAGTGGAAAATATTTTTGTGATACATTTACAGTAAAAGAAAAATAACTTCACTTTCTAAAATATTGAAGCCAAGTGAGATACTTTTTAGTTTCTCCTCTCTCTCCTGCTTTTAGGTGAGTGCACTTCTGTTTTATTCACATAAATTATGCAAGCTTATGGCTGTTTTAGGTTGACTTTCTATATCTTTACTTTGTTTTGGAACACAGAGAGAAGTAAGTTAAGCTATTTGCTGGGACAATTGGGAATATCAGAAAAGTATGATATGGCAGCAGTGACTAAGCAACTTGCATTATTTTGCTTATGGGATAGTTATCAAGGTAATTCAAAGGAACAAATAACTAGACCTAAAACATTGCTGTGATTAGGTATAAAATGCTCTACTGAAATATTTTGACCCAAAAATGACTTTTTGATATGTCAAAATTTGGAGCTTCAAAGCTCCAAAATCAGTACAAAGCTCTTGCTGGAAAGTTGCTATGAGTAAAAAATATAAATCAGGTTTAAAACAGGCCTTAGACTGTAAATTAGCTGTCTTGAAAAATGCAAGGCAATAATCCACAATGCTTTGCCTGGTAGTAGAAAGCTCATAGGCTACCATAACATGAAAACATTAGTGATGGTTTTTGAGAAGTAATTCTTTAGTACAGTAGGTGATCCTTAAAACTTACAGTAAGAAGCAACAGCAGTGGTTTAGGAAATATATTATGTGTTTCCAAGTAGAATTCTGAAACATCTGAGATTACTGCAAGGGTGGTGCAGTGGTTTCTTTTTTTCCCTTCCTGACCTGACAATTACTATATTTTAAAGAGGATTGTCAAAATACCTCTCATCCTATATTCTAATGAAGTACTTATATGAGCTCAGGTAACAAATGAATCATTAAAGACAACTTAAACATTTACTTGGGTGAAGAATGATATAAACCAAGCTCTATAATAGCCTCAGTACAACACTACAAAATAAATATGCATAATGAGCATCCTTCCTATTAGTAACACTAACTATGAGAATTAATAAAATATAATGGAGCAAGAGCTGATTTTTTTATTTCTCACTATTTTGCAGGAATTGGGAGAAAGTTTTGAAGTGGAAGAAAATTTATGTGACTGGTGGGATCTGTTTTTAAGGCCTGTGAGAGTACAGGGTGTAGTAGGGAAAGGTGAGAGAATAAGCAGATAAATTAAGAGCAGTAGGTAGTAATTTGTATGTTTCCTTGATTTGAAGTCTTACTAAATCTACTCACCTGACTTCAAGCACATTCGTCGTCTAAGGCTTTTCACATTCATAACAATAGAATAATTTTAAATAATAATATTATTTATTAAATATTAAATAATTAAATTAATTTTAATTAATTTTAATTTAATTAATTAATATTAAATAATATTTTAAATAATATTTAAATTTTCTTATTATAAGACAGAACAAATTTAGTCTGGCATTTGTTTTTAATGCTTTTATTAACATGACTGAGATGGCTGGTGGTACAACTGAGATGGTCTAAAATTCTAAAATGTTTCTTTGCTGAAATTTTGAGACAGTTATAATGCGCACATGCTGCTACCCACACACAGACAGAGTGAAAATGCTTTGCCAGTAATCACAGCATATTTTTGAATTTGAGGAGGCACTGGCAAAGGTGGGTTTGAACTCTTCTATTGCCAACCAAACTGCAAGTCTTTAATAACTCTTTTGTGGGGGATCATCTTTTACATTTGAAGCAGCAAGGAAACATATTGTTCTAGAGGCATTGCATTAACTACTGTTACACCACCGTCCCTCCCCATCCCCCGTGTACTGAATTGCTCCTTTTTGGTGATAAAAAGCATTCTCCACTGAGCAGTTTATTCATCTTGGTACTTTTTAACAGTAGCAGGTGAAGCAGAACTCTGCTTCCAAGCCAGCAGGTGGAGGTGAATGTGGTTCTTGGGGGTTTTGTGCTGATTGCTGAAATGGAGGCAGGGTGCTTTGTTATTTATTGATGGGTCTATTAGGCTAAAATATTCTTCTCACTGTGGGGAATTTTGTGGTTTGAGAGGAGGATCATCTGTTTCAATTATTAATAGCTTTTAATACCTTAACTTAGGTATACTCCCACAACTTAGTGTTTGCCTTTTGTATCTTTTATAAAACGATGGAAAGCACTTTGTAGCAGGAATTCCTTGTGGGACGTTGTCCAGTGTATTCCATAGAGATTACCTAGTCCATGGGTAAAGCTTTCAGTGGTTACTGCAGGATAAATAATACTGTGGTGATGTGGAAAACCCCCATGTATTGGACTAGTCTGGCTTGTCAGGTTGGGATCTGTATGTAACTTCAAATTTTTTCCCCATTTTACTTGAACTGTTTATGATGCCTCTCTTCCCTCATCTACTTTGGCAACTGCAGTAGTAAAAAGCAAGAAGGAAGTCCCTCAAAACTGAAGTGTGTTTTAATTAAATCAAGTCCCTGTAAAAGGCAGGGCCAGCCTTTATGGCTGAAATACTCTCTGTGTGTCAGGCACGAAGTCTTTTGAGTTCTGTGTTCTGGCTTGATTAAATGAACTGGTCTGTGTGTCTCCCATCCCACCCTTTTCTATAAACACTGTATCCCTGTTGCCTGAAGTACAATTAGATACTCAAAGGAGCTCTTAATCCACAAAAGAAGGACTTGTATTTGTCCCTGTATTCTGGTTGTACTTCAGTAATCTGCCATTTAGCATCTTCAAGCATTTCTGATGCTGGTGGAAACTACTAATTTTCCTACTCTGGCTAGAAGAATGTGCTCCCTTATCCAATGTTTATTTTTGCATACAGCATCCTTGTTGTGACTCGTCCTTCTTCCTCCCACTTCCCTATTCAGGATAGTAGTTGATGTTCATTAATCAGAAAAAAAAAAAAGAGCCTGCATTTTCAGTGCAATGTTCACTTGTCTGAAGACCAAAGAAGAAAGATAAGCCCCTTTTCAATGGCTAAACATACAATGGGGAGCAACAAATGAATCCATACCAAACTTCTCTGCAATGTAGCGATATCTGAATTCAATAATATTTAAATTGTTTCCAATAAACAATAACATAACAAACTTATCTTATCCTATTACCTGATCAAGTTTAGTCCATGCTATCCTGTTGTAACTTATTGTATGCCCTTGGTTTTCAAGTGAATTTGTTGGTTTTAAACTCAGAAAGCTGCTGAAAGAACCAAAAGAATATTATTCTTTTTGTACTTGTTTGTGTGCACAATCAGTAAGACATCTGGAGAATTTTAGATGTGTTGAAATCAAAATGGCAACAAAATTTATGTCTATAAACCCTATAAAGGCTTTGTACCAACCAAGGTCCAAATGTCACAATGATTAAGTGGTAAATGAACTTTGTCAGAGATGTGAGAAAGAGAAGGGAGGGTTTTCTCATGTCATTATTTATATTGGATCAGTAAATGAACGCAGCTCAAGGGAGAAAAAGGATGCATTTTGGCTATGGTGACTGATAAAGTTACAAATGGGGGATAGAGAAGCTACATTTATTTGGTTCTGCAGCTCTTCCCACCAGAATTGTATTCCAGTGTGTATGTAATGGAATTTTGCATTCCCTTAAGGCCTCTATTGTCCTATTCAAGTGAAAAATGTTATCAAAATTTCCAGACTTTTATTCTAATATGTAACCTTCAGAAAATTTTATTTTCACTTCTATTTGGCTCATCTTAATGTGACAGGATTTTCTTATGCAGACCACTGTGTACTTGGGGCGTTACTCTCAGGAAAATACAGTATGAATGTCAGTACTTACCTGTATTTGCAAGGGTGCTTCTCTCCTGAATAACAGCAACCACAAAATCTAATTCTTTTTACATTGTGTGCATTTGCACAGTTAGTTTATGAAATGCATATTAAAAAAGAATAGAAAAAATATTCTAGGGGAAAGCTTAACACTAAAATATTCAATATAAACAGATATTATTTTCTTTTTTTTTCTTGACAGTTTAAAAGCCACTGTTAGTGTGGCATAATTTTCAATTTAAACCTCTGAAATGTTTGCTTTTGTGGTTTTTTTTAATCTGACTGCCTGTGAATACCAGAATATTACTCTTTGGTTCAATTTGAAGAAATGGCTGTGCACTGTTGTCAGGTACATAGTGGAATTCACATGATGGTCATGCTGGGATGCCAATGTGGAGCTTTTTTAGGTTTGGAATGTCAGGTTTACCGTGGTCATGCAGTTGGGCTGCTGGCCCCTTTCACACAAGTAAACCCCAAATGAACTCTTCCACACAAATTCCTTGCCATATCTAGGTGTGACTAAGCCTTAGGACAAAAAAAAAAACAACCAATTACTAAAGACGTGACTTCCTCAAGTATTTGATTATGTCTTCAGTGTGAGTATAAATATGTAGGAAGTACATCTATGCATGTAAAGCTGATTCTGCCTGTAAGAATATCATTCAGGTGTCTTTCATTGGGGATGTCTGTGTGGAAAAATTGTTAACTTCAAGAATAGCCTGCTTTGGGGATAAATTTGTGGAATGGTACAGGAATACTTAGCTGAAATTATTGTTTTAATCTGTCTTTTTTTGTGCATGTTTTAGTGCTTCTTTGGCTTCAAAATATATGCTTGTAGCCTGATTTAAAATCTGAAATGGGAATTTAAAATAAAACAGCACAACAAATGGATGGAAAGTTGGAAAAGCCTGACTCTGACCTTTTTTCCACCTTTCTAACAGAAATGGAAGGGATCGATGCAGGGAATTTGTAACTGCTCTGTCTGTTCTTTTAGTGATAGAGATTCACACTCTTCTCTGGTTTGTTCTGAAGAATGGCTCCTCCTCCCTGAACAGTTTCCCTACTGTTCAATCAACAGAAAACTGAAAACCAAACCATGTTCAGCTGAGAAGGTCTAGGTACATCAGGTAAGCATCCTGAAAAAACTGCAAAAATTCTTTTTGGGCCTGCTCTTAGGACTATTCCTTTAGTGAAACTCTGGAGCATCTGACCGATGCTGCACATTCTCATCACACACACATTCTGTGAAGGTTGCCTGCTATCATGGGCACACACGTGGGAGTAGAGATGCAGAGACATATGCATCATATTTAGATTTCTACATGTGCAAATCTAATTATAATCAGAGAGGCACAGTACATTTTAAACTGGTTTTTGTTGTTTTTTTTTTTCCCTTTGCCATTGCATTCCCATCAGATACATCTGTTAGAGAGAAAAGTCTGTGGGCAGTGGCATAACCACAGCACAGAGAGCAAGAGAATTGGAAACCAAGCAAAACTTCTGACTCATTGTAATGTTAGGGCAAGTTCCTAAGTGTTGGTCTACTACATGGTGCCTCAGCAGGCTGTTTCTCAGGAGATGGCTAAGCAGACCGGAAGATGTGATGGCTAAACAGATATTTTAAAGTCCTTTAAAGTCCGAGACAAGTGTAAGTGGGGAAAAAAATTATCTAAAAAATCAAAACTGTTCAGTTGTAACTTAACACTACAACAGTTAGAAAGAATGAAGAAGAGACAGGTTTCAATGTTTAAAAGAATAACAAGGATGAGCAAAAGGTGATTATTTAGAAGCAACATACTATCTGACATATTTTGCTTTAACATCATGGTACCTTATTGTGCTGCTTTGACTTTTTTTTTTTGCTTGCTCTGTGCAATTTATTTTTATTTTGTTCACACTCATTTCTGTATCTATTGTCAAACTTAAAATATTTTTCTTCCTTCTCCTTTTCCTGCCAGTAGTATGGCTGAATGATTTCAGTTTCTTGTTTCTACTTTGAATTTTTTTCCATATTTCTTGAAATAATGGTTTGCTCTAGATGTCAGGACTACAACCATTTTTGTGATGAGGTTATATCATGTAACCTAAATATTTTTGTCTGCTTTTTCTACTAATTTTGAAACTTCAAATTTGACTCCTTATTCTGTTAATAGTGTCAAAAAACCAAAAACACACCCTCCCCCCCAAAAAACAAACAAACAAAAAATACCCACAAAAAAACCCCCAAAAATACCCACAAAAAAACTCCCAGAAAACAACAGTCCAAAGAAAGCCCATGATTGATTAGCTTCCTAGTTGATATTTGGTAAACATATTCAGATTAAAGTTTCATAGATTCGTGCTTGCATTCCTGATATTCATTTGAATTCTCACATTTTATTCCAGTTTCTTAAACGGAGTCTGTTCTGTTAGTAGCTATATCTCTTAATCAATCTCTCAGAATCTTTTAAAGCTCTTCATTTTATAGTTTCACATGAATCTATCCCCTGTAGGACTCACCTCATCACTTTGAAAAGATATTTCTGTATTTAAACCATGATAAATTTGCTATACTTGCATTTCTAGAGCACCTGAAGTCGTGAAAGTATCTTTCTTAATTTTTTTTTTTTTTTCACCCTCTATTTTAAAAGGAGAGGACAGAAGGGGAATGACCTCGCAGTGTAACAAGTGGCTGTCCTGAAGTAGCACTCTGTCCTTAGCCTGGTTTTGCTGTGTGCTTTGCAGTATTTGCTCTGAAGCCTGCACACAAAAAAAGGAGCAGCTGCCTTGTGCTCTGCTGTGCTGCCAGTGAATGGGCCCTTGATAGCCTGCAGTACATCACGTACCCCTGGCCCTGTTCAGCCCCACTGTTCCCCAGGACACTCCGTACAAAATCCACAGTGTCTCTGTGCTGGAGGTGACAGCATCTGGGTGTGGGAAAATCCTTCAGCAGAGCTGAGCGTGCTCCTGCCCCTGCAGGAAAGTTCTGGAATGATGAAAGCTTAATACATTCATTTTTTATATTGCAGAACAGTGTGGAACAGAATTGGAACTTGATCAGATATATTCTGAGTGTAGTATGATAGTATTTGGCTTGAAACTCATCCAAAGTTGTTAATGTAATTAATCAAGTAATCGAAAAATTTAAGAAGAAAGAAACAATATTTTTTTTCTGGTTGCCTTTTATTATCACACTGGAAAAAAAGTGCTACTCTTCACCTTTCTCACAAAAGAATGCTCTGTGATGGGTAGACTGAATTTGTTTTCGTGACGCAAGGGACAAAAGGTTGTAAGTCTGGTTAAACAGAGAAAAAAGCCTTCCATCAATATTTATTCCTCTCTGTTTGTTCAGTACTTCTAGTAACACTTTCAGGTGTGGTATGAAAGGGAAGTGTGGCATCTCTTATTACCAACTGTTTGCTGAAGAAGACAGTACGAGAAGTGGATTTCAAGGAGGGTGTTCAGCACAGCTGAGTTGATAGGATGAAACGCAGACAAAATTCAAAGGCCTCTTCAGAAATATATAACAGGTATTGTGCTCTCATCAGAAGTTAAACTTTGATCTGAGTACCCCAGCTGGAAAAAAATGAGTGTATTCATATGTAAAATGAAAAAAAAAATCATTGCCTCCTGCTTACAAATGTCCTTTTAATATAATGTTAAATGTCTAGTGTCCAACTCTTAGCCAAAACTAATGTGTGTGTCACTTGGAAGTTGCTAAAGTTGTCACCAAGCTGGTTATACGTCTGACCATATCATAGCACGAATGAGAAATGCCTGCCCTGCCTTAGGAAACTGTAGTCTTTTCCCTGTAAACATATTTTAGCTGCTATATTTCATTAGATAAACTGCATATGAATGAACATTGTGATAAACCATCTGAGCTTCTATATTTTTTGTGTTGGGGTTTGGTTTTCTTTCGGTTTGAGTCATGCAGTGTTTAGCTTTTTAACCTCATTACTCAGATCAGAACAAAATTTTTGCCTGTTTCTCTGCTAGTGTCTCTGAGTCAACACAGGTAGCCAGAACACCCAAAAACCCATAGCAAGAATACAAACAGTAAATTTATTTCTGTTACCTTGCTAGCGGGGGCGACACCTGGTCAGAGGCACATCAGCAGAGACAGAGGCACTCTTGCACTCCATCCATGCTAGAAGGTCATTGTCCTGCTGTTCCCACAGGTTTGTCCAGGGTTATTCCCAGCTGCAAGGTCACTTAAGCCATTTACAAACCTCCTGACCAGACTTCTGCTTTTTAATCCTTTCCTCTCAACAGTGTCTAATAGCACAGCCAGTGGTGTTGCACAAAGAAAGGATGAATACAGAATGAGGAGGGAAACTTTCCCACCACAGCTTAAAAGATGACTGCGGAGATGGAGTATCCTTTAAAAAGTACCTGCAGAACTGGAGAAGCCCGGTCAATTTTACCATGAGATAAAATGTAATGTTGATATGTTTGACGTGTTTGGAATAATGTAGCACTGAGATAGAGTAGCAGCACATTTCTGAGCTTCCACTTGCAAGCTTCCATTAATGCTTTAGCATTTTGGCCAGCAGCTGCTTCTAGTTTGAACTTAATGTCTTTTATTACTTGAACAAGATAGCTCCCTTGGAGAATGAACAGGCACCCTGGGCTTCCTTTTCACAGCACAGCTTTTAGAAAAGGCAGAACAGAGGGTTGTTTTTTTTTTTTTCTGTCATTCCAGGCAGGGCTGCCTGGTCACACTGTTACACTACTGTGAACTTCACTTATTTTTCAATGATAATGTATCTTGCAAGCTAACATGGTGCTTTGTCTGAGCTGACTTGGTGATGTTTTCTGTAGTTTTGGATGCATACACCTGGCTTTTTCTTTCCTTTTTCCGCCTTTTTTAGACTGAGTTCTTCCCACCCCCTGCTGTAGCATTCTGAAAAATTTGCTTGCATTAAGCAATTAATAAAGGCAGAATAATGGTCAGTCTAGAAAACTTTGTTTTTATTCTTTACTGGTCTGGGTTGATCTGAAGGTAGTCCATGATACTGTATGGAAATTTTAGAATTCCCATTGCACATTTGGGAATTGGACTATTAAACACTTTCTTCCCCCTTTTCCACACTTGATTACATTAACTGCCTGTAGGGGGGCTCTGCCACTGTATTATAAGCTAATTTTGGGCTCAAGTTGAAACACATTCCCTGTACTGAGTCAGGATCTAGATGTAGGTATTTTTGATAGGTGTCTTATAATTCACATTTGAAATTTCCATTTCTAATTTCATTATCTCGCACTGTGTTAAACAGTCATAAGTATAATGTTTGTTCCTCAGAGAACTGCTAAATCATCCTCAGTGTGTTTTAAAATCTTATTTCATTTCAAAGTCCCATTTTTGAAATGTTAAACTATTATCTAGGATGCAATATAAGTATTCCCTGTATGAAGCTGGTAGTCTTTTGAAAAAGAATCGTTTCTCTCTGAGATTGATAGTTATTAATTCTAATGCTAAAGCTTTGAATCTTGATGCTAACACTGGATTTGTTATCAGCCTAAATTTCCAAATACCTCCACTGCTTTTGCCTCTATAGCTGTGGAGGAAGAAGAGAATGAAAAGAGGGGAATGTGTTAATATAATCAGGAATTGAAGGTCATTTTAAAATGCTAATCTTGATCTGTTATCTTTGGACTTATTGATGTTTTTTCTTTCTTGTTGCAAGGGACAGCGATTTCTTTTTTTTTTTTTTTTGCACACCTACTACATATTATTTTCCTTCTGTGTGATGGTGGAAGTGGCCATACCCTACACTGTAAGCTAATAACTTTGAGGCTGCAAGACTGCTGTTGCCTGAGAATCTGAAACTGTGCCATTGCCTGACTGAGTAGTAAGTCCCAAGTCACAAAACATATGTTTATCCCTGCTAGAGGCTGGCAGCACAATGGTCAAAAAGACAGAATGTTACTAGCAATTTATAAAAGTACATATCTGTGTATTAATGCATAGTATGATTTCTTGCCTTAAATAAAAATTGGCTGGGAATGGGGAAAATTACGAACAGCCAAAATGGGTTAATTATATTTCACATTCATTATGTATAAATGAAAAGCCCAGCATTATTCAAAAGCTTCACTCAATTAAATCTTCATGAACTTAAAATTCTTATTGGTCCCTAATTAAATTAGGGGAATTGCTGGCAAACTGAATTGGAGTTGATCTGTATTTAGGGACCTCTTGAACAAGGTCCCTCATCAATATAGTATCTTGCATATCGCTGCCTTAAGTCTACCCCCATGATGCTTCCATCTCAGCTGATTTAATTCATGATTTTAATTTTGTTTCCTTCTCATGAATTCTGTATCTCTGGGTCCCAAAGAAGGAATGATTGTTAGTTGCTAGAGTAAATCTTTCATTTTTGTGGCACTGTTAGGGTCTGAATGTGGGACTCTCAGGGCTTCCTGGTTGTTGAGTGAAAATGTCATGTTTAAGCTAGGCAAACCCCTAGAAACATAAATAAGCAAACCAAGAGAAAAACTTGCTATTCAAAAGTGATTAAATAGGGATTTGGCAACTATATCTAACAGTGGAATGCCAGGTTTTTCTAAAGTAATTGTCTCCTAAGTTCTGAATATGCATACACTGACAAAAGAATATACTCCCATCAACAAGACATTAACACTTACTGTTGCCTTTAGGCCAATCTGTAGAATAAAAATTTAGAGTTCTGCTAAGCAAGGTAATTTGTACTTCTCCCTGGATTTAATAGCAGCTCTTGAGTGTTTCTTATATAGATTTATTCCTTCTTTCATAAGGAAGAAATTAACATGGAGTTCTATTCCAGGATCAGAAAAATAAATAACTTAATGCTAAATAGTTATATCTTAAACTATAAGGGAATTTAGTTTAAATGTTGATGATATCCCTAAGCAGTCATGATTGTTGCCATTGGGCCTCTGTTAGAAAGAGGAGACAAAGACTCCAGAAATATCCCTTCATTCCAACACCCAAGTTGCTCTTTTTATGTACCTGCTGCTATAATATCAGAGGTGCAAGCCTGCATTTGAAAAGCTGACACATGGCTCTCTTCCAGCATTTCCTGCCAATATAAATTAATGCTTACCATAAGACACACTTGGATGGTACAAAAGGATGGTCCTGTGAGAGATCCTTGAGGAACAGCTGAGTAGTTCTGGCTCTTACACATCAAATCTAAGGGTATATATTAATTAATTACAGAACAATCCATTCTTGTTTCTTGCCAGACCTAGTGTTTTGTATGTCCACAGTGATAGCATCATATTTGTTTAGGAGGGAATATCTGTCTCACAGGAACTGGTATCTAGAGGAAGATTAATCACTCTGCTAGTTAATTAAAATAATGACACTTAATGCTGTATAGTTTATTTCATTTGTGAAGTTAAATGGATATTATTGCTCTCATTTTATCCCCTACCATTTTCAAACCACAAAAGAGACCTACTGTAATTTATTTATTTATTCTTTTCTTTAACTGGAAGATATTAGGGTTTACCAATGTAAAAGTATGAGGTTTGCAGAGCTTAGCTGGATATTATTCCATCTCTGGAGTACCTGCATCTCAAACATCAGTTGTTTCATGCCAAACAGAAACCAGATAAAGAGATGATGCCAAAACTTTTTCTTCACCAAGATTTTCTGTAAATGAGATGATTGTGGTAAGCAGAGGACTGTCTATGAGTAGAAAGCAGGTGTCAGAAGCAGGATAGTTACAGCTCTCCCATTTGTTGTTTGATTGGTGTTTTCAGCTGAGGGAAGTTTAAAAAAAATCCTTTTTTTAAGAGATGGTGCAGAAACTGTTGCTGAAACAATGAAGCAGAGGAAGTTCTGTAGGTTGGTGAGATGAACAATGGGGAGTCATACTGCAGTCTGCAGTCAGGTACCCAGCAATAAAAAGGCCCTAGGTTTTAACTTCACTAAAATCAGAAAATCACTATTATTTCAAGTAGATGTGTCAGACTATATTTGATGCTGGACTACTTGCGCATGTAAGACTGTGCTGTATCCCTATGATCTGTGGTATAACATTTATGTAAAATTGTTTCAAGAATACTTTTGGACTCTGATCTAGCCTCAAAGAACTTTTAAATGTACATAGCATTGACTTAATTCTTAATAGTGATAAACATTTCTGAAAGGAAAGCAGTAAACATTTGTTTTATTAAAAACCTGTCAGTTGCTGTGGAGACCTCAGTCTATGGCAGAGGTTTCCCTACAGGAAACAGGAAAAACTGTGCTGCAGGATATTTTAAGTCCCATGGCTATGAATTTCTCTTGTTAATATTTGAGGGATTACTATTATTTTGATGGTGAATATTTCTTTCTCTTCCCTTGGGATACGGTTGTTTCAATTTTTTTTTCATTTGGTAACACACTACACCTTTCTCACCCATGAAAGGTTATATTCACAGTGAAAATGTTATCAGTGTCAGTAATTTTCAGGAAGTATGACTTTGTGCTCTTCCTATGGGTCAGTTATAGAACAGAACTGATACTTTAAGGATCAGTCATATGTGTGAATGAAAACACTTAAAGGAAATTGTAGAGCTGAAATCCATCCATGTTCAGAAGGGCAATGTGTAATTTTTCCTCCATTTCAAGTTCAACCTCTGTCATTTTAAGTGTTCTGTGATATAATGCTTTATTCTCAGAAAAGAAGGGAAGGAACCCTGAGACACTTTCACAGTACTATTTTTTCCATAGCATTCTTCTTGACTTGAATCAGTATCACAATGTGTCAATAAAAAAAAAGGCAACCAACCCCCAAAAAGCTACTTATATCTACAGACGAGTGAGAGAGAGTACATTTCACCAGTGATCTTTCTGAATCAGCAAGAAGTTAAAACCTTTGTCTTCCTCCCCAGGTCTACAAAGTCTCTGGGCCCTTGTCAGAAATCTGTGTTGGTACAGAATTTTGATTTGCATATCTGGCTCTGTGGGTATGATTTCTCTCTGCTATGTGTGTAGCTTGTCTGCTGTATTAGTTCTGAAAACAAATGTCAGGAGCTGGGATATTGAACACAGGATGAACTTGTCCCCTTGGAAAATCTTGCTAGTCATTGTCAGTGCTTCCTGTCAGACCCAATGCTGCAACAGCTGGTGTGCTTCTTGGGCACTGAGACTGAGTTTTGGAACAAAAAACAGGCAAGGATGTATTAAAATCAGAAGGATTTTGGGCTTTTTGGTTTTAAACATGTTTTCTAAAAACCCAAATAAATATATATAAAACCAAATTTTTACAGTGATACTAAATAATCAGTATAGAAATGGCAGAGGAACGGGATTGAACACGATTGCAACATTTCAATAATCAATTATTCAAATGGCTGCTGAGAGCCTTGGGACTAACTTGGCCTTGTTGAGCAAAGGTGGCAATGGCCCTCCAGATGTCACCACCACATGGTTTAAAAGGGGAATGAAACTGATCCCTGGATGCCTTTGTTGTCAGTCCTGTCTGACCTTTCTGTGTGTCTTGATCAGACCACTGCATTGGTGAATTGCCAGTCCAAGCATGGCTCTTCTGCTGGTTATGTGGTGGGAGACCAGCTTAGAAAATGATTCAAATTACTAAATTACATCTGTCTCTTGAGAACTGGTTGGCAGATACAGACCACCTAATTAGAACTGTGAAATGCTTTTAACAAATTTGAAGGTTTTTAATATGGAAAACAGCCCTGGGCATGCTTTGATGTGACCAGAAGGTATGTGTTAAGTCAGTGGCCATGATTTTGCAAACAAATTTTATATGGAAACACTAATAAGGAGAGGTTATTTTTTAGGTGTTGGTGACAAGGCTCAGTGCCATGTGTTGGCATGTGGTAAATGACAGGTAATAGAGGAAAATATTTCTTCTATGGAGAACTCCAGAAGGAATTGGTTCATATATTAGTATCTGTCTTGTGGTTGAGACTTGTTAAAACTGCTGTAAAAAAGGCACTGGGTTCTGCAGTATTGTTGTTTGTTACTGGGATTTCTGCCTCATTGACCAGGGCCGACACTCTCCTCATGCTTCCTTTTGCTGGTAGTGTACATGCAGAAACTCCTCTTCCTGCCCATCTTTTGCTGGTTTGTACTCCAGCTATGCATTGCTGATTCTACTCCCACCTATGCAGCCAGGGTCTCTATTTCTCCCAAGCAGCTGCCCCTGCTTTTAGATTCTGTGTCCTTTTGTTTTGTGCCTGAACTCAGCCAGGAGCTCTCCTTTTCAGCCCTGCTGGCCTTGCTGGATTTCTGCAACGTGGGATGAGCTGTCCTCGTGCTCTGCTAAAGCTGACCTTGAACTTCAGCCAGCTCTCCCTGGGTCCCTTTAGTCTGGCAGGCAGTTTCCCATGAGATCCTTCCAAGCAAGTCTCTGCAGAGGCTGAAAATCTTTTCTTTGCATTCCAGGGCTGCAATGCTGTTGATTCTACTCATTCCTCTTGGTATCTTGAGCATCTGGGTTTCCTCTGACCCATTGTATTGACCAGCAGACAACAGAGGCTCATGACAGACAGACAGCTCCTGTGGCAGTGAGACTTTTTCCAGCTGCGCCAGGAAAGTTTTATCTGCCTCTCCTTCTTGATTATCACTCTGGTGTTTACCTGAAGCACTGAATGACCTTTTGTTCAACAGCAGGGTTGACAAATGTCCCTCCTGGGCCCCCCACCTTTCACCCTTGCCAACAGGGTGTCCTGCTTTTTAGTTCAGTGCACACAGGCCTTATCTACTCATTTGATTCTGGGGTAAGGAATATGGATGGGAATGAATTCATAATTTCATATTATATTTCTTTGGGGCAAGCTTGATATTGGTACACAGATGTATTGGTGTTTTTCTTTCTTTTTCCCTCTGATTGATTGATTGAGATTGATCCTCGAAATTGATTCTCCTGTGCACTTTATGGCAGGAGTTCATGTACCTGTATGTCTCAGAGTATTCTTAGATAAGTGCTTGGGGGCGAGGGAGAGAAGTAGCAGGTAATCTTGGAGTCTTTTATCACAGAAGCCCTAGAGGATCCTTTTAACATAAAACTACTTGTACTTAACATAAAGCATACAGTAAATGAAATGTTCCTTCAGGTAAAAGTGTGACCGTACGGGAAACTTGCCTCATTCTATCACTTAGCCAGTTGCTCTACTGAAGAGGAAGGAATTGAAGGGGGAGTTGGTGATTAGCACATTAGCTTGAAATCTTGAACAGTAAAATCCTCATTTTCTCGGTCTTGTCTTTTCTTGTCTTACTTGACAAGTCTATATGAGGTTGTCTTTATAACATTTTAAATAGTAGTAATCTTCCTCGGTTCAGAATATTTGCTTCAGCTGCAGAATGTACAAATAAGCTCTGCCTTAATGTGCTTGAATAGACTTTTTTAGCTTAATGTTCCCTTCAGGGATTCAGATTCACAACTTTCAACCTTTTCTTCTTCCTACTTCTGTCTCTGAAAACATCAGCATCTCTAAGTATCTCCACTTCCTCCTCAGGCAGTTTGTCATGAGGTATTTCTTCTGGTCTGTGAATTCCCTTTAAGCTGACTTTTTTCTTTCTTTGCCACTTTTACATTTTCTGTGGGAGGGGTTGGGGTTGTCTTTCACATTATTTTACTCTAGGTTCCACATCAGCTCCCTTGTTACAGTGTTGACACTTTTCTGATGCTGCTGTTTGAAAAAAAACCAAAAACATAATGAACTTTGTTCACTGTTCCTAAGCATTGTGTCTCACAATTGCTGGAAGAGAAAATTGAGCCTGTATAAAGGAAGAAACTTTTTAGAGGCTGAGGCTCTGACATTGCTGATATCTCTTTCCAGTCTGTAATTTAAAGCATGATAGTAGTTTCACTGGTTTGAATCAGCACTGATGTGCTGATGTTGGGCATATATGCAGTGCTTGTAGGGTCAGGAGCCTTCACGTTTTTCTTGAAAGAACTTGTCAGACCTTTTCTAATTATTCATAACCAGAAAAAACAGATACAGAAGAAATTGCATAAATTGAAGTATTTTCCTAGGAAATTATTATGTTCAGCCAAGTTGTGCCAGTGTCATTTTAGACATCCTTCAGGTTTTAGAGACATATTCTTTGGGTCACAAGAGATTTCTCTGTGTGCACATTGGTAACGGAAATGAAGAACACTATTCTGGTGTGCTATTCTAGTGTTCCATGAGCATTAATCTATGTACTCAATTGTTTCAGTAACAAAGACTATAAAACTACCTTCTTCCTATGATTGATATAAATGAAAAAGTAAAACCTGGTAATAAATAGTTTTCTTAGGACACCTACTTTTCTTTATTTTTCCAGATCACCTTTGTCTATCCCTCCTTTGAGTCTTTGTTCCACTCCTTTTGTCTCATACCAGCATCAGAAAATATTGCCAACAGTTGGGAACTTTTTTCCTTTTTCTACTTTCAGGAACATTTCAGTACTGTTCTTTTCCATCACAAAGCATGCTAAAATGCTGTAGTAATACCAAAATTCCTGGTTTATATTTGCATTGTGTTATTTATGCTCATTTGTCATGCATGTTAGGCTCCTCTTCCTGGAAATGAAGTCAACAAATGTTGTTATCCAAAACAGTTGGTGAGTAAGTATTTTGGAACGGTTTTTTAAGCATCAAATACCAAACTGACATATTTTAGGGAATGCTGAGGAGCAGAAAACTGTTGGTGTTCTTTACTTAAGAGTTGGTTGTTTGCTTTTATTCCAAAGCCACCTGCTTGCTGACTTTTTCTATCTAGTGTTTAAAAAGTATTGAGTTCATTATGATCAGATCAAAGCAATTTTGACTGTCACAAGTAACATCTTCGAAGGAGCTGGGTGTCATAACACTGGTTTAACACAATACTAAAAGTAGGAGTTTTTTTCAGTGGTGGTAGTAGAGAAACTTATGCTTCTAACTTGGCTTATCAATTTTTCCATGATAAGAAGTGCAGTTTACCATTTGTTGGTTTTCTGCTTGGTCAAGGAAAACTGTCTGCTTGGGTTGGCTAAGCTCTTCTCTCCATCCTCTTTTCTCTGAATTAGTGTCTAGTTTCTCAGAGTTGTGCTTTTGCCTGTGCAGAACACCCTCTTTGTAAAACACAAACTAAATCACGGTTCTGAAGTAGACATGGAGAAAATTTGCCTCTAGCCTAAAGATGTACTTTATGGAAATTTAGAAACTTGGGGGACTGGAGATAGAATGTTACATGAACCAGGAATATGGCATGCTCAGCCAAAGGAGAGGAGGTAAAATGTTGGTAGCAGGGAGCACAGAGTTAGCTAAAAGTTAGCAATGACCCAAGCAGGAGAAACAGGAAACATCTGGGATGAGAGAATCCATCAAAGGCCCTGAATATGGAGATGCCACCTTCAGTTGATGGGGGTCTCTCTGTTGCAAGGTCAGGGAGGAAACTTGAGGAAACTATTTTCTCACAGCTGGTTGGTTGTATTTTTTTTTCTTCCCTATCTAGTCTCTACTACAGTTTGCCGTGTGAGGCAGCATACTCTGCTGGATAGATTTTTGAACTGACCCTTATGGCTATTCTTGTGTGTATTTATTTTCTTATTTGCATTTTAGTAACGTCATTCTGAGACAATTTCCACAGGCTTCTCCTGTTGCCAGTGAAAGGAGAGGCTACAGCTCTGATGAAGTTTGGTGTTAGTTCCAGAGTGGGAAGGAAATTGAAACCATTTCCACCTTTTCACTGACAACAGGGGAAACATAGAGGGTTTAGTTTCCTTATGCAAATATACTCTGTGAATATCCACTGTGGTACTTCCCCAGATTGCTCGCAACTTAATTTGAAGCAGTGTGAAACAATTGACTGTAATAAACAAATAAGAGGAATGATGAGAAATGCAAGAACAGAGGTGCCTGTAATAAAATCATTACATGGTTCCAAGTGACTTCTGTCTTTGGGAGCAGAATGAGGCATTAAAAACTAAGAAGTATGAAATGTAACATTCCAGCAAATTTGAAAGCACTGTGGGAATACTGACTCTCTCATTCAGATGTGGACTTTATGAAGGGTGGTTATTTCTCTGCTGAAACTCATAAAACAAAATGCTTTAAAATATTTGTCTGTTTTAGTCTTTTTATATTGCAAGATCAATATGTTGGTCTAAAACGTTAACAAAATAGCCATTTGGCTCTGAAAGCTGCTTTTTACCAGAACAATTCACAACTCTGTTGTGTGCTGCTGCTCTCTGTGCTGCAGCCCTCCAAGAACAAAAAAATACCGAGAAAAGAGAAACTCCTGGAATAAAGGAATTTTCTCATGCATTGCCAGACTGAATCAGTCAGAACACTAAAAAAATAGCCCACTAAATTGATAGAGCAGAGCTCTATCCACCATATATGTATATTTTTTTTTCCTCTGTGTGCATACATACACAAAGATCCCTCAAATTATTTGGGCTACTCTTTCTAATATGGAAACGAGAATATTTTTCCTTTATGTCCTCAGTGTGAGTGATTACTTCCAAACCTTCAAATTGCACCTAACTCACCCAAAGGAATTATATGAAGATGTCACTCCAGGTCCTTTAAAGATTGTTTGAATGTTATGTAAACTGGGAGTGGTTCTTAACTGTCCATTTGGGTTGAAGTTATATAGAGGAACTTCAGGAAATGAAAGGTTGAAGTGTATTCCTTCTCCCTCACTGTGGAGAAAAAAAAGCCTGAAAGATTTAAATGAAAGCAAGTTCTAATAGTCAATCTTAGATAAAATATTGTATATCCAGATCTGTATGCATGCAGTTACATACATAGATGAATGTACAAGAAATCTGGAGTGGATTTCATAGATCTTGGGAACAAGGGGAAACAGCTGAGGTTTTATTGCTGCAGTTCAGCTTTGCTGAGCGTTGCAAATAGAGAATGTTAAAAGAAAAGCTAATAAGAGGATAGCTGTTGGCAGAAGAGGCTCACATTTATCAGCAGTTTCAATTAGAATTAGGTACTGCACTAACAAAAGCCATTGCAAATGTGAGGATCAAAAAAGTGAGTTGATTTACAATTACCTCTGTGCCAGTGATGTGTTTATCAAACAATTCAGATACAGTAATGAGTAAAAATACTAATGTGAAAAGAGAAGCCAGATCAAATCTATCTCCCAAGTGTAGTGTACAAATGTTGAATGAGAGGAAAGAAATAATAAAGGGAAAGAACAGAAAACTTGTGGAAGCTGAAACCAGATGTCATAATTTACCACCAGTGTTAAGATTCAAGATGTATGAAATGATGGAAAGAGTGTTATAGTTAAATGACATTAGGTCTTTACTTCTAGAAGTTAATCAAAACCAGATCCCTGTTCTTAAACAGTAATCTAGTAGAGAAAAAATTGGGTAGCAGTAAGAAATATTGGAACAGTAGGCAGTGTAATTTCAACACCTGATTCTATGAAGATCAGAAAGTTTGACAGGGAATAACTTAGAACATTTGTACCCATTTTGTTCAGAATATGAAAGATCATTCATCCATCTCTGTTGAAAATGTCATTAGAGTCTATGGCAGGTGGCAGAGAAATCTGAATGTCAGTGAAATAAAGCATAAGAAATTTTCCTGGTGAGGCATGAAGGTTGTCATCTGTAAGTCCTGTTTCTTCGAGCTTCTGCCTTTATCTTTGGAAGAGAAGAGAGGATAAAAAAGAAAATCTAATAGAATAGAAGATACTGGGTTATTTCCAAAGATCTTGTGTGAATGTTACACTATTGATACTTGAAAAAAAAAAAATTGCTTCTGTGAATCTTTTTTGGTTTTTTTTGCAAGAGTCAAGGAGGTCTGTCAGGAGAGACTGATCTGCAGCTGTAAGGTTTCAGCAGGCCTCCTGGCAACTCCCCTTTGCTCCAGAATGTATGTTATTATCTGTTTATTACCTTGTTTGGATGACACTTTCAACTGGCTTCCCCTCAGCATGTCTTTAATGCCAGAGCACTTCTGAAAGAGACTCTCAGGCTGTGTTTCTTGGCCATGCCTATGATATGATGGTTTCCAACACAGCTAAAAATGAATGGAGTAACTACCTGCTGTTTGAGATGTTCACAGCAAGTTGGACTGGCTGCAAGAGAGAAAATGTGAATTTGAGTTGAGGCAGATAAACCTTTAAAGTTGCATCATTCACAAATGGCATTTGTCTGAAATTGAGCAAGTCTTAAGATGTGCACTCTGGTTTGGGGGCGGAGGAGGCGGGAAATAGCATTAACAAATGATGTGGGGTAGAACTTTTTGTGACTGAAAGCAAATCAAATTGCTCAGTTTTGGAGTCTGGAAGCTCCAGGGTAACTGGCTAAGTCCAAGCTCCTTGCCTCAAAAGTTGTGCTGCTTTGCCACCTGCAACTGTCTTGTAAGCCTTGTCCTTAATACAGAGCATACCTAAAATGTCACTATTAGTCCCAACCAATGACCACACAGTGTAAGAGTGAACACAGAATCAGAAATACAAGAGAACTTCACAGGAAGTTGTGGTGTTATTATTTTTTTTTAACTGAAGGACTTTCACGAAGGTGTTTTAGAAATTTGACATGCGTGCTTATCTTGGAGGCTGCTTTGTAAGTATTACTTCTATCAGAATGTTAGCACACAAACCTGCTTTTATATATTTTCTGAGATTTTTCCTCTGCCTTCCCTGAATGCAATCTTCCCTGTACCCAGGGAAGATTCTGATGAAATTGTTAAATATTGTTTATCCTGCCTGTAAAATGAACCAGTTTGAGCAGGCCAATAGTTCAGAGGAGTTTATGTACCTTAGTCACTTACATGCTCTTACAATCTTAACGTCTGAAATAGAAATAAGTATCAACTGTCATAAGAAAATTTTAAAGAACGATAATTTTTTTTTTGTCATGTGAAAATATTTGAAGTTTACAAGTGGAAAAAGAAATCCATATTTTTAAAATTATTTCCAACTTGATCTCAATTTAAGGCACCTTCAGTATTCTGTGATGCTAAGGGGACTTTGTCTACTTTGATTCATCAATGCATAAGTAAACCCTTCTTTCTTCTGCCCCTTGATGAATTTTTAGTCTTCTTATTTAAAGCAGACTATTTAATTTATTTGTTTTCAGGGCTCTCAGCAGTGAATGGTGCAAAGTTATTTGATTTCTACCCATGGAAGGGGCATTAGAACTAGAGGACTTTGATTTCCCTTTGAACATAAACCACTCTGGGATTCTATGGTTCATGTCAGCAGAAGTGTTGGATGCCACTGTCTGTTTCCCATCAAAGACAGAGATATTCACTACAAGAATGAGGATATATTTTTCAGGAATATTTGATCTGTGGTCTATGAAAGTGAATTTTGTAACAATACTTCTCACAAAGATGGTTAACCTTTGTTCCTGAGATGAAAGGGAATTTAGGGAGGCAAATTAAATTTGGGGAGGTAAATTATTTAAAATGTGGTAGTGGAACAGAGTATATTCACTATTATTCCCTTTTGTTGGCCTAGCACATTTTTCTGTTTTGTTCCATTCTCTGAAATATACTACCATATATCTATTTTATTTTCCTCTGAAATATTCTTTATAGAGATGGAGTATTAAATCATACTTCCTATTTTTATTTCTCTTTGAAATCTAAAAGTGTTCGGTAGTATTTTGATCTTTCAAAATTTTCCTGTTTAACTGATAGGGTCTTACCCTGATGATTATTAGCACTTTATTCTAGTTTCTCAATTACAGTTGACATAGTAATCTTTTGGCATGACCAAAAGTTAAAAAATATACTGATGTTTGGCTTCAAAATATTCGCTGGAATTGCATCTCAATACCTCATTCTTGCAATACAGGTTACAATAGAATTGAAAAATAATGTAATGCTTGTTTTTGGTGTTTTTTTTTGTCTTGTTTTTGGGGTTTTTTTCTTGTCTTGTTTTTGGGGGGTTTTTTTTGTCTTGTTTTTGGGGTTTTTTTTGTCTTGTTTTTGGGGGGGGTTTGTCTTGTTTTTGGGGTTTTTTTTTTTCTTGTTTTTGGTTTTTTTGTTGGTTTTTTGTTGTTTTTTTTTTTAAAGTTTGAAGAGCCAGCTGCAAAGAGAAGTGGAGGGAGTACTTTGAAGAGTAAGTGCAGGATCTCTTATGGCAGCTTTCTTGAATGGCACTATTTGTTGCTGCAGAAATGAGGTAAGAAGACAGCTGTTTATGCAAATAAAATGTCTCACAAATCCACATGAGAAGGTGTGCACAACACTTACAAGAAAGAAATGTTCCCTCACGCTCATGCAGGCGTCTGTTTCCTGAATAAATCCCAAATCCTAAATTCCAGTCTGCCAGCTTGTGTTAATGAATATGGAACTTGCTGAAGAGCCAAAGTGTAATGGAAAAAAAAAAAAAAAGAGCATAGACATTGCTTTTAGTTTAGAATGGATGCATGACTAATCCAAATTAGACATACAGCACTGCCCATTTCAAAGGGCAGCCTCTCTGGCTGGCTTTGCTTGTTCACTTGCTCTAAAGAGAAAAAGAAAAATACACTGAAAACTTGGTTGAAGATAATGGAAAGAGAGAAAAGGATAGAATTGGATTATAAAAATTGAAGGAAAAAAAATCTCTTTCTACAGAAGTAAAGGCTATGCTGTTTTTGATGTCCAACTGAAATATTAATTTTTTTAGAAAGTGCAGTATTCCTCCTGGTGGAAGTAGTATGGCATATGGCATCAGGAGTTTGGTGAGGTTTTTTTTTTTTTTTTTCTCCCAAGAACTGGTCATAATGTCTAACCATTTCATTTGTGAGGGATACAACACAGCTATTTCTGTCTACTTAACTTCAAGTACTGTTAAATATAAATGATTAAATAACAAGCTGAATTTCTTCTAAGTGTCTTCCATATAAACATTTGTGTGAGAAAAGGGTCCAAACGATTGGACACCTTATGATGGTTGAACATATGAAAATCTGTAAGTCAGTGTTGCCATGGTTGCACTGGTTTTTGTGCCCATGAAGTTCCTCAATTTATGAAAGTCAGACTAATTTGTTGGACTTGGGCAGATCTTTTGGATCTTTATAATTTTAAGTACTACATTTCACCATGCTGGCTTGTATACGTGAAATAAATATAAGAGCTGTTGCTCCTCTGACTTTGACTGAGTGAATCCTAATTTTCATTAGCATGTGGAAACCACAGGGCTGATTACTAGCTCTTGGCTGCTGAAATCTGTCTGTAGCATGGATTGTTACTTATGGTGCATTGGTAGTGTCTGTTGTCTTTATTTTAGGGAACAGCTGAGGAATCTGATGGTATTTTATCATTTTATATTGACCTGTTGGCAAGCCAAGCTCTATGGCAAATAAGATTGCAATCTAGAAATAGAAATGTATTTGAAAAATTTTGCCATGAGTTTGTATTGTTGAATACGTGGAGTTGGTGTGTAGTAACTGCTATTGGTTAATAAGAAATATAGAAAAGTATGCAACTAATCTTACATAGTATTGAAACTTTCTATAAGTTGTCCTTAGTTTTTCCCAGTTTCCTAACAGTGGCTAAAAAAAAAGCAAAAAAATCCATCTTGACAGACAACTACACATATAGAAGGAAAAAATAGCTTTGAGCTCCAAGTGCAAGACTTTCTTTGGACACTCAAATATGTGTTATTTCATTGCTTAGGAAAGCAAGCTAATCCCTCCTAGAAATTCTATTATGTGGAACCATATTGCTACCGATACAAGTCAACAGCAATTTTGTGACTGTGGAAACCAATCATATTTATTTCTGTCACCTACAGTATGTTCCAACTGACTGATGATAGTAGTGCTCAGGCCTCTGCGAGGACTAGCTGCTGTAATAAGGGTGAAAGATAAACCTCTGAAACCTATTGACAAAATATTTGTAACAGGAAGATGATAAAACTCAAGAATTTGGGTTTCGTTCTGACTTGCTCTGGGAATGTGCTCTTGTGACCTGCACTCTACATTTTCCTTCCATGGAGGTGGCTGCTTCTAAAAGACATAGTGGTGATTATTCCTTTTTCACTGCAGTGGAATGAGGGGAAACGCACATGTGAAGAATAACAGAGATGACTTTCTTGTTCAGTGCCAGTGCAGGTGTTACAGAAGTGACAGCATCAGTCTCTTTTAATTTGAGAGGTAGTCCTACCGAGATCCTACAGATCTGGGATAGAACAGATAGAAAATCTGACAGGATTTAAAGTGACTTGGGTTATTTTCTGCTAAGCTCAGTAAATGACATCTCCTTAGCATGTGAAAATGGAATTTTTTTCAGTCTTCATTTCATCAACTGTGGTGAACAAATGTATGCTGAATTTAGAAAAGGATCCAATTTTAATATTAAAGAAAATTATGCTAAAACATTTCCAAGCTTATTGTAATTAGAAAGTGAATTTTAAAAATCTAAAATTTTGATGTTATTATGACTTTTGGAAGGCATAATAACTTTAGCCCATGAAGATAAGGGCTACATTAAAAAAAAATCACAAAGGTGGGGAAGAACAACAAAAACCTCCAACAAAACCCAAATAGCCCTGCAGCTCTAATTTCTATTGCTAACTTATGGGAGAAATGAGACACTCATAAAATAAATCAATCCCCTCTGACAGCTGCCAAACTTATATCCATGATTTGCTGTAAAAAATACTACTTTTAGGAGACTTTCTGATCACCGGCTCCTAGAGGGCCTTTTAAATATAGCTTCAGGCAATCTTTCATTGTACAGAATACATAAGAGAGTGACTAAGAAGGAGGTATGTGGTAGGACTTGCTACCTGGAGGAGGGGAAGATTTATGAGATTACAGTTGTTGCTAATTTCTGCTTCAGAAGAAAATTCAATTAAAAAACAAAAAAAAAAACCAAAAAACCCCACAAATTCAAAAACCCAATTCCTTATGTACAGAAGCTTGTGAAAAGTCTACACCAGTTATGAGCTAAGGATAATCAAACATTAGTGTTGCCATGGGTTTGTATTTCCTCTTTTCTTCCAGTTTGAGATCAAAACCTGTTATTCCTTTACTCATTTACTTGGGAAAATGATTATTGGCTGCTGCTTCTCTGTAAGGAGAAATAAATTTAGCACTATCAGGAAAATCACAAAGTGCCTGTGAACTGGTGAAAAGCCCCTCACCCCAACAAGACTCCTTTGACATCCAAGCAGTAGCAAAATACTCATTCAGAAACCAAATTAATTTGGCAGCAGAGGTTTATCATGGCATAAGAGGCCTGACAAAGAATCCCGAAGAGCTAGATTTTATAAACACCTCACATTAGATGTTAACTTGTACAGCTTGAACCAGGGTCTTCTTAGGGAGGGGTGTTTTGTGGGGCTTTCTTCAGATATGAATAACTTTATGGCAATATTGACCAACAGGCATTT
Source organism: Argya squamiceps (assembly GCA_037834095.1). Classification (NCBI taxonomy): domain Eukaryota; kingdom Metazoa; phylum Chordata; class Aves; order Passeriformes; family Leiothrichidae; genus Argya; species Argya squamiceps. The sequence goes on from JBBMKD010000001.1 coordinate 6,861,972, forward strand.
TTTTTTCCCATTTTTTCTCTAAACCCATCTGATAGCAGTGCATATATTTCAGTTCCCTCAGTAACGCTGCTAAGGACTTGTGTACACTGTCCTCAGAATCATGGATTAGTAGTGAGATTCAATCAAGTCCTCATATTAATGATTTTCTGCACTGGAACAGCTGCTGCCACCCATGGAAACCCTACGGATTTTTCACACTAATTTGTTTGAGTAAAACCTCCTGCCTTCTCGTGGAAAAGAAAAAAAAAAAAATACAAATGGCGTGATGACCACTGATCTTTTAAGACCTGCCTTGTATGTATGACTGTCTAAATCCCTAAAGTGTGAGTTGTGACTCACTAAATAAACTCCTACAATGGGAGAAAGCTCAGTGGAGAGGGACGGAATAAAGTGCCCACTAAACTCGGAATAAGGTTAAGAAGGTGTGTATTCCAACAGCAAGGACACCAGCCAGAGGGTGGCTGATAAACAGCTAACATCTGAATGGATCACCTTGTGATGCAAATGTCTCCCTGATTCAGTCAGACCGGCAGGGGGTCTGTAAATACTTCTTTGACTAACAATAACTGGATAACTATTACAGCAGCAGGTTTGAACTGGCCTCACCCACATATTCTTTCCTGGAGACTGGGGATAGTAAAAGTTACACCTTTCACATATGAAATATCTGAAAGAAGCTGATGAAGGTTTATTTGATTCTTGCAGTAGTTAAAGGTGGATAATTGTTGGAGACTGAAGTGTTTCAGTAGACCATATCCTTGAATTAACAGAGGGGTTATTAGCTGAGTCCTTCTTCTTCTTCTGAGTGTTTTGTCACCTGGAGTTATAAAGTGCCTCAGCAACTTCTCAGAATTATGGAGAAAGGTTTTGCTGGCTTGGAAGTGACTGAAAACACCTGGTTTGTCACCTGGTTTGGTTTGTCACCGTGGCAATTCTACAGTGTGCTGTGATGAAGGAAGGCAGTGTTCCAGTCACTCAGTGAGACATTTCTTTAACTTAAGCATTGAAAAGTGCAATATAGAAGTTATTTATTTAGATGACACAGTATGTAAATTTGGTGGGGAGGACTCCATTCGTGCTGCTACCTGGAAACGTAGCAAACCTCTGTCCGAAGAGTCACCATGAGGTTTCTTGGCCATGCTGCCCTTCTGTGTATAATCTCCTTGACACCTCTATTGAAAAACAAAGTTCTTCTGAAAAGAACAAAATAAATGAGACAGGGAACTGATTTTTTTTTAAGAAAGATCTTTCCAAAGGAATAGTTCTTTCTAGCATCAACCTATCAAATGGCCCAATTCAGACAGGGACAGCAAAGATGATGAGCTAAGTATGTTCTTGAAGAGGTGTAGAGGAAACAAGGGCAGTAAGCTTTGTCTTTTTAATATAGTAACCCTGAGGAATAGAATACTTTGAACAATTAAGAGGAGAATTTGGCAGTTAAACACCTGGGTATCAGCTACTAGATATTGGAGCACTTACTTGTGGTTATCCAGACGTATTCAATAATGAATCCATTTCCAAAGAAGGATATTTGAACCTCTGTGGGATACTGTGCTTTCAGATTATTTGATTGGCTGGTTAGACCTAATTCCTAACCCATCAGGGCTGACCTATTGATTTCTATTCCAATACTTATTTTCTTGAGTAACTTGCAAAACACTGTCCAGGAGTAGCACATATAAATAGATGCAGTGATTTAGGCATTGTATTGCAACTCTTTGCAGACTTTTGTAAGGACATTCATGCAATAGACTGAACTAGACAGGTGTTGCTTTGACCAATTAGAACCTGTGATTTTCTCCAACAGCTGTGGCAGATATTTCATTCACCTCTGTCCCCCCTTTACTTGAGAGTTTGGGAAGGATTTGTCCTTGGAATATTGGATCGTGATGTATTTTTATCTCCGAAGAAGTCCTTTAATGACAATAAGCTTTTAACAGAAAATCATTACTTAAACAATTTTAGAGCCTTTTGCTATCTGTTGGAACTGAAATCGATATGCCAGGACAGAGATACTGAAATTAAGTGCAAACTTGATTTGAGTATCATATTAGTTTCCAGAATAACACTTCAGAGCTATTTAGCTAACAAACTGTTTTTAACTAAATGCTTTTCATTGATATTTTCGTAATGTGTTTTCCATGTATTTTCATTACATTTATATATTGCCTTCACTCAGAGAAAATGTGCATTTTGCAAACACGTAGCAAGATTAAACTGAAATGCTGCCAGAAAAAAAAAAAACCAACAAAGTACAAAACAACCTTAAACAAGGTCTTTTTCTTAAAACTACTATGGGATTCAATTAAAACAGCATAAAGTAAGCACATCCTAAGAACTAAACATGTCATATGGGTTACTGTGATGACTCAAAAGTCTAATTTACTTGCATATTCTGTTTTAGGCAGATATTTTAAAAATAATTTAGTTATAAACTTTTGTGACACCTTAAGAGGTGACTTAGTCCTCTATTTGTCGCATCTTTGCACAATGTAGTTGTGGAGAGAAATTTTTCAGTTCTCTCTTAAATAGCTACATTTACTTGTTCTGTTTTTTTAGCATGTAGTGCTCTTGCATTATTGAAAAGTGATATAATTATATTAAACATGACTATAAACCACAACAAATAAACTCCAAGACTTTATCCTGCTCAATGAAATCATGTCCTAATGTATCCTTCTCATCACTGAAGGCAACTTGAAACGGTTCCAATGTGAAGGACCTCCAACAAAGCAGCTCTGTTCAAAAGTCAGGAAGGTGAGGTTGAGGCAGACAAGGCTAAAGGATGGACATATCCAGCAAAATGAGACTCAGGAGGGAAAATAACTTCATGCACGCATTTTTTTTTCTTCTTTTCAGGAAAAAAAAGATAAAACAATCTTAGACTTTAGTGCATTATTTGAGATATACAACTGCTATATATTTTAAGCGATTATTTTTCTTTTTTCCCTAAATTGTTATTAATGTTAACTGTGTAATTTAAGAAAGTTAAAAACGATTATTTCTTTTGCCTGCATTGTTCTTGGCACCAGTTTTAGTTATTTGGTCATAGATTAGGTGAAAATTGCATGTTTTTTGCATGTGGATTGTACTTCTGTCACTGTTACAGAGTTGAAAAGCTGCCTTTCACTTGTGCTGGCTAGCAGATACGTGATTTTTTTTTCTGAATTTCCTGAAAGAAAAAATGGAAATTTGACCAATAATATTTGTTATCAATATTTTACCTAAACAGAGACAAAACTAGAACCCTATTTTTAAATTATTTATTATTATTATCTATAAAATTTTATTTTTAAGGGGAAAAATGTTGATGCAGAAATTTTACTTAAATTTATTATTTTTAAATTCATAGGCTCCATGACAGCCTGCCACAATGATGTTTTTCTTGTGGGGTTCTTTTTTTGTTGATTTTTTTGATTTTTTTCAGACAAAAACCCTGGGAGAAAGAATTAGAGTCTAGGCATAGAATTAGTTTTAGTAGGAGCTAAAATCTTCAAAATAATGATGAGACATCTTTTATTTTAGTATAGCCTTCTTATGTTTGTGTTTCTTAATTCTGTGTTTGGACTTTTAAATAGTTTTATTTCACCTATCTGGTACTTAAATGCTACCCTATATCTCATATGGCTGGTGTTTACATTTCATTAATATTTATTCCGGGACACAGTTTAGTGCCTTGGCTGTTATTTTTATTGTAAGTAACTTCAGTCAATTATCCACAGAATAACTCAAGTTAATGTAGGAACAAGCATTTAAGTTCATGAATAATCTTGTTCTCCAAGTGAGTACATGTTTAATATTTCAGAACACTGTTATAACATTTGTTACAAGCAATTCAAGCTCGGCTATGAAATCAACTCCTGAGAAGCACTTCATGCTCGAGAACTAATTTTGGAGGATGTCCTCTCTTGCAAAACACTCTATGCATCCTTCCCGGTGTTTGCTTTGCGCCCAAAATGCTTCTAATGGCAGCATTCCAATGGCTGCTCGAGCTGCCCTTTCTCTGCTCCATTGCCACCGTGAATGGACCAGACTGGCTTCTCAATTCTCAGAGATAATGAGGATATAATTGCACTACAATTATGTTTTCAAGGAGGACTCAGACCTCCTTGCATTTACCCATCTAACCTAGAGGGGTAAATTTTATCTAGAGGCTGTAAGAGTGCCCCTGGGGCACTGCGGTGTCGTGTGCCTGCCCAAACCACCCTGGAAAGCTCCCCAAGAGGCGGTGACACTGGACTCTCGCGAGCCCACTGCTGCGTGGCTTCTCTTGTCTTTCCAGCCACCTCTCTTCAGATGGAGGAAACATCACTTGGTGCTGGCAGAAGCAGCAACTTTCACCTCTAATGTTTGTTTTTTGCATGTGGATTATGCCTCTGTCACTCTTACAGAGTTGTAAAGCTGCCTTTCCCTTGTTCTTGCTTGCAGAGCATCACTATGTGATGCTTCTCAGCATAAGACTGGTGCTGCTGATTTTTTTTCTTCGGGTCTATTTCTGTTTTCTCTTCCTGATTATGGATATGGTTTGCTTGGTCTGGTTAAGCTATGTCATAGCCTCTGCCTATCCCCCTGCCCCGGAGCTTATCTGATCAGCTGTGCATCACAGCTGGGGGTATTTAAAATGCCCACCTGAAAGGACTTGGAAACCTCATGTAACTCTGTTATTATATGCAGGTGTACATGGCTGTCTTTTAAACCTCTTGGGCAAATAAAAGGGAGACAGAAATCTAAAGTGCTAAAATACAGTTCTATTTTTAGTTGATAAAATGTATCTTAATTATAATAATGTGCACATTAGAAAAAAACATTCAAAATTTAACCTGTATATTTTGGAAGCTGATTTTTTTTTTTTTTTAAAATTTTGCTGGAGTTGGTGATGATCAGGAAACTAAAACACTTCATGTAGAAATCAGTTAATCACTGTTCACACTGAGGAAAATTTAGCTAGCTGTTAGAACTCTAGCTGACTGAATGTGAAAGAGCCTGAGTTTGGTAATAGCACCAAGACAAGCATCAAGCTGTTTGGAAAATGTTGGGTTTTTTTTTCCCTTAAGAAAGGTAAATCTTGGTGAATTTGAAATTAAGTTTCTGGTTTAATGCTATAAGGTTGCATGGATTTGGTGTGCCTTGGGCTCAAGATGGCACATGGGAATTTACTTGTTGATAGGATTTCTAAAATCTTCAGAAATTTAGGTGATTTAATGATAAGGATCCCCCAGTTTATTTTGGCATTGTCACATCACATACAAGCCACCAAAAAAACACCATCATTTTGTTTAGGTAGAGTTATTTTCAGTAAGCATGATATTCCATAAAATATGATGTTTAAAAAAAAAATTACAAATCTTGTTTGCCACAAGCACAGCTTTTTTTCTTGTTATATATTTACAGCAATTATCTTTCATTAAACAATTAGAATTGTAATTCATCTCATTACAAAGCAAAATAGAGACAAAATTTGAGAAAGCATCTGCATTTTCTATTCAAGCCAATTACCCTTAATTGTGAAAGGTACTAGTCTAGATTTAGATCTACTGTGTACAGATTAAAGCTACCACTGATTTGAATGCCTTTTTGTCTTGATAGCTTGCAGTAAATTCTGATAGAGTCACTAACATGTATTTCCCCAGAAGGCTACTGAGTGTGAGTAATAATGTCTCATTTTTTCCTGGACATGCTGTATACTTAAATGCATGATTCATAACTAGCCGATAAAATGAGATACACTTGTTAATGTCCAAGTAATCATAGAAAGAATTGCTACATTGCATCAAATTCAAAATGTAACATCAATGTTTCCACTGAGTTGATTTTCTTCCCAAAAAGAACAAATCATTCCTTCAAACATACTCTCCTGCCAGTTGTTAATGCTAGCAATATCAGCTATTTTCAAAGCTAAAATTCTGACTTGAGCCTCTTCCAGAGCTCTGCTGCCTTTTCCAGACTTTATAGAACTTTCTCTTTTTTTCTTGTTTTACCTTTTATTTTACACAAAACTAAGTTAAGCCCCTTTTTCACTGTAGTGCATGCCTTTTCTCCTAACAGAAATACTCTGCACCCGTCCTACTTGTGAATCAGAATTTATTGTTATTATTACTGTTGCGCTTTTTACTTTAGGCAAAACATAAGTTATTCAGAATTGTCATGCAAATACACTGGGGTGGGTGGGTACAGACAGGGAAGTGCACAATTTGCAGACAAACTCATGAATCAAATTATTATGGTCATGAAATTGCAAGTAGGGAAGGGGAAAACATGCCCTGTCTTTATGCAGATAAATACCTTTATGTATTGCTCTGATGTTGAGATGCTTGATCCAGTGATCTATTTTCTCTTTTATTGCTGCTGGGCTGGTGGAGTGAGGGATTTGAAGCCTGTGTGATGCTGCCCATTCAGCAGACTCTCTTGTGACTCTCTTGCCCATCCAGCAGCCAAATTTCTCTGTCTGGTGTTTGTCAGGCTTTTAGTCCGCTGCACAGTAGGTCTCAAGCTGGGTGTTGATGGCTATTGCTTTCATTGAAATGAAAAGATTGGAGGAAAAAACACCCAAATGTTATATTGATTTTTCTTTTTCAAACACTTTTATATTATCAAAGTAACTTTCAGATTTTAATTTCAAAGGTCTAGTGTATTAAAATAACATTAAAATGTGAAATATAAAGTTTTCGCTTATTAAGTCAGTAACACTTTATTGATCAAAATCATAATTTTGTTTCTGAGAGTATTGATTTAATATTATGCTGAAATTCAATGTTTGATAAGGATTGGAAGTATCTCTGTACTTTTGATAGAGTTAATAATGAAAAAGAGATGGCAGCTCTTACTGACTCCTAAAACAACTCCAGTCAATCTGAACAGGCTGGCTTAAACCCCTTCATCCATTTCATACATGTAGTGTGCTCCGATTTCCATTCCTAAAGCCTCTTGATTCTGTGTGCAGTTGTTCCTTTTCCTAGAAAATTAGGACTATTCTCACCAAGAAATGTGAAGAGTTTGTTTATAGGGGGGCAAGGATGTTAACATACAGTACACATAAGTGTATCTGTGAATTTACAACACACTGCTAATTCTATGCTAATTTTCCATGTGGACACTCTTGTTACTTAATATAACTTTGACTGGCCATAGCTTTCTGTTGCCTGGTGGTATGCTGTAAATTCAAACCCTGCACTGTCCTTCAATATCCTTCCCAGGTACACAAGTCCTTAAAATCATTCACCAGAGGAGAGAAGTCACCAGAAAGTAAGAGGTTGCTACCCTGTAGTCCCCAAGAGGTCAAAAACATGAGCACTTTGGTGGATACAGTCTATGGGATCTAACTGAGTGAAAGTATATTATGGAAAAAAGGCATATAGATTTGCAGGAAATCACCACCTGGCCTGTGTTTAGCTCCAGGAATCTTTAGTGTTTTAAAATCGTAGTTTTTTATTCAATGGCTAAAAGTCCTTTTCATGTATCTAATCAATGTAATGAGCATTTTGTGATATGCAATTAACTCTGCAGTTGTCCAAACATCTGGGGACAAATGTTCTGACAGCTCTGTGTGTATGTGTGCATGTTTCTGTGTGTACAAACACTGAAGGATGTTGTGCTTGTTAAACAGCATTTTTAGGTAGTTTCTATTTAGTGTTGTAATTTCTATTTATTATAATATCTAATATTGTTCTATTTATTGTGCTCACCAAAGCTTTGATTGAAGTCAAGAGGTTTGTATTCTTTAAGGAAAAGTACATGGGGCTTGTCAATAGAAATGGTCTTTGAGAAAACTTTGAGCCAGCTAGAATTATCCCCATTGCCACAACAGATTGGCACAGTGTAAGATGGTTTTTTTTGGTTTTTTTTGTTTTTTTGTGAAAAACTCTAATTCTTAGGATGTAGCTTTTAATCATAGTGTCTGGGCATTGGTTTCATATATTATTTTTTGTGTGCTTATCTTGGAAATAGTTACTTGATGTATAACCGTCAGAGAAATTTTGAAATCCAGATGCTTAAGCTTGCAAGGTTTTCTGCTACTGTCATGTGATCAAATTATTTTTATGTAACATCAGGAATCCTGGGTTAAGCATCCTTGTTTCACTTTGAGGATGCTTGGAAAACAGAACCTTTTTTAGGCTTTTTTTCTGGCTTTTTCATCCTAAGGCCCACACTTGTGGTAATCTGTAGGAGCGTTTGTTGTGTGCGAGGCCTCCACTCGTAGTAATCTGTAGGAGCATTTGTTGGCCTTGCCTACCTTGGATCTCTCAACCTCTTAAGAGGCCTCCTATGCAAGTCTATGGGGATTAAATCAATAAGATGAACATTTCAAACAAATAGCTGAGCTTTATTTTTGATTCAGCTATCCATTGTGGAGGTGCATTTTGCTGCAGCTCCTGGCGAGAGGAGCGCTGTGGGCAGAGCAGGCCCGGCTGCTGTCCTGATTAGATCACCGGCACAGCAGCAGTGATTTAAACAAAATTGCCTGGGCAATGGCTGCTGAGGCAATAATTTTTTTAAAGGCAATAGAAGCATGGTCAGGTGGTCAGAGCATGAGTATGGAAACCAAGTGTTTTGGGCTCTGTTCCTGCTTATAGATGTGTCTAATTTGTCACCTGCATCAATTAAATTTTCCTCAACTGAAAAATGGAGGTAAATCACTTCTTTCTTGTGACCCTAAGGTGGCAAAGTGCTATTTGGAGCAAACTTTGGATGGATTTTTTGTTTACCAAAATGAGTGATTTCTCTGGCATCTCCCAGATGATTCCAGTTATGTATTGTTCTCTGCTTTTAAGCATTGCATCAGTTTGAAACCTGCAAGTAGAAAAGTGGAGAAAAGGCCATGGAAATAAATGTACTTATGTATTACAACTAATAAGAAAATCTCCTATTGCTTTCATGTGTAAAGATGCTAGTTAATAGTAAAACGAGACTACTCGACCTGCTGTAACCTACCTGTTTTATCAATTTAATTTCTTGTTCTGGAAATCATTTAGCAATGGAGATTACTTATTTTCTTAAAGATTCCTAGATGATATGATTAATCTTCCACAAGATGGTTGCAAAATTATTGGCAGTGTGCTTATGAGATACTATTATTTCAAGTTTGTGGCTTTTTAATGCGATGCCTATGAAAAAGCATTCCTCTCTAGCAGCATCCAGGGTCTTGTAACAGGCTTTTGTCTTAACTTTATAGTGTATTAATCTTTAAAATATGGAATTTCCTTCTGAAACTTATGGTTGTTAATTTAGACAACGTAGCATGTTTTGCATTTGAAGCTCTGTTAGACAGCAAGAATAGGATTGATGTTATCTACCTTCTTTTCTGAAGTGTAAAATCTACTTTTCTGTGAATGTGGTACAGCCAGAAATACTTTTTGGAAAGGTACATTTGCTCTCTGCTTTTAAAAAAGTAATATTTGGGCAAGATTTGATTTTAGGACCCTGTTCTGTATCTATATGCCATATTTGATCCTCCTGGATTTGTGCTTACAATCTCAGCAAATTCTCAACTATATGGAGAGGGCTGCATTAAAAAAAAAACCACCAAAAAATAAATCCTTAATTCACACTGTAAGTCTGAAAAAATTAAATTTCTACCAATAGATTCTATCAACAGTCCAGTTCCGACTTGATTCAGGTCACTATTTCCACATATAGTAATTTTTATACAAATTATGACATTCTAGAAATTGCTTTTTGTTGAACTACTGGGAACTCACTATTTGTTAGTCCTTTATTTTTTTTGTTAGGTTGAGGTAATAGAAACTATAACTGAAGCGCAAAATTCTTTTAGGAACTCCTAAATGAAGATGAATATTTTCTTGCCTGAGGGAGCAATGAGTATTTCTGCCTCAAAACTGAAACAGCCCCTTCTTCCAATCTTGAAGCAAAACATCGGGTGCCATCTCCTTTGTTCCTTCTATAAAGTTTTCCTGTACTATTGCTGGCAAAGATCAGATGCAACTGCTTTGCCTTAAAGGTTTGTCATATATTTAACAGGCCTTGGGCTTCATACTTTACCCTGGCATACCTGACTTCTCCATCAGCGTGCTTTCACCTCAGGAGCTTAAAAATTTAAGGGGGCCCTAAGAGTCATTATGTCATCCTAACTGAGTAAGACATTTTACACTTAGGAAATAAACCAGCTGCTGACATGAACTGGGACCTCAGGTGCCACACAGCCCATGATTTTTGTTGCAAGGCTTAAAAGAATCCTGCCAAAAATGGACGGGGGAAAAATAAAATACCTCTTCAACAGCTGTTGGTTTAAATCTTCTGACTTCTGTAGTGTGTTGTGTTGTAGCCCCTTCCTTGCTTTAATCACTATCTGTCACATCTGAAATACAGGATGTGTTTTGGGGCAGGAATGATATTAGTGTAGGCAGAGTAAGGGAAGAAGATTGGAGAGGTGGTTTTGCAAGCCTCCTAGTACTGTAATCCTATGCTGAAGAAAAAAGAAAATATAGAAAAAAGGACATTTTTTTCCTGCAGTAGGTGCACAAAATAAAACAGCCTGGAGCAGGAGTAGTTTTTGCCATCATATATAATTTTAACCATAGCCTCACCTCTCTAAATCTGCTAGCATAAACCTTTCCAAACAAGCCTGTGTATACAAACATTCACACACACACTCTCAAAACAGGTAAATTATCTTTAGAGTTACCACAGAATTTCATTGTTGTGATGTTATAACCAGCAGATTTTGAACTCCAACCATCTTGCAAGGAGAGTATTTCATTAGAGCCAAACTCCTCTGAAAGTGAAAACAACCTATTTTCTTGTGAACAATCAGGGCAGTGTACATGATTTTAATGGGTGCATTATTTTAAACATGGCCTTCATCATCTGCTCCACCCTCTTCATAATCAATAAAGAACATAATGCATGACTGTATCATGAAATGAAAGATAAAACTGATATGTGCTCCATATCTCTTATGGTTTTATTCTCTTATGTTTTTTTTTCTTGAAAATTGTGGGAGGACTGGAGGATTGCTGTACCTGGAATTACTTTCTTTTAGTCTTAAGGCAAATTTGAATTGAGTCCTATTTTCTGGGTAAATTCAGATCTATTGGCAAAACAGAGGAAGTTTTATATAGAAAACAAAACAAAAAATTAGTAAAACAAAAGGACTGTTCTACAGAAATGACTGAAGAATTCAAGTTCTGTGAATACAACAGGTGAGGAGAGATAAGGAAGATAACTGAGGTCTGTGAGAATCAAATTCTGCTCAAGCACTGCAACAGTGCTCAGTGTCTGTCTGAAGGCTCTGGTACAGACTATCCGTGGCAATTGTTGTGGAGAAGTGTAATTCCTGATAAATGTCAGCTTGGTCTGGTGTGGTTTTTTTTTTTTCCTCCCAGAGCCCAAGTGCAGTTGAGTCCAGATCAGTGAAGTCTGGTCCATGTCCAGGTAAGTCCAAGTCTGACAGGTCCAGGCCTAGGTCTGCCCCTGTGTACAGGTAAGGCAGATCAGGTCAAGTGAAGGCAGGTCCATGTCCAGGTCCAGCTCTGTTCCTGTCCAGTCCAGGTCTAAGTCTCTCCCTGTGTCTGGATCAGGTCAAGTGGAGTCAGATTCAGCTACAGGCTGCCAAGCCATGCTGTCCCTCCCCAGTGCCAGCTGCTCAGGGAGAGAAGATAAGCTGGTGAACAACTACAGGCTGAGATAAGGCCATCTACTTAAAACAAAAGCTAAATTTCTTCATGCAGCAGCAAAGAGAAAAGGAAGATTTTATTCTCTGCTTTCCATCAGCAAGAAATATGCAGCCACTTCCTTGGAACCAGGGTTGAAGAAGGGAATTATTGTACATAAAAAATGTCCTCTCTTCTTCCTCCTTATCCTTGTTTTTATACCTGAGCTGCCATCATATGTTATAGAATATCCCTTAACTTTTCTCTTGATGAAAGGCATCAATGCTCAGTCCCCTGGATCATATGGAGCTTGTTAAAAGTACCACCTTAAACATTTCACTGGAGATTATGCTAAAAATCCTTACCAGATCCTGAATAGAGATGTAAATTAGGCTTTCCTTACCCATGGAATACTCTAAGGACTGTGTCCAGAGCAGCATCAGTATATTTGTCATTGAAGTTTGAGAGTTTGTGTTGAAGGTTTTGGGGTAAATGTGTGTTGGGAACGTAAATATGAAAAGGTGAAGAAAGGTGCTTTTGAAGGGAAAAAAAATGAATGCATTTGTTTGGGAAGCTGACTCTTTGTAAACATCCACACAGTCTGCCTGTGTGCACACGGGCTCAGGGCATCACAAATATTTCTCCAACAAGCTGAGTTTCTCACTTGCAAAACACTGCAGAATTGAGTTATAGGAACATATGACCATTGTTTGCACAAAGGTTCAAGAACCTGAAGAGATTAGATTGAAGTCCAGGACAGCGTGGTTGTGTAGTTTGAGAAGAAAAAAAAAGTATGGAAATAGGAGATGAAACCTGTATAATTCCAACCATTCACCTCTGCTTTAATGTAGACTTGAGTTTTGGAGAGAACTATTAATACCAAATATATGCATTAAAAAAAAAAAAAAAATCTTGCTTGAAAGAAACTACTGTAGGGTGGGTTTGTTGAGGGTTTTTTTTGTTTGAGTTTTCTTAAATCTCCTGTGCCTGGTCAATGTATTGACATAAATTAACTCCCTTTAAGAACTTTTTTTAAAAAGTATAGATAACCAGAGGTGGACAACAGAGCTGTGGAAGGGTCTGGGGCACAAGTCCATCGAGGAGAAGCTGGGAGTATTTAGGCTGGAGAAAAGGAGGCTCAGTGGACAACACACTGCTCTCTACAATTACCTGAAAGGAGGGTGGGCATCAACCTCTTCTCCCAGGCAGCCAGAGACAGGATGAGAGAAAATGGCCTCAAGTTGTGCCTGGGGAGGTTTAGGTTGGACCTTGGAAGGAATGTCTCCATGAAAAGGGTTGTTGAATGTCAGAGTGTGTTCCCAGCTGTGCAAGGAAAGGAAAACAACCTGGAGATGAGGCTTGCAATAGCATGCCAATTGCCTCTCTGTAGAGGATAATATCTAAGCATGCTTCCAACAGACAGAAATGATCCCATTTCTCATAGTCTGAATTTGTCCCCTTCTAATTAAGTGGCTTAACAGAGCCACCATGAACAGGCAATTTCCAAAAACTAATTTACAACTCATTCTGACTTGAGAGTTTTGTGGGGAAGAAAGCTAAAAGTGTCATTAAAAGACAGTGTTGGTTTGTAAAGGATCACCTTAAAAAGGAAGGAAGGAATGAAGGACCCTACTGAAGGGAGAGGGAAGTAATAGATTCATACTGAGGAATTTCATTGAGCAAGCTTGCAGTTCTTGTTTATGCATGACTTTTGGCTCATTAAATATATTGGTGTATGTCCTTAAATATGTTTTAGCTGGTTTTAGGAAATACACCTTCAGTAAAATGGCAAGATTATTTAATTTGACTTTATAAGGCCAACTGTGATTCAAGGATAGTGCATGTCCTATCTTCCACTTTGTGGAAGTGGTTTATCTGTATTTGAATTGGTTTAGTTAAGTTGTCTGTTTAATTATCTCTAGATTTTTAAGTTCTAATTTTTTTCCCTTTTATATGAAAATATGCAAATAAGCAGCCAAAAACTGAGCATTAGTGGAATCTCCTGTGAACTGCCTGAACAAAAATTTGTCACAAATCTGACTCCACACTCAAAGGGGTGGAAATAGCACCACGGATGGATTTACAGGATAACAATAAAAGCCTTTTATGTAAGAACATCCCCAGAGACAAACCTTTTATATAGTCTCAGAGGTGCATAAATCACTGACAAATCTGTCTGGCAAGCTTGTTTAGTAATTTCATTTATTTACCAAACCAATTTAACAGTTTATAGACTTGTTCATTTGAACTTGTTAGAGATATTCTCTGTACGTTTAAAACACCACTTTGAGTGTGTGCCACTAAATTATAACTAAGGGTATCATCAGTTTCCACTCCTCCCATTCCCTCACTCTTTATGTAGTATGCTGAGAAAGGTAATTGTGTGCTACAGCATCTTCCCTGAGCATTTTGTTTTGGATATGGTCCTTAAAGAACATCTTAGGGATTATAACAGCCTTAGAAACACGTCTTTATTTCCAAGTAAGAAGAGCTTATTCTTTCAGGGTTATATTAATATTTTTTCATTTTTTCCTCTGAAATTGCTCCCTATGCCTTCTGATACATAGAACAAACAGGTTAGCATTGCAGTCTGCAGATGGACATATGTGGTCCTCTCTCATGTAGCCTTTTCCCATCTTAATGAATCACCCCAATTTAATGAAAATTGCCTCTCTGCACTTAGGCTGGCACCAAAAACAACCCCTTGACATCCCTTTTCTGAAAGGAGGTATCCTGCCTTTTTAAATGTGGCATTAGTAGTCATGTCCACCAACAGAACATTTCTGTCTAAATGAGATTTTATTGAAGAGGGAGGGGAAAGTGCTCTCAGTTATGACAGACTGAGACTCCAGCAGTTGGATGTTATTGAAGGGGGAAGGGAAAAAGATGAAGAAAACTGAGCTCTAGAAGTAGTCTGGACATTACCAGGCTCTGTCAGCTGCACTTTTTTGTAGGATAGATGAGTGTAGCCATTGTAACAGAACGAATGTACATTAACATTTTTATTACCCATGTTTGCAGTCACCATAATTAGGAAGGCAGGTGAAGGGGCCACGTGTCTACCAGCACATACACTTAAGGCTTGGAGTTTGTCTGTGTAAAGTAAGCATGCAAATAGGAATCCTTGCTCTCAAATTATCGGTCTCTAAGCATGTTCTCCTAAGGTCATTACTCAGAATGCTCTTTCAGAACATGAGATAATGTGCTGGGCTGTTTTCTTATGCTATTAAAATGTATAAATATTAATTACTGTTTGCCTTTTAAATGCTATTCAATGTATTAGTACTCCAGGTAGAAATGGTTATTAACATCTCTCTTACTGAAGAATCATTAGCCTGCTAGGCTGAGACCTTCCCTGGACTAAAATATCTTGATGATGCAGAGAATTCAGTAAAATAGATTATAAAAACAAAACTGACACAAGAGCAAGAAGAAATTAGAAATCAGAGGGATAAAAAAAATCTGCAGCGTGTTTTTATGGATTGAGAAAAGAGATTTGCACAACCATTGATATGGTTTGCAGTTCTGGTCTCTTTGTTATTGTTTTCCATGGTGCAACTTAGTATGTGACCATGAAGGTAAATTTGATTTTAGTGGATTTTTTTACAGCTTGCTATTTGCTCTTAATAAAGGAGTAAGTGCAGAACTAGAATAAAATGTGCAATGTTTTGTGGCCTCGTAAGAACAGAGTGACAAGCTGTAAGAAAGAGGGTAAATTAGCACCAGATTTGCATCTAATAAATCTTCTCCAAATTAATAATAGGAATTAATTAATAGATGGCAAAGCATATCTTTTCTTCTAAATGAATAAGAAAAATGCCTTGTAATATTATGCACTCAGGATAATAAGGAAGACAGTGGTGTTAACAGAAGGCTCTTTACTCTGCCATGAATTTGGGAAATCCTTTCCCTATTTTGCCACCCACTCTCTGGAAGTGCTGTGACTGTGGCTGGCAGGAGGAAAAGCAAACACTGCCGAGCCAGCTATTTGCAGCTGCATCTGTGTCTCAGCTGTGCCCATCCATCTGCAGTCGTTGCCATCTGCCAATTGCTGTAGTTGGGGAGCATCTGGAAGGCGAGCCACTCTAAAGGGAATCTGCTGCACAGCAAAGAAATTATTTCCTCCTTTTTCCTTTTCATCTTCCTTGCTTCCCTTTCCTTTCTCGTGGCTTGTGTGCATGGCAGATGCACACCAGTAATGTACTGAGACAGAGTGTTCCCTCCAGTATCCCACAGAAAAGGAGACCAACCAGAGTATCTGTGATGAGGACAGCACAATGAGAAGCTCCTGTCTTCCACATTTTAACCTATGAGTAGATTCCTTGTAGGAATTCTGTGCTATATTGAGTTCCACAGGAGAGGATAGGTACACTTGTGGTCACTTCCTTACATTTCTGAAGAATTATCAGATTATGAAATCATCGTTATATGTTTGTCTTCTAGGGCCTTAGTTTTAACAATCTGGCTCTTCTGTTTTATTTTCACTTAAAATATAAACACAGACAAATGTGCTCTGGTCATCTCTTACAATTGTGCATATAATAATGCAGAAGGACTTACTACAGATAAACAAGAATGCTTGCTGCTTCATAAGTTTGTGTAAACACCCCAAAATTTCATGCATAAAGGATAAACTGAAGCGGAGCTGGAAATCTAACACCTCTGCAAGGAATGATAATCCTACCACCTTTTCTTGCTTATGTCGATATTGTTTGTACCCATGATGGAATGTTGAAGTCACATTCTTCTAGAATATTTGGTGCTATTGCTTTGGAACTTTTTAATTTTTTGATGAATTGAGAAGAAATTGAAATTGGGGCTCCTGGCTTGGGGTAGATTTTACCTTGTGCAAGACATTTTTTACTCTTTTAATACCAAAAAACCTTGGATAACAAAATTATCTATGCCTACAGAAAATCTGACTTTTTAAAAAATTTATGTATTTTTTAACCCTTATCCCCCTGTTTAAAACTACTGGCCTGCAATGACAAACTAATTAGCAAAAATCTATTCTCCCCTCCTCCAGTGATAATCTCTTATTGGAATCAAAGTTTAACCGTGAAACAGGCAAGAGAGCTGTTTAGATTTGTGCAAACAACAGGAAACAAATGCACTAAAATGTCTATTTACTTCTTTGCATCCAGATCTTACCCAGGCTCTGTTTGAGGCAATGCCAGAGTGCCACTTTCAAAAGGCATCTACATCAGCAGCTTTAAGCAGGAGAAAGGGTTTTGTCAGAATAAAAGAAAAATATTGGGAACTTCTATCAACTTTATTTTCTGGCTCTGTGGGTTTCCCTCAGTTGGAATCTGCATTATTTTCTTTTTTTAAAAAAAGCTTCAGTAAAATTCTTCTTGCTTGTGCATTAGTGTCTTATTTACTGTTGCTTCTGAGCGGGAGGTTGTCATTCCTACTTTTTTCTTTTCTGGTTTGATTGTTATGTTGTTGTTTTGGTTTGGTTTTTTTTTTTTTTTTTTGGTTTTGTGGGGTTTTTTGGGTTTTTTTCTTTAGTCCTCCAGTCATGTGCTTTGAAACCTAACTTCTTTTCTGTTCCCTCTGTGTTGGTGCAATAAGCATTTATTTTTGGCAACTGGTTCTGTAAGGACTCTGGTCCTTGGCTGTGAATCTTGGATTCTTACCAATTGTTCCTGTTCTGGGCCTGGTCGCTTTAGCTCATTAATCTAATGTTCTGTAACTTCCTGCTGCTAATCCTGGTTGTCGGGCCCGTGTTCATTAAGCTTGCTCCTGACTCCCATGTATGACACGGAGTGTGAAATAATCTGTAACGACAAGATACATGGGGAAGCACAGCCCTGCTCCCCAGGCAGCCCTCCTGGCTTCTGCCGGATCACTTGTGCTCCAAGGACTGATCAACCAGGGTAAAATAGAACTTGTCCTATGCAAATGCTAACACTTGTTTGTGTGCATGGAATAAGAGCTCCAAACTACTTGGATTTTGTTTTTTTATTATTTATTTTCCTTGCTGAATAAAAGCACTGAGCCAATGTCAGTATCTGATGGGCTGCCAGCATGAGGCTTGGCCCGTGATTAAGTGGAAAAGAGCAGGTCAAGTTGCAGGCAGCCTCCTTTTCTCTACCTAAGATCAAGACATTTTTGTTGTCCTTGTGATTTGAATGCAGAGGGCCTCATGGCTAACAACTCTGAGGCTAACACCTCAAAAACGGGCAAGAATTCCCAAGTGTTCTTCCATCTTTCTGCAGCTAAAATATCAGTCATCTTTCTGCAGCACACAAATGCTCCAGGATGTAATTAAGGGTGTCATTTTTACTATTTCATGCCCTAGGGAGGGGATTAAATTCTCCCTGTCTGAGTTCATAAACTCATCCCATCATTGTAACTTCAAAATTAAATTTAAGGAGCTTTAGGTTAGTTTTTAATGTTGTCTTAGCCCCTGGTGAATATGGGACTCTTTCATAGGTGTCTGGCTGTGACAAGGAGACCAACAACCCTAATATTTTAGATCTGAGAACAGTCTGGGTGATTGGGTATGTAATGCTCCTTTTCATGGAGCACCCAGACCTCCAGCACTTATGCAAAGCTAGGAAGCAGCCAGGACAGCAAGTTTTCTGTACACTCCCTTTATATTTCACACCAAATTTGTCTGCTTGTCAAGTTGGGTTTTTTTTTTGTTTTTTTTTTTTTTAATGTCATTTCCTCATAAAAACAGTGAGTTAGTTAGTTGCTGGGATAGTCACCCTTTAAGTTTTGAGGTTGGTAATTAACTTAGCTCCTGTTTATGTAACCTCAGTTGTGTGGTGGTCCACCACTCTAAAGAGGGAAAATTCCTGACTGATGGTTCTGCAAAAGTTGAAGGCTGCAGCAGCTTATCATGGCATCTTTTTTAGAGAGACCATTTGCTGACATTAATTCTAGCAGTGATTAAAGAGCTTGACTGTGTAACCAAAAGTGAGGGAAAACCAAAACACTCCCCAACAACATTTTTAGCGTTTGAGAATTGAAGGCATTACTTTATTCTGGTCAGGTTGTGCAACAGAAATAATTTCTTCCACATATCCTGGGTTGCGGAATGAAAATCATTTCATCACACATAAATTTTACTCGATTTTTCACATATTTTGTATAAAATTTTATAGAAATTTGTTGGCTCAATGTTCATTGGTCCCAAGTTGCACTGTTAGTATTTGGGTTCCTACTGGTTGCAGATTTCTTTGCTTCTGATGCTAATTAGGTCCTCATTCTTATCTCTCTTTTCCCAGACCAGGCGTCTCTGACCATGCCAGGGGTGATGCTTGGAGCTGGTGTTTGTTCATGGTCATTAATGGTGGTTATCTTTTGTGTATCTTCTGTGCTGCTCCCAGTTTGTTGGCATATTAAGCTCCTTAGACCTTGCCTGGTGAAACTGTCCCCTGAAAAGAAACTTCAGTTCCCTCCCTCTGGGACCAGAGTGAACAAAACTAACTAAAATTACATGAAAAACAAACAAACAAACAATTTTGTATTATTTCCAACAGCCGCAGCCTTGCCTTGAGAAAGAAGGCTGCAGCATATGCAGGTGTGATAGGACATGTGGTAATTCTCAGTGAAAACTTCTGAGCTATGCCAGACTGTATTTTTACTGCACAGTAAGAGCCCAAACTGGTCAGAATATTGTGGCTGAGTCTTTACCTGCCCCAAGATGAATAGTAAGATTACTTCATAACTCTTGCTGTAAAAAGGTCTTTTTAAAAATTATTTATTTTTTCCTATGTGCATGTTAGGGGGCCCAAAAAGTCTTGGTTTAAATTATGATAAAGATTGAGCAATGAATACTATGGGAAAAATAAATAAGTCGTGGAAGGGAGACTGGAATTCTGCACAGGTTTCCTGGCAAGTTGCAGTGTCTTTGGTGTGAGATGTTTATAAGTGAGGTTTACATAAAACAAGCTCAGGACAAAGATAGCTGAAGTTGCCTTTATAGGCATATAGGGGAAGGGCCTGAAGGATTTTTATAAGTCCCTTCTAGTCTTATAACTCATATCCAGAAAATACTTAGGAAATTAAATTGCACTCCACCTCTGCCCTTGGTTTGTGTAATTTTTCTTCTCCTGTAAAGGTGACCTGCAGCTTGAGCCATGTAACAAATCATTTCAAGTGCATGTTTGTCCACTGCTACTAAAGAACATCTTAGAGGAAAAGGCTTGAATTTGCATAGTCAGCCCCATTTGTTGGAAAACCCTTCTTACTCCTCAGTGAAATTTTAATGCCCTCACCTCAAAATACATTAAAAATAATGAATACAGTGAGTTTTGTCCAGTTTTCCCCATCCCAGCTACAAAACGCTTGAGGCAAGTTTGTGCTGCAAGCTCAAATCATTAAGGGCAGTGAATTTGCCAGAATAAAAATAATGATGATAATAACAAAGCAGTGCCCTAGTACAGGGATTCATTCCCATTCTGAGCAGTGTATTGGAAAACAGGGTGTTTGTAACTGCAGTTCACAGTGAGTTACATATTTTTTTATGTCATTCTTGGCATGAATCCTTGGAATGGTTATAGAGGATAATATGATGTGCACATTGACATGAATAGGTATAACACTTCATCTTAGTGACACCTTATGCCTACAGAATTCAGAAGTATTTCTGTACTAGAAGTAGCTGAAAGCAGTCTTTAAAACAACAAATATAATGCTTTAGTTTGCAGAATTCTTCGAGTCTTGTAAGCATGAGTGAAATATTGATGTTTTTGAGAAGTGAATTTTAATATCTTCATCTCTATCTATGAGTTACTATGCAAGACAGCTCCTTCCTGAAGCTAGAAGTAAAAATTAATTAAAACTCAGCAAATGCCAAAAATCTTATTTCATATGATACAGAGGCTTAATAATTTTCATTGGAAAGCAATCTACAAACAGATCTGCAGGCATTTTTGACCATGTTTACGTAGGTCAGGAAGAAGCTGAGCAGGGTAAATGAAGATACAAGTCTATACTGTAGCATCAAGACTTAATTATTTGTTTTTTGTGTTTAATCATTTGTTGTTTTGTTTTATTATGCACTATATTTGTTAAATACTTCTTTACCAAGAGAGTGGTCAGACTTTGGAACAGACATCCTGGAGAGGTGGTAGATGGTGGCCCCATCTCTGTTGGTGTTTAGGAGAATTTGGACAATGCCCTTAATAATGTGCATTAACTTCTGATCCCCTGATTTGTACCAAGTGATCACTGTAGGTCCCTTACATCTGAAATACTTTATTTTATTCTAATCTGTCAGAGATTTGAATGAATGAGTATCTCTTTTAAAATAATAGCATCCTTAGGAGGCATTCAACTGAAAAAGTAAATCCAGCTTGCTTTAACAGGAAAAGTGACTCTGTTGTTTCAAATAGGACCAGAATTTGAGCTTGTATTTGTTCAAATTTGTGAGAAATTCTGCTGCAAGATTACAAACTAATCTCATGAGGTAAAAATAGAGCTGAGAAAGCTCATCTTATTAAGACAAACCAAAAAAAGAGCAATTTCTGTGTTCCTGCTCATTTGTGTGGAATAGACCTGACACACACATCTTACAGGAGCCCAAGGAGGCTGTTTCCCATCTCCCCAGCTACTTTTTCAAAGTTATTAGCATACCAGATATTTCCTAATAAACTATGCATTTTCTTTGCTGCTGCTGATTTGGCCCTTTTAATGTGCTTTGAGAATACAACTGATTCAGTATAAAACCATATTTATTTACCCAGGCCTTTTATCTTTCCTGAAGCATCTCAGCAAGACCAGAGGCAGGAATGCAAGTGTCCTGTTCCCTCAAGATGTGCTCTGGCTGCCTGACCACTCCAGCCTACTCATCTGCTGACATCTGTTCAATGTGGCCCTGAGCTCACAGACCCTCTTCTCGAGATCTGTAACAAAGGGGGCCAGAATGAAAAAAAAAAAAGGAAAAAAAAAACCAAAAAAAACCCAACAAAAAACCCTCAAAACACAAACAAACAAACAAAAAAAACCCCCAAAAAAAACATTCCCCCCCCCCCCCCCAAAAAAAAGAAGGCAAAAAACCCAACAAAAAACACAAACAACAAACCCCCAAACAATCCCAAATAAATAATGCATCTCTCTCTTATTTTCTTCTTTTTCTCAGATAAGATTTGTTCAGGGGCAAGCAGGGTTGCTCAGAAGCAGAGGGGTCATTCCAGTTTGAGCAGTTTTTAAACCAAGATAATCAGTGGTTCATGACCCTATTTTGGTTTTGTTCAAGAAAAAAAATGGGAAAATTAGGAAGGTCTTTATCTGACCAGGGTAAACAATGAGGTGTGAAGTGAGAATCCTGTGCTCTACAGTACAGGGAGGGTGGTATATGGTGCTAATTGCCCACTTGGCTTACAATTTTAATGCACTCTGATTGATATAGGGAATCTGAATTCTAACAGGCATTTTGTCCAAATAACGAGTCCATACCTTTTCCCTTTCTGAAAAACAAACACACACTGCTTCACCACATCTATGTGCCTTTCCCCATGAACCTGGAGAGCAATGGTAGGGCTGGGATGGGATGGGGAGGAGAAGCAGAAGTAGCAACTTAATTATTTGTACAGAAAAGATCTGTGTGGAGGGACGCAGAGATTGCAACTAAGAATGACAGAGGTAAATCTACTCTCTGTGAACCAAAATATAAGTACTAAGTTTAGAGTCATTCAGTCTGAGCTTGGATAGTTTATATCTATACATATGTAAAAAATGAGTTTGTCCTTAATAGATTTTGAAGAATAAGATACAATATAAGATAATGAAAGTGAAGCCAAATTTCACTGGTAAAATTTTGAATGGAGATTTGGCTTTTATCTTAACTTGGATCAGTATTTAATGATCTTTTTATTTCTGCTATAGGATGGGTTTTAGAAATGGGGCCCAAAGTGATGTACATGTGTAGGCATATTGGATAGTTTATATAGGAAATCATTCTAAGCCATCAGGTTATCTTTTTTTTCATTATGGTTCTCTGATACCAAAATTCAAACTATGGAGTGCAGTTCTTCTTAAAATTAAAGTTGCTTCACTTAATAATAATTTTTAATGTTTTGTATTAAAACTCTTCTAAATTTCTATGGCGTGATTCATGAAAGGGAAGCTGGTAGCAGTAAGGACAATGCTGTTCTGGAAATATCTGTAGTGTTTTGTGTAGGTGTTATTATTGGTAGGGGATTGGTAACACTTTAAAAGTTATAAAATGGGAATTAAAAGACACTCAGAGTTTAGTATTTTTTTGTCAACTTTTTTTCTAAACTGCATTAGCCAGGCTTTTAGGATAAAGAGCTGCAATTTTCTTTATGTCATTCTTATTGCTGTCTAAGTACTGTCTCTCTTAATATACAGCATTTTTAGAAACAACAAGTATTTCTGTGTCTGCATTTATGTAGTGGGATAGCTTTAGGAGAGCCATCACATTCAGTAAGACTAAATTTAGTAAGTCATGAAGGCTAAACTAAAAATTTTAAATTTATGGGAAGGAAAAATAGAACACTGTCTGCTCTGGAGACTAATTTATAAGTTTGTACTCACAAGTAGCATAATCAGTTGCTGGAAGACATGCAGGTCTAAACCAGTTCAATATCTGTTTGGGAGATCTCATCCTCTCCAAGTTATATGGCATAACATAGCTGAATAAGTAAGCTATGTGTTCATGGTAGGGATTAATAATGTCTATGTACAACTCTATTTATTAAAGACAACTTAACAATATGTGCAGAAGTGGGGATGGTAGAATAATTTCTGTTTTCTCTCTTGGAGGTACTGTCAATCTGTCGCCATAAATTGGCTACACCAATTTTTGTGGTGGAACCTTCTTCTCATTAATTCCTAAGCTGTTTTTGCCAGTGGCTTTGCAGCATAAATACCATTGCCATATTTAATCACAGATGTGCCTCTCACAGTACCTGAGTCATTCTTTCCTTCAGCAGCAGAGCAGAGCACTCAGAGATGCCACATATTAATGCAAAGCATTAGGCTGAAATTGCATTTGAAAGCTTCAATACTATAGAGCTCAGTGGTCTCTTTTTGCCTTAGAGGCAACAGTAGGGAAACCAGCACATAATAAGAATTTTAACTACAGTTCTGCTTTGTATTATCTACTGCCTTGTAGCATGATGCTGAGAGAGACAGACATACCTCTGGGAATCAAACCCCTGGACTGACTAGTAGATAAAATACAGGTGATGATAAACATAAGTTCTTCCAGTCAAAGCCAATACTCTTCTCATCCTTCATCTATTCTCTCTTTTTTTTTCTTCAAGATTGTTTATACTTATACTCTCTTGAAGTACATTTTCTGATACTTTTCTTTTTAAGCATCTACTAAGTTGTAAGTCTAAATCTGTAAATGAATTGTTATCAATTACCTTGTTAAAAGAAAACCAAGTTTTTTCAATCTTCTGAATTAATTAGCTTTTCACAGTAGAACAACATCAGCAAAACTACAGTTTTATGTAAAAAATATTAAAATATTTTACATATTTTATAGGGGATTAGAAGTGAGACAGGTTGTAAGTTGTACTGAAATATGTGATATACATGACGGGGTTTGTATCATTTTTTTCTTACACATGAAACCTACAGTGTTTAAAAAAAAAAAAGAGAAAATTGTTGACACTGTTAAAAAAAGTAAAATATTTCTGGGTTTAGCCACTGACTGCATTTTTATTGCACTGATGGGAAAATTGTGCATTCCTTAACTTGCAGAAGCAAAGACATTTATGTATGTTTAAAAGTATTTTTCGATGTATACATAGAATTGATTTTATTTCACTTTCGCAGAACAAGCAGTGCACTAGGAGCAAAGCCAAATACTGTTAAAAACAAATAAACATCTAAAACCCCCAAATAAACAAACATTGCCCTCCCTGTCCCCAACAACAAAACCTTACAGGAAGAGATATTTTGGGTTTAAGTGGCGTGGCCAATTTAAATCCACTTTTTAAGTGCAATAATACCTTAATATTTTTTGTGAGAAGGGTGAAAAGTTAATAAAAAAAGTTTCAAGTGCCCTTAGTTTTTCCATTTGAATTTCACTTTACAGATCCTATCGCTTCTTTTGAACCTAAAAAACTTTTTAAAAATTGTTCTGGATGTATGAATTTTAGGTGTTTGGTACTCGTTTTGTTCTGCAAGGACATCTACATACTGTAGTGTATTCTCATGATAATTTGGCAACTCTTGATAGCAAAGGAATAGAGGTTTTTATGCATCACTATCGCAAGGAAGAAGAACAGCAAATGGAGCACAGTAAGTGTTCTAGGAGCCAAAGAAAATTGAAACATGGGGTTTTAGTTTTTTTGTGTTTTTTTTTCCTGTTCATCCAAAACCACTTGGAAATCCAATGCATATTTGTGTGTTGTTCCCCCATGCACACATTCACACCTCTTTGAGGAAAGATAAAATGACACCTTTTTCATTGTGCTTGCAAGAACACAGTGAGCTCTGTGCTGAGTGAGATGCCCATCTTCAAATATCTAAGAGCATATGCTGCTCATGGGTAGAGCTTCTGTGTCAGTGTGCCACCAATTCACATGATTGCCAGCTTGAAATTTATATACAGAGAGAGCCAAGTAAGGGCGTGCTGCTTTGTGCCCATTTGATGTGCATCCCTGTGTCTCTCATCTCAGCCAAGATGAAATTTTAAAACTTGAAGCAGAGAGAGGAATGAGAAATGTGTTGTGGACTGGGAAGGGGAAGAAGGATTTCTGTGTCTAGTACTGTGTTTGTGAGCATGGTTCTGTGTGAACACACAGAAATAATCACCTGTGCTCATTGGAAGTACAGCCCCAGCAAGTTACATCCTGAGTTATTCTGCTGCTCAGTGATATTAGCTACCACTTGGAGGAGTCAGGTTTTGGCTCAGACATCAAGCCTATTATGGATGAGGATTATTTTGACTACTGTCAATGGTTGTGGACAATAGTATCTCAGCAAAACAACTGTGAGGAAATCCATAAAAGATCTGGCAGAACAGGTTCCTGGAGAAGTACAAAATCAAGCTTTCTTTTATTTTTATTTTTTTGGCCCTTTTATTTATTTTTTTTATCTCCATCTGTTTTGTCTGTGCCTATCTGCCAAAAAGTACATGTTGAATTTCAGTTAATGAAAGAATGAGGGTCTGTTTGATTTCTTTGAAAGGCAATTTGAATCTAGTCAAATTATCTACAGAAAGGCTAAGCATAATTTACTAGAGCCTTAAAGGAGGCCACTCTTGCATGGGCTAAATTCTCTTTTAGATAAATCAAGAAATATATGACTAGAAGCAGTGAAGAACAACTCATGAAATGAATCTCTGTGACTGTTAAAGTGCTGCTTCTGAAGTACCATGGTGAAGAAGCATCACTGGTAGAGCTGAGAGAGCTCTGAGTTTTAGAGTGGGATTAGTTCCTTATTAAAATTTTACTATGAGTAAGACAGTCAGCTAACTAGCTAGACACTCCAGACACACAAACAGCACTCCACGGAAATGTTGTTTTTGGTGTGCGTTTGTGTGTATGTGTAGGCCTTTTTGTTTTGTTTTTTTTTAAAGAAATGAACTAGTTATTTGAGTTTTAGCAGAAGGGTGTTTTGTTTGGTTTTTTTTTCCCCCATAAGGACAATACAGTGGTAACAAGTATTTTCCACTTCAGTAGAATTCAATAAGAAAGTGCATGTGTGGAATCTGGAGGTTTTGTAAGATGAAGTGTTAGTCATCAAGTCAGATACACGTCCAAAAGGAATTGGTTTGCAAAACAAGGATATAAATTTATATTTAGTATGAAAGAAGAAATGGATCATCAAGAAGGTTTCGTGTTTAACTGTTCAGGAGCTTGGTCTGCTGGGAATCTTTGACCTGCTTGGTACAGGATGTTCACAGGGCTGAAAACACAGGGATTGGAAAGGCAGATATGTATGTTAAGGGGGATGGACAGAAAAGAAAATACTTTTAAACCTCAGCATTTAAATGTGAGGATAATGTAAATTGCTATGAAATAGTAATGGTTTGATAGTTTGATGAATATTTTATCCCCAGGTGAAGCACAATTGGTGAGAACATTTTGTACCAAAAAGCTAAAAGCTCAGGGAACAAAGGAAGGCTAGTCTGGCAGGAATTATTACAAATCTGAGAATGACAAACAGGAGTGCATCAAGGACAACTGAATCCCTGTTTTCTTCAGTGCTAAACCTTCCTAACATGTAATGAGATAGGTAGCTAATATAGCTAGCTAATAATAGTTTTCAATTTAATCAAGGGGGAATAAATCATTAAGTAGACTTGATAAGAACGAAGAAGACATGGAATTAATAATCACAAATACATACAGTATTTTTAAATCTTTGTCTTTAACAGGGGAGTGCAACAATAATCAGCATCAAGGTCATCAAGTGTGCTGAGAAAAATATACATGGAGACAACCAAATTCAACACATTTTACAGTAGCATATTTTGCAGGTTTTAGCCATATGAGTGAATGAAATTAGGAAAAATGACTGTAGTTTGAAAGATCTCTGTGAATTAGTTGTTACAGTCCATGTTACTTCAGCTAGTAAGTGGAGTTGAATTAAATTTTACATGCCAATTAGCATGATGGTGCCTAATTTTTATTTGATACAGGAACTGAGAGTAGAGGCTTTGTGTGTATGCTGATGTTTTTTAACCAAATAGACTCTTTAATTGCATGTGACTTCACTCTTGATCCAAATCTGCAAGTCTCCATTTTCATCATTCCACCTCTATCTGTAACATGGCTTCATCATAGAGAGGTGCCCAAAGGATTGGCCTTCAAATGGGCTAAAGGGACTAAACATTAATCAGAATATAATATCACTGAACTGGCCAGAGTGAATTCCCTATGTGTAGATGGTCTCATGAGGAGAAATGCTGAGATGAAAGAGTAAAGACAGATTCCTGGGACAGATAATAAAGATCTGGAATATGATTCTTTCAAGCATGAATAGTGGTGCTGGAGCTGCTTAGTCAAGGGGAGGAAACTGTGTATGACCAAGGGCAGAGCAGGGTCATGGGAGGCAGTGCCATGCTGGCAGCTGCATTGAGGCTGGTGAAATTGTTGTTTGAAGGCAAGGCTGGTATTGGTGATCCAAACTGAGCAGAAACAAGTTGACTACAGCCAGCTGAAGAATCAATATACAGCAAAAAAGGGGTTTAATCTGCTTGACATAGAAAATAAAGAGGAAAATTTACATGTTGTTTGAAATTTAATGGATTGGGAGATACATTTTTTGGGTTAAGGATGGGTACAGGTATGTAGCTTGCCATATGGGAGGTGCAGTTCTATAAACCACAGTTTATTTTACTGTATTTGCATTTATCTCCCTGTCCTAGGCTTCAGACTTCCTCTGGGTCACTCAGAGGTAAACTAGTTGAATGGTCACAGTTCTGGCACTATTTTTTTAGTCTGGAACTGTAAAAGCATATTTGAATTGTGAAAGCAAACTATGAGGAACACTGGCAAGTTCTGTGAAGGAATTTGCAGCCCTGAACAGCAGGGTGAAACAGAAGTCCTCACCTGACTGAATTACCTTAGTTTTTTTCTCAGCTGCTTTCCAAATGGTAGCAGTTTCCTCTGACTGATTCTAATCTTCATCAGAAATTGCTGTATTTCACCTTTACCCTTCTGTTTTTTTGGGTTTTTTTCTAACTAGCTCAGTTTATTAAATTTTATTTAACTCTGCCCTCCAAGTCTGTCTGCTTGGAATGGTGTCCTGCTAGCCTTGCCACAATAAATAGACAAGAGGAAGAATCAAGACTGTGCCATTGTACTGAACCATCATCTAGAGATTTGAATTCCAGAATTTTTATGCCTGCTTTGCAGCTGCTGTTATTTGTGTTTCGTGTCAGCCTGCAGAATGGAAGGAAGATTAGTTGAGCAAGTTGGCAGAGACACAAACAGCATTGGTAAGACCCATAACAGAGGTGTTCATCTGCTTGCCTCTCCTTTCATTTTCACTTGTGTTCAATTTGAGCCCATTGCACAAATTTTGCCCATTTTCACCCTTTTGATGTGTCCCTCTTTCACTCTGCTTGACATTAACTTTTCCATAGGAAGCAGATTATTGTGGCACATGAGAGAGTCAGTAGTAGCTTCAGCAGATGTTGCCCAGCATGCTGGAACTGCAAAAGCATTCCCTGTAACAAGAAAATAGCAAAGTTGATACCTGGTACTTTGTCAGGGCTGAGGGGGGTCGGGAATGCTCTGGGACTGCCTGGCTATACCAAGAAATTTATAACTTGGCACTTCTCTCAAATGGGACTTGGGAAAAGTTGGTCTTGGTGATCACAGTGCTGCTGTCATACCTTGGTTGAAGCTGAATTAAGATTAAATGAAAGTTTTGTGATCCAGCTCTTCCAGCTCCAGAAGATTTAGAAAGGGAGTGGGGCAGCTGTACAGAGAACCAGCTTACACTGAGTGTTGCTCTGTACATCAGATGAAGTGTAGAGTAGTTCTTAAATGTGTGGTTGGGAGCACCCAAACAAAATAGTTGGGAGATTAATGAGTCTTGTGCTGCAAGGCATTCTTCCAAGAGAAGAGAAGGTACTTTGCTATTTTATCTTTTAGCCACAGGTGTATATTTGGTGCTAATAATGCTCTTGAGATCATCAAGAGGAAAATGCCAGAGGCACGGCAGGATTTGGAATGGCTAGTCATTTATTATCCTTGTGTACAGTCATTGTGAGAGAAACATGTTAAATTGTCTAGCATACAGTGAAGGTGGGGAAGAGCATCTAATGCTTGCTGAGAACTGCCTGCTGTGACAGGAACAACTCGATTTCCTTACAAAGGAGTGGACATATGTCCAGCTTCAGGAGGAGTACAGTTAATAAGGAATTCTGGAAGACTGCTACTCTCAGAATGATTCAGTGACTATCATATAAACTTCTTAAAAGTAATATAGCTTTGAGCAGTCTCAGAAAATGAGAAAGCCTGCTCTGGAACCAGTACAAACAGCTCTTAACAGAGGGAAACCACTTGTTTTTGAAATCATCATGGCTATCTGAAATGATAGCTGCTAATAGGTGCTGTTATTAGGAGGTGAGGATTGTGGAATGCCTTACTAAAACAATATGTCTGGCAGCTGAAGTCATCTGTGGATGGCTCAGGATCAGTTTACTCCACCCAGAGAGTGACTTTTTGCAGTAAAGGTGAAAATTGGATGTGAGAATTATCACTGAGTTCTTTTCTTTACTACAAACCCTGGATCATCAAAAAAGGCTTTGAGCAACACAGGCAGTAAGGCAAGGGAGAAATTAATCAGTGGAGCCTTATGGCACAGTATTGAGGCACGTGTTTTCCAGACTTCTTGTTGTTCAGGGTCCGTGAGCACCTTGGGAGTGCACGTTTATATGAATTTCCATGACACAGAGCAGATCTTGGTCTTATCTCTGCGATTTTTGTGTAGAAAACAGGACCAATGCAGGCAGCACTGCTCATAGCTGATGGAGTCTAATAAAAGAACTCTGTATGACTTGAAGCTAATACCATGGCAGATCCAAGCAGAGGGACAGATATGTGGTTTTGGTATCTCACCTGGGAGAGGTACAATTGAGATCTTGTTCTCTAGTGACTGCTGTTAAAAACAAGGAAAAAACCACAAATAATCAAACAAATAAAACCTGTGTAAATCAATGGTTGGTACACAGGTTGGAAGCAAGAGAGGTGAGCATGCATTGTGTAGAGGAGATTGGTTTTCACCACTGGGTCCTTTGAGGAAAAAGGAGGGCAACGAGGCTGGTGGGAGGCTTAGAACACAAGCCCTGTGAGGAACGGCTGAGGGAGCTGGGGTTGTTCAGCCTGGAGAAAAGGAGACTCAGTGGTGACCTTAACAATCTTTACAACTCCCTGAAAGGTGGCTGTAGTCAGCTGGGGGTTGGTCTCTTTCTCCAGGCAGCAACTGACAGGACAAGAGGACACAGTCTTAAGCTGCACCAAGGGAAATGTAGGTTGGATATTAGGGAAAAGTTTTTAATGGAAAGAGTGATAAAGTACTGGCATCATCTGCCTGAGAGGTAGTGGAGTCACTATCCCTGAATGTGTTTAAAAAAAGACTGAATGTGGCACTCGGTGCTATGATCTACTTGAGGTATCAGGGCATGGGTTGGACTAAATGATCTTAAAGGCCTCCTCTAACCTAGTGGTTCTGTGAAAAGTGAGCAGCACTGTCACTCTCTTCTCAAGGACTATTTAAGAAGGGGTGCCGTCATGCTGGCTGCCCCTCAGGGGGGACCCTGAAAAGTGGCTCAGGGGCTCATCAGGGAGAACCAAAGCCATGCCTCAGGAATCCTCTTCAGTGCCAATTTGCTCAGAACCGTTAAAACCCACCTGATTCTAGCTGTGCCAGCAAGGAGACCTTCCCAAGGAATCTGCCTGGTTAAATCTTCACTGAGTGAAGTGTGGCCAGGAAATGAGGATGAGAACACAGGTGTTGTAAGTGGTTCTGTGGGGCTTTCTGTAGCCTGTCACAGTTTGGAATATTTCATTAGCTGTCATACAGAAGCTGATAAAGCCTGAGGACTCGATGTATGTGAAATAAAAGGAAGGAAATATTTAGCTACAGTTGTCAATAGCTTCAGGTACTTAAGAGATAGCTTTGCCACATTTCAGCAGTCTGAAGGACCAATACCATAAAAATCTGATGTACAGGAAAGATCTTGGGACAAACATATCAAAGAGTGATATCTACAATGCTCATCTACTTTTTGTCACAAGAGAATATGATTTTTCTGTGGATTTTTTTTCTGTATTGTGATTTGTTCTATGCACAGGTCTGCACTCAAAAGAATCCAGTTCTAATTATTTTAAGCTATTCAATCATAAATATACTTGAGAATATCTGTTAGACCCTTGGCAAATAATATAGATTAGAGCAGTTGAAATGAACTCCATCTGTTTTCAAACTTATTTATTAATAAATTTTTATATAAATACATCAGACAAAATTAAATGGATGCATGAATATCTACAAAGTCTTTAACACTTTGATAAAACATGAGCATCTCATTGAAAAGCAACAAGATAGAAAATATGCTGGAGAAATTCTTGCAGCATTTTTATAAAGCAGTAAGCTTTTGAATGTCACTATATTTTTATAGTAAAGCATACTGTGTATAGCAGTTCTCTCTCTTAATTCTGTTGATACATTTTAGAGATACACCAGAAATCACCAATGCTGCTGCAATGGCAGTAAAAAAGACCAATATCTAACCTTTCATTTAAAAGCTATTATGTAGGACTTGCTAAATATTAAAAGCTACTTTATATAAAACTGTTATATAATCTACAGAGCCAGGCAAGAATGACTTTTTTTTTTAACTATCTGAGCAAAATACAATATAAACCAAAAAAAGTCTACTTTTTAGAAAACCTTCTGCTGTTCTCAGATGACAAAAAGTGGATTATAGAAGTTGTCCCCATAGCAGAAACAGAAGTAATGGAGGTATTGAAGTTTTTTGTTTCCCATAAAGTAACAGAAGAAAATAGTTTTCTCCTCTTGTGTCTTATAAAATTATTAAGGCTCAATTGAATCCAATTCCTGGAAAAATTAAGGGCTGTGAAATGTTTAACAGGTTTTTTTAAGTTTCCTTAGACATTGTAATGAAAAAATGCTTTTAAAGTGAAAGATCTTTCAGAGCATGTCAGAGTTAGAATATAAACTGTCAGAATTTCTTTATGGATTACGAACTCCAAACACTAACAAAATTGCTTTCTACAGCAAGATTGCTGTTATGAAGGGTGTTTTCAAATGTTAAATTTATGACAGAAAACATCTTGAAGGTAGGATAGGTTCAGTTGGCTAGTATTTTGTTCAGCAGGACTTTGTGTCCAGACTAATATAGTGTTTTTTGGGGTTTTTTTTGTGGGTAGTACTACCAACACATTTCTAGTGATGAAGGCCAAAGTTTCTGCATTGGGAAAAAGGCAGTAGATAGAGTGGATCTGTTTAGTTAAATTTGTAAAAGTTATAAACAAAGTTCAAGCAATTTGTCATTGTAGTAATTTGGTAGCCATAGAAAGATTCCTTTGGTTTATGAAACTCATTCAGTCTAGGTACCCTTCTTCCATTTCCTCCCTTCTTCTCCACTTGAGAAGGGAAGCTGGGGTGATTAGTTTAAAAATGCAGATGGAGTGCTAGTTTATTGTCTTATTGAAAATCTAGCAAAAAGATGGAAGTTTCATTGGCCTTCATCAAAGGAGTTATGAAATCTTGTTGGGGGGATTTATTACATTGGGGTCAGAACATTCAGAGTGGCATTTTTTGCCATATCGAAGAATTGTATTTCTCTCCTTGGTTTAAGTAAAGCCCAATGTTTTTGTCTCAAAATGAGATGGGAGAGAAGGAACAGGGTCGCACAGATGATGTGAGATGAGAAGAACATAGCAGATGTTGTACATCTATCACACCTACACTCCTGCAGTGCATGTTCCATGACCCTAAGGCTTTTTTTTTTCTACTTGCTCTCTTCAAAGAACTGCATAAGATTTCTAAAACAACAGAATTGGAGTGATTCTATCATGTAACGTGAGGTAATATTTCTTCAAGATAAAAGCTTGAAAAAACAGGCAAATTCAGAGCATAGGAAAAGTATAATTTCAAGAGGTTTTTTTTTTTGTTATAGTGCCTGTAAAATGATGGTTTCTTTTAACAGTAATGTTCTCCATAGGCATTTTAGACAGAAGCTATACCCACTACTGTGATTCAAACTGCAGGCCCATTCTGTAATAATCTAGATAGATTGAACATAGCAGACATAATTTTGAAAAATAAGTTTCTCAGCCTTCCTATGGAAGTTCACTGAAGACTTGAAATTGCATTGATTTCCCATGAAACTTCAATTTCTAGTTGTTCAGTTACTTACAAGAAAAATCTATTTCTCCCCTCATACCTTTCTTGTGTGTCATCTTGATGTAAATTAAAATACTTTCCATAAGCTGGATCAGTCCAATTGTCAGGACTTCCATTAAGTAAACACCTGAAATTAAAAGGATATGACACACGCTGTTCAGATGTCTTGGTGTGGTTTGACTCTGCCTCCTTGACTATCTCCACCAAACTGCAGAGTAATCTCTCTTAGACAGAGAGTGTCTGAAATGAAGGACAAGAGTCAAGGGCTTGTGAACACAGTAGCAATTTTTGGTTTTGCTGGAAAATACTACTGAAAGTGTTTCAAAATACTGTGGTTGTGATTCTTTTCTTTTTCTTGTTGTCATTCTGTTGTTTTCAGCTGAAACACCTGATGTTCCCTCATAGAGAATTTTTAATTTGTAAAATTAGCCTTAATTTGTTTGTTTGTTTGTTTTGTTTTCAAATAAAATTGGTAGGCTATGTCTGTGCTATGGCAGTAGGTTTAACCAGTGTGTGGATTCTGACTTATCTGTGTTGTACAATCCATCTCTGTAAACATTATTTTCTGTGATTCTGTGGGTCACACTCATAGTTTTTGGTAAAGTTTTTGTTGATGTCAAGGGTACAGGACAGAGTGAAATATTCAGAAACTCTCTTCTTTTTTTAAAATTTATTTCTTCCTTTTCTTTTTGTTCTTCTACTGATATTTGTTTGGAACTGATCATTACTGATTTTTTTTTAATTTTTGAATTCTTACTCAAGATGTTTTGGTTAGGGTGGTTCTTCATATTTAGTTAGAAATAAAGAAGTTACAAAAGTCTTACAGAGTGAACAAAAATAAATTGCAGTGTAGTGTTTTGGCAGTGGAAGATACACTTGTATTTCTAATACTGGCAAAAATGTGAGTTCAAAGATGCCGAAACCACCCCAAAAGTGTATATAGAAAAAGGAAAACAAAGTGACCTAAGATTTTCAGCAATGAAAGATCAGCGTGTAATGCTCATTTGAACTGAAAAATGTGCCTGCTGTGCCTCTAGAACTTGATGGGACAGCCTTGGAAACAGTAATAACTTTGTGGTTGTTGGCTAATTATATGGAAGTTCTACCAAAAAAGGTTATACATAGCCTAAAGTATTAAAGACTTAATGAAGCTGTCATCACTGGAGTGATAAATATCTGTTCCAGCATGTCTTCTCAGACAGTACTGTAAGCATATCAGAATAAATAGTTGGTCATAATTCTCTAATGCCACTGTATTTTTAAAGAAATTATAGGCCTTCAAGAAGGCTATATATGAAAACTAGGGATTTGTAGCAAAAGTAGTTGGAACCAGTTGGAATAGATAATAATGACATCATTGAATCCTGAAGTTCAAAGCACTGACAATTTTGTCCAGTTACTTCATGGAATAGGTTGAAATTCCCTTGAAAGCCTCAAGTCAAATTCAGCCATTACATAAATGATGGCTTAAGCTGATCAGAAAAGTGGCCACATATAGAAATACAGTTTAGCATTCAGTAAGTCTGAAAAATTGATAGAGTTGCAAAGGCTGACATCAGGAAAGAGTAATAATAAGTCAGAAACTTCCCTGTTTAGTGCCTATTTCTGCCATTCCTAACAGCCTGACAGGATCTCAAATCAGTGGCAGTTGCTATATACTCAATTTAAAGTGTCTACAGTATGCTGAATTGGTGTAATTCCATGTGCACTTGTTACATGGCTTTGGTTTTCCCTTAAATACATTATATATTTAGCATGCAGAGAATAAGAACTAATTTCAGTGATGCGTGTTGATTAGGCCCTTGTTAGGCATAAATAAGGGTTGTCTTGTGCTATACAGTACATTTCTTTGCCTGTTTAATGCTCACATAGCTTTCTCTGTCTTCTTCCACTTCCACCCACAGACATTTAGACAAAGAGTGCAAGCTGAAGCGTGAATCTCTCAGCTCTGAGCAAAGGCTGATACAAGAAACAGCAATGTTTATTGATTGCTTGCAACTTTTTGACACTGGAAAACCAGGAGAAAACAAGGGCATAAAAATGTCAAAACTAGAGTTAAAACTACCTCTTTGGAGCAAATACATGAATTTTGCACAAAAGTGTGGACAATATATGTAGAGATATATAGTTGGTAACTCAAAAGTATGAAAAAAGATAACTCATCTGGATTTATCAAAGTTTAAGAAGAAAAGAATGTGTTGATTTAGTGTATTTGTCTTGTTGTTGTTGGTAAATTTAAGAAGTAAGGGCAAAAAGAAAAACAATATTAGAAGGCAGATTTCCAATGAAAGAGCATTTATGAGTAGGACTTCTGATGTTGACGCAGTTTTCAAAGCAAATGAGATCATATGTTGAAAAAAAAGAAAGGATGAGAACACTTAGAAGGAGGGAGAAGAAATTTAATCGTCTTAAAGAACACCCAGGAAGGTGTTCAAGGAAGATAAAAATTTGGAGAATGAAATTTTTCACTCTGTCAAATGGACTAGATAAAATGAGAGGGTAGGAACAGAGGAGTAAATTTGGGAGTTCAGGAATTAATGTGTGCATAGGTACTCGTGCAAATAAAAAAGCTGCTCAGGTACGGAGGAAAGAGAAATTGGAAGGCATCTGGAGAAGGAACAGTGGCTAGAAAAATACTTTTTTCTGGGATCAGTGAAAATTGGATATTTCAAAGAAATAGATTGAATGCAGTCATACTTTCAATCTAAGAAACCAAATCCTTTAATCAAGACCTCTAACCCAAGGAACAATTAATAACTTACCAATTAATAACTTACTGTTGCTATTGAAGAACTAAAATTCCCCTGGTTCACTCAATAAACATTTATCTGTGATATTTAAGATTATCTTCATGTCTTGAAGACACTGTAAACATGTCTGGAAATTACACACTCCCACAGTTTCTATACAGCAGAATATGATGAAACCAGCCACCAAAAAATATTACATTTTCCACTTGCATTCATATCAGCTAACAGAATAATATCCATGTGATTTAGAACTAGACATTTCAAAAGTCTTTAAAGGATCTGAAAATCAAGTTATAAACGATGATGTTTCTAAAGTTCTCTAATAAATATATTATTTCCATGTGATGTGCAAAGGAGAGGAAAGAGATGTGGTGGCATAGAATATTTTGTTATTTTATTTTTCACTGTTGTTCATGCATATTTTGCACATTGTTTTTCAGCACAACATAAGTTAAGAAATAATATTTCTCGTCTAAAATGTGAATGCTGAGAGAAAATGAAAAGATTGCTTATGTGTGTTTATTTTTTCTTGAGCAAGCTCTAGGTTTTTAACCCAGTTCTGTCACCTGAATATTATCATTCTGAGACAGGGAATGTGGTATCAGTAGTGTTTATTTTCATGTTTAAGTTATTCTTATTATAGTAGCACTTTAAAAAAAAAATGCCTTTCACAAATATCTTAATAGTGGTGACTGCCATGTGATTATCAGTTTGGTAATTTTTTGTGAGGCTGGGTTCAGGTAGCTAATACTGATATCCTAAGTACTGTTGAATTCTACTAAAAGCAAATAAGCAACTGAATAGAATAAGATGATATAATGTTGAATTATTAAAATTACTTATTTAGTTTTTTTCAAAACTACATCACAAAATGATGAATCATAATTTGAGTATGTTCTTCTGATGGACCTGAGATGTGGAAAAGGTTTAATTCCAGTAGACCCAGTATTTTATACTTCTTGAACTCAGCTGCAAAGGTGTTAGAGGAAAGTACCTGGTTATTTCTGACATCTAATGTGTATTATTGAATTGAAAGTATGTCTATAAACCCTCCTAAAGTGCAAACAATTTTTTTTGTTTTTTGTGCTTTGGGTACCTGGCAACTCTGACACTACTAAAAAAACTGCCATTTCCAAACCTCTCTGAAGTTAGAAAAAAATGCATCAAGTTTAGTAAACAGTAAATGCCTTGCTCTAGACTGAAAGAGAATTATAAGGCTGAAGATCATAGAATCTTGATAAAGAAAACTAACACTTAAGAGGGATGAAATGAAACCTAAAGAAAGTATAGGACACATGCAAGAAACAAGCAGGCACATCCTGAAGAAGGATAGTCTAAACCTATATATAGTAAATTTAGTATCACTGTACATTCAGTATGAGTGTAAAGCAAGAAATAGTCAACTGCTTTGAATACAGACCTTGGGAGGACTGGACCAAAAAAACCCCAAAAGATTTCTTCATCTTGTTTTCAGTTAGAACAGACAGAAATATTCTTAACATACCTCCAAACCACTCAAACTGTAGTTTAGTGATTCAGTGCAATAGAGCTGAATTGGAAAAGATTCCTTTGAAATAGCAATGAACACCTCTCCCTCTGCTTTAAATGAGCACAGATATCTGAAATTCACAGCGATGTTATGAAACAACTATAAGGATGTGTCAACGAGAAACCTCTGACACGGACTTTAGCTACAGGGGTGTGTGCAATATCTATGAGAAGGATGTAAGGAGTAGTGAATTCTTGTACCCTAGATTACTTCATAAATATAAAATAAATAAATGTTTATTAAAATGATAGTAATTGTTTAAGTAGAGATAACATTTTTTAAAAAAATCAAGGTGTGCTGAGAATTGTGCAGATTTCATTGATTTTTTTCTCTTAGTCATGGGCCTTTGAAATCTCTTCTAATATGATGAACAAAAATTGTTTCTTCTCAAGTACAAGACAGATCTGAATTATCTTTTTATCAGTTAAAGGATGCCTAGTAGGTCAAGTGCAGTAAACATTGTTGTGTTTGCACAGCAGGATTCTGGGCTGAGGAAGTGCCATTCAATGACATGCATAAATGAGATAAAACTGAGCCATAAAATCAGGAATACAGAGTGAGGAAGGAGATATTAGGCAGACAATGAGGAAAATTAACTTGGTTCCAATTACTTGGGTTAAATTCATTACAGATGCAACTTAAACTTATATTTGCAGAGAGAAACAAGAAAGATAAATGTGATGATGCTTGCCATCTAAGAAGGCCAAGTGATACTTTTAGATGGTCTAACATAAATCTTATATTAAATCATTCAATTTTAGCAGAGGTTTATAATAATGCAAGGTGAGAAAAAACTAGTAAATTGTTCACCTACACAGGGAGTTTGTTTAGCTGGTACATAATACTGTATTTTCCTAAAAGGAATAATTTCTATTTCCAGAGCTACCTGTTCCATAAAGCTTCACAAGAGCGTTGCTGCCCTCCAAGCACTGGGAAATCATGTGGCTTTTCAAACCCTCATGTTTTGCTCTGATGGTTTTGTCTTTGGCACATGAGGGAAAGTGGGAACTCGCACAAGTCTCTGACCCTCACCTTGGAAGAAATCCACCACTTACTCTGCAGCTTTTGTAAAGCCATGCAAATTGGCAGCAGTTTTGTTTTCTAGCTAGTTAGGCTGGAGAAAGAATTTGATTTAGTTTTTGCCTGAGAAAAAATTTTAATTGATAACGACACTAAAAGTAGAAAAGCCATTTCCCTGAGAAAATAAAAGCTCTACAAGCCAAGTACACAAACACAACAATGCAAACTTGCTGTACTTCTGTGGTTTAATCTGTGCAATTAATATGAAGACAAAATGTAAATCACGTTTTTCTTTAGGTAAGAATTATTGCATTTGCAAAGCCACATTCAAATTTCAGGAAGCCGTGAAGGATAGTTTAATAGTTTATTAAAAAAAAAAAAAGCATAGTTTTTAACCAAACTGCACTTTCTGAAAAGTGTTTTGGACAAGCCTTATGGATTTATCAATTCCCACCACTTCAAGTGATTTTCTGCTTTAGTACTTAGATTATTAAAGTTTATTTCTTTGTAAAGTTGTTGTCACAACAGAAGTACTTTGTCTTATCAGAAGTTAAGACTTTGCTTGCTAAATTACAAAGCTTGGGGTAGCTAACAAATAGAGACAGTAAGATAGAGCTTGCATGACCATTTCAGTTTATGATGGTGGGTTTTTTTCTAAAATCAGAGAGATATTACTCAGTGGCCTTTCATATCTGCTGACAATTTTTTGACATTTTGCTTATCTAGAGGAGCAACATGCCCTGTATAGAAAAATCAACTTATGCTGAGAATTAGTTAAAGGAAAACTTTCTTGTACATGCAAAATGTTGCCCTTTTGAATCCAATTTCAGCACTTTGTTGGTGGTTCTTTACATGTTTCAGGAAGGGAAATAAGTTCAGCTTTACTGTAGGTGAAAATAACATGAATTCAAAATGAGAACTGTGGCTATGGCAGAGGAGTGGGAATTTAGGTTTTTTTTTGTTTTCTTTATTGACGTGTTGGGTGTTTTTTTAACTTTACTGGAGAAGGATTCACCTCCAATGATTTAGATTCCTCATAACAAAAAACAGCATAGTCCGAAGTTATAAGTTTTATAGTAACAAAGGCATCTATTTTATTTGCCATTTTCAGGCACTAACATTCAACAGGTTACTCTTAAGCTGAATTTATTTTTAATAGTTTCCCAAACCAGTTATTTGAAAGGTTCTTGTTTTACTTATTTGCTTATTCAATGTGTCCATTACTGATAATTGATCAGGTTTTTTGTAGGGTTTAGAGTAACTTTATTTTTATTTTCGTGTCTAAGGCTTTAAACACGAGTTGCTTTAAACTGAACCACAGAGAAGTGAAATCTGTTAGGCCTTAATTCTGTATTTCAGTTACTTTACATTTTAGTTTCACAAATATCATTAACACTTCTTATCCCTTGACAGGTAATAGAACTGTATAATCTGTTTTATCAAGTGTTCTTGAACAGTCTTTTTATTGGAGTGAAGGCCATATTGGTTTGTTCTTTCAGATTTTATTTCTGAAAAGAAAAAAAGTTTGTTTATATATCTGTATATTTCCAGTTTGTTTTCATAATGGCTGTCTATATTTCCTTTGAGTATTTAGAGCTTTTCATCAAAAAATTTTATTTTGGGTAGGAACAATATTAAAGTACTCTGAGGCATGGAAATTAGTCTACAAACTATTTTGAATTTATTTTGTTGCATTCCAGTAATTTCAATGAATGTGTTCTCCTTTGTTAGTTTTATTAAACTAGTGTGTCTGAAGTTGTTTGGAAGGTATTTATTTATTTACTGTTGAGGTATGGAAAGGTCTTGACAGATTGGAATACAAATCTAAGAAGGGGATTTCTGCCTTATGGTATTTATAAGTTGTCTTCTAGATCCCATCATATACTGAAGTATACTTTCTGCTACTAAAAGTGCAATAATACTACAGTGATTCTTAACATAACATAATAAAAATTCTCAGTTTCATTTTAAAATGTAACAATAACAAGAATTTTTTTTTCATTTTTTTGTCTCTAATCTCTAAAGTTAAAAGAAACCTTGAACAAAATGCATAAAAATGTGTTTCAGGAACAGCAATTCGCTACAGTGAAGCACTATGTTGCTTTGTCTTGGTAAGGCAATTAGTGCCCGTGGAGCAATCCATTTTGGCCCCCAGCTTGTGCTACCTTGACACAAGAGGATATCTAAAATAACTTCAAATTTCACATGGTGAAGATGAAGTGAAAACCTTGCATGCTTGTCAGAGAAAGTATAGCTGTAAGTTTTATTTCAGAAAAAATGAACATTTATGTCAGCTGTAAAATGCAAACTTGATTTACTACCAACCAGCAGTAGGTATTTAGCAGTGTACAGCTCGTGTTACTGTTGATAGGCCAATCTAAGTATATAAGAAAGAAATTTTCTTTGCAAGCCTTAAAGAATGATAACCGAATTATTTTCAAGAAGATGAGTTAATTTAGAAGATCATAATTTTATTTTTCTTTGTAGAAGAAAAGAAAGAGCCTTATTGTGGTAAAGATTGGAGATGCAACATTGTCTATTCAAACAAGACATAGATGAACAAATGCCTAACATTGTGTTGTTTTTTTTATTTTCTGCCTAAGCAGTGCATCAAATGTCCTTGCTCTTCAGAACTGTCAGTACTAGAAAGTCAATCCTTACAAAACTGTCACTTTCTGGTGAAAATAAAAGGCAAAGTTAGTAAGAGGATGGTGTAGGAAGCATGATACTTAAAATGAACAGAATGGGATTGCAAGAAATAAGTTACAAAGGAAGAGTCACATGTAAGATAAACATCTCTTCGTGTTAACTCCAAATAGTAACAATGAAAGTGCCTAACAAAGCCCATGTAATCAACTCACTCAGCTGAAGTTTGACATGTCTTGAATCAGGCAGCTACAGCAGGCACAGGTGGCCTAGCTGGAAGAAGTAGGTGCAAAATGCAGGGTCATGATTAATTTATTTACTCATCCCAGTGAAGGTGATCAGTGTCCAATTTAAAATCCATAAATATATCTGTAAAATCCAGAAATTCTGATTCCACACTCAACATTTTTTTTTGTGAAAAATGAGATAGGTGAATATTTGTGGTACAAAGAATAGTAAATTTCAACAAATCGGATAAACCCACAGCTTTTAACTGAAAAAATGGTGCCTCTTGGTGACTATTTTTTATTGACTGTTGCTGTTTTCTAAACTCAGTTACCAGCTGGTCATTTTTGGAAGATACCTTTCAGCTGCTACAGATGTGCATGGCACCTCTGATGTGTTTGGGGTGTGTGCATTACTTTGGCATCTGGTAGCTCAGATTGGACCATGGCTTCTGGGATTATTGGATATTAGTGACAAGAACTTTCCTTTGTGATGGATCTGTCCAAGAGCAGAATCAATATTGCCATAAATATTAATGTAATAAATGCACCTGCAACTGAGTAGAGCATAAAATAAATGGGTTTAGGTACAAGTGGAATTTAGTGTTTCACTTCAGGGAATGTGCTGTTAAGAGAAATATCTGTAGTTGTCCTGATGCCTTATATGAGTACATACACTATTTTTGTCTTTCTGAACACTTGAACTCCTTTTTCATGTGAGCTACTAAAGTTTTGAATACTTTCCCAACTGAGGAACTGGAAATGTATTTGTAATAGCAGACCAAGCTTAATGTAGTGATAATTCTGGAAACAATGTTGAAACAAAGTCTTCTGACAGGGAAAGAGTGAGAAAAAGCATTTTGGAAGAGGCCTTAGGAAATATATGTATAACCTCTTTGCAGCAGCAAACCCCAATGAGATCAATGTGTTTTGCTGTATTTCTATTACTTCCAGTACAACATTGATATTCTGGTAAAAAGATTGTAGAGAAAAGCAGAGCAAATAGCTTTTTAGTGATTATTCTGTATCCTGAGTATGCTGGGTCATATGTTGTATCTGAAAGCAATTTGTCTGCATTAGAAACATATAATTTTTTACCTCCCTGAAAGCAAATAGTACCAGTAGCAGGATTGCATTTATTATGCTGCAGTTAATGAGATTTGGAAGTGCTTAATGTAAAAGCGTGGCATCATATATATTTCACTTAATTTGAAAAATATGTAAGAAAAAGGGGTGAGACTATTTACTGATGAAAACCAAAACCATCCCCTTTACCACTGGAATGAGGACATCAACCAAGAGAAAAGCAATTTAGTCACCTACTGTGCAAAACACCACTGAAAATTGTCATGGCAAAACTTAAGCCACAGAAATCTGGAGACATTTGAACTCAGAGGTTGGCAAGAGCAAGTGCTAAACACCACCCTGTTAAGTCTGTTGGGTTTATATCACTGTCTAAAAGAAGATTTATGCCTTTGCAGTTCCCTTCATGTTGTGCAGCATGAGCAGAATTTTGTTTCAACTATGCCTCAAGTCTGACAGTGCTTAAGGCATTTGGACAATGGCCTTAAAAGCATGCTTTTAACTTCTGGTCACACCAAAGTTGTCAGGCATTTGGATTAGATGATTGGAGGTATCTTCCAAGTAAAAATATTCTGTTCTATTCTAAATACACTGCCAAGTACTATACATTAACAGGACATGATCTTTAGAAACAGTTCTGTCAGTTATGCTGGGGACTTAACATCCACACCAGCCTCTCTTACATTTATATATTTGTTTGCTTATTATTATTATTGTTTGTTTATTTTGTTTGTTTTTTGGAGTGGGCTTTTTTTTTGGGCTGTTTTTCTTTTTTTTTTTTTTTCTTTTTGAGCCCTATTAAAGCCTCATGGACTGAACGAAGTGTATTAGGATGCCTCCAGAGTACATCTTCCAGTTTCAGTGAGAAAACGAAAATACAGAAAATGGTGTCAATCAGGTTGTTTTTTTCAAAAGCACCCTTCAACCAAGCTAGAGAAGCTATAGGTAAAACCCATCTAATTTGGCTTATTTTTAGAACTAATGCAGTGTTTTTTCACTGTCTGTTTTCCCCCTTATGAATAGATTTGAGACTTTTGATTAAAAGTAATACAGCAGTTAATCCCCTCCTATCCCCCAAAATTGTGACAAAAGCATTTGTTTGTTCCTTTGAGATAGGGAAAAGGAATATATGGCTTTTATACATGCTCATTTTCTATTCCCCTAATATTTTTATTTATAATGAGGTCGAGGT
Organism: Argya squamiceps; assembly: GCA_037834095.1. Classification (NCBI taxonomy): domain Eukaryota; kingdom Metazoa; phylum Chordata; class Aves; order Passeriformes; family Leiothrichidae; genus Argya; species Argya squamiceps. Next base: position 6,905,867 of record JBBMKD010000001.1, read on the forward strand.
GAAGCAAAACTGACTGCGCTTTTCAGGAGGTATGCAGCTTTTGCCCAGTTTTATCTGTTCTCAATTTTTTTTCTTCTTTTTTCTCTTTTCTTTCTGGTCCCCTTATAGAAAACTAGTATAAGTTTCTATAATACCTTTTTTCCTAAGAGATGTGCCATTTTGTATGCATACAAGTCCCTAAATCTTCCTTTTTTAATCCCCTTAAGCTGCTGCAAGTCTACTTTATTTAATGGAACTCAGAAGTGTTTCTAAGGAAGGTGTGCATACTGGAGTATTACCTTTATATGCTAATTAATTGAATATGATAATCAGGACATGATGACAAAGTCAAAGCAGAAGCAGAAAACAAGTAATCTATTTCTTAACAAGCAAACTAACTTAATAGAGGCTAGTCAGAGTGCCTGCAAATTTAGTTTGTTTCGTGTGAATTGAGTTTAAGAGTGCAACTCACATGGGATAAATCCTAGGAGATAACACTGACTTTATGGCTACTCTTCTGTAATAAAACTGATGCACTTGGCTATAGGAAGGATATTTCTTATGGAGGAGTTGTCAAAACAAGCTCTGCCATGTAGGACCTGATTCTGTGAGCTCTAAACTGAGATCCCACCTTGCCAAGAGTTAGAGGACTTGTAGCACCCAACCTGAAGGACTCAGGAAGATCCCAGCACTGCCAGTGATATGTGCCTCAGTCACCTCTGCTTTCCTCCTCCCAAATACAGCAATGTGGATTATTGATGACCATGGCCAAAGGACAGCCTAGGTAGCTGTCATAAAGCCCAGCCCAGGGAAGAAACCAGTCAAGAAATGCTCACAAAGAATATGCAAGGTTTGCAAGGGCTGTAGATTGGAAAATCCTCATATAATAGTAATAATTCATGTAATTTTGTTAAAGTAAATCCAATTTTTGCACCACGGAGATGCTGTTGTTCTCCTGAACTATTTTATGTTTTGGGAACTTTGGAACTAGAAAATCTTCCCAGACAGGGAAGCTCTACAAAAAGAAGAGCACAAAGATACATTTTACTCGCCTTTCTAATTTCTACATTTTCTTTATATCTTAGCTGTGTTAATCCTATTCTCCCAGCTGCTTACCAGCATGTTTAGGTTGATAAGAAAATGTCCTGCTTCCTGATTCAATTTTCTCCTCCACTTGCTGTTGTGTACCACTTTACTTTTATTCTCTTTTTTTCTTCTAACATCCAGTCCAGAAATATTTCCTTTATGCTGATAACTCATAGCTATTGAAACACTTTGGGAGGAAAGGTGTCAGCATCAGATATTTGCAAAGGACATTCTTATACCTGTAGACTGCATGTACTGCCTGGAACAGGCACATGGAGCTGTCATTGTCTTGATTTCACTTGTTCTTGCACTTCAATTTTTCAGTAGAAATAAAAACTGTATATTTTAGGCAGTCTCAGCTGTACCATTTCATAAACAAAGGGCTTGGTGTTGAAGCTTTAAACCTAACAAAGCCCTTAATCAGGCTACATATCTGTCATTTTATTCCCTTTTCATATAGGCTAAATAAAAAAAAAGTAGTTCTTATTTTAGTCTATGCCTCACACTGTCCTTTGGTAAATGTGAGCTTTATAGACCTCTCTTTATGCATACAAATGCCATTCATATCTCAAGCTATGTACTGTGAGGAAAATGGATGTTGTCTCACCTTTGTGGTATTTGTATGGGATGAAAGAAGTAACATTTTTAGGATGTTGTCTTTTTCTTAGCAAATAACCTCAACAGGGTTTTGTGGTACAAATGACCCTTAAAATTTAACGTTTTTGAAATGAGAGAATTACCACTGAGCAATAATGTGACATGACTCAGGCAGCTTGATGTTGCCTGTCAAAATCTACCATCAGCAGAAAGATTTGAAAGAACTGGAGATGATAGGAGGAAAAAAAGCCGCTTGCCTTATTTTCTTCCACTCATAATTCTATGTGGGTAAGCAATTAAAAAATGAAAGGAACTGTATACTGACATAGTTTTGAAATTTAAGCATTTTTGAAACTCTCATGTGAACACTTTTAATTTCATTGAAGACAGCCAAATTACAGTCATGTAAGTTGAGAATACTCTTGCCTTGTGCTATAAACATTAATTTGGTAAATAAAGCATGAGACTATGTTCAGTCAGAAATAGAGCATGTAAAAATTTTTGCAGTTAGGAATTTATTTTCAGCAAATGAAATTTGGCAGGAGTTCTCTTAAGCCATTTTCAGTGAAGATTTCTTGATGTTATTCCTGGATTTTACACAGTTTCTCTAAAATATCCGCAAGCTGTTCCATTTTTTTTTTTTTTTTTTTCTTCTTTTTGTGATTATGGATACTAAGCCCTATTCCTTAACACCTCATCTGAAAGCCAATCTCTCTAGTATGCATTAGACCTAAGCTTCAGGTGTGACATATTTGGACTCCTAGAAGGGACATTCCAGCAGTTTTTTCAGAATGGACAGAAACAGAAAGGGGAGAGTATGTGTACGTGTGTATGACTGATAGATGGGTTAGAGTAACATCTAGTGAATTTAAAGTCACAAGCAGACAGCAAATAAAGGAGAAAATTTGAGGGCAACATTTGAGAGGTATAGAGCTGAAGAATGGAAGGGAAAATGAGCAAGTAGAAAGCAGACACAATGAGCATTGCTGTATGGAAACCACTCCTTTTGTGTAGACTTGGATACTTCCCTTTGAAGATGGTGTAGAATACATTAGATTCCAATAACTGTAAATATCATTACAACTAATGTTGTAATTAAAATATTACAGCATCCACTTGTAGCACTTCCCAGAGCTAAGCAGTGTCAGTGAAGTGGATTGTCCTTAGAATTATGGTACTAAGCATCAGCAAATAGCTATCTGGTGTCAAGCCTAAATAAATTAATATAGGAACACTACTTCCAAGCTTAGCAATAATTTAATTAAAATATTTTTCAGGTATTTCTTTATAGTTGAAAAAGACTCTAAAGTATTCTCCTAGGGCTACATCCATTCCCTTTCTTCATGTTTGAAGAGCCAGCCATCACAAACCAAAAAATCTACACCCACCCCAAAAAATCAGTCTTGCTTGTAACACAGCTGCTCAGAGGAAGCGTGTTTCACTGGGACCAGAATCCCATGTTAAATATGACAGTTTTCTCCAACTCTGTCTTCCTCATTGACTTCTGTGTACAACTAGAAGTCTTACCCCATTTGCTTGCTAGAAAGTACTGACTTCTCCCTGTTCTTTTTCTTCTTGCCCATCTTCATGCCAAACTGCTGGCAGTCCCTTGATGGGGCACATGCTCAGTTTGGGCTCCTCAGTTCACTCCAGGATGTGACTGTCCACTTGTATTGAGCTCTAAAAAGCTTTCTCTATTGCCTGCTCATTTAAAAAAAGCTCTGGCTGCTGTCTCAGGCCCCTTCGTCAAGGACATGGGGACAGAAAATAAGATGTCAAAGCTCAAGGGCTGCTCCTCAAACTGTTCCCCTCAACACCAGACAGGTTCTGCCCTTCCTTACCTTGACCTTGAGGTTTTGATACTGGAATGCACTTTATGGTCTCAAGAAAAGGATTTCAGTGAGACAATTATAATTCTTAAATCTGCTCTATTTTATGGCATAGCAACACTGTATGAATCGCTTTAAAAGGATTACTAGGACTTTGTAGAGGTAAGATTATAAACTGTTCTTTCCCCTTCAAGAGTCAGGGAGTGATTTGCAAATATGAAGCACATTCAGAATAAATAGACAGGGAAGTAAACAGGAACTTCTAACTACAAAAAAAAAAGGCACACAGTCCAAGTCATTTTATCACTGATGTTTGCAAGGATTACCACAGCCCTGTGCCTTTCATTAAATGGCTTATTTATTCTGCCTAGACATATGTGATATCTGTAAGAACCTGTGCAAGACACTGAAATCCACTGATTTGAGGAAGTTGTGCATTTTCTTAGGTCAAAATTAGGCAAATCTAAGTGAACAGTAATGATTGCTATACTTCTTTGAATAAAAGAAAATATTTTTACTATTTCCCCAATCTCCTTAGTTTATCAGGAGGCAGGATTCCTGTATACCTGCTCATCTATAAAGTGTGTATATATGTGTGTGTGTGTATATATGGTTCTGTTATAATTTCCTGGGTTTTGAATGCCTGGAAAAGGTTGAGTAGTATGCAACTCAGGGCCAACTTCCTGTAAGCCACACTGCAGAAATCTCTGTGGGTTAATTAATAATGGGTTTTCATCAGCATGCAGGGATTTATTAATAATTTGTTAATAACCACATATCAATTACACATCTCTCTTCCTTTTTTTCCCTTTAAATGGAAGCTTTCTGCAGGACTCTGCCTGTATCTGAACTCTCCAATCTCATAGCCTTTGGGTCTGAACCCTGATCTCATTCCATCACTCTACCCAAGTCCAAAGCTCAGGTAGGATTTAATTCTGAAAAGAATGGCAGCTCTTTGAGGGAGGGAAGTGTGACTGAACCTCACTGTCTCATCTAATCTTGTTATACACACATCACTGGTACCTGAGATACTTTCCCAGGAGGCTGGAGGGAAGACAGATATGGCCCAGATGCTCAGGACAAGGGGACAGACAGAGGTAAGAACATCACAGGGCCAATCACAACCTGATGTGCTGTATCTTGTGCATGTAGGTGGATAGGAGTTTCTGAAGTCAATATCAACAATAAGTGAAATTCACTGTTGTACAGATAGCTCATGTTTGTCTCTTCTCTGCTTCTATGCTCAGAGTTGAGCTGTAAGTGGGGCACAGCCATGAGACTCTAAAAAGCTGGCTATCATTTGAAGTGCTTTGAACTTTGAATTTCAAGATGCTTGAGAATCTGAAGCTGCAACTGCGAGAAAATCTATCACCATATTTTATCATGTTTTTTATTTCACAGACACTATTTTATTTTTCTCTCTTCTCAGAAGCAGACTTCTTAAAATAAGAGGATTTTTTAAATTTAATAACAAAAAAAAGAAAGAATGTATTTATAAATAAAAAATAAATAATCTGGAAAACATTTGACAAAACATATAGGTATGGGTTTCATTTAGCTTTTTTAATTTTTTTTTTTTTAAGAGTAAGCTAAGCTTCAACAAGTTATGTGGGGCATGTATTTTAAGAACAAAATCAACTGTAAGGTAAAGCTGAATAATCTTGCAACCACAGTTTGGCTGTCAACAAAAGTTTGATTCTCAAATGTCGCTGTGAAAAGAACTTCTTTCAAAAACAACTTTAGTTGAGCTACCCTGAACTACTGAGCTTTATAGCCAAATGACAAAAAAATTAAAAAAGCAAAGCATATGGAAACTGTATACATCTGTCTGTTTTGACATGTAATGCTGATTGTGGTAGCTTCCTTCTTTATCATTCAAGGTATGTGTTTAGTTTCCTGGCCAAATTTTTAATCTCTTTCATTTCACAACTGAATTCCATCCATCCTTACCAATCTTTATTAACTGAATTAATTTTGACTGTTTTTGCAATAATCTCTTTTGCTTTTTCTAGACTTTGTTAGCTGCATCTTACCTTGCAATGTACTGTGACATTTTTCAGGAGTTGTGTGGTTCTAGAATTAAACAAAAAAACCAGCTCTGCTAATATATAATATATAAGAAAAGAGGAGGGAAGCACTGCAATTGCAGTAACTTTTTTTCCACACTATAAAAGCAAAGGAGAAAGACAATTTCTCTGGGAAGGCAATTCCACTTGCTCACTCACATAATCAGTAAGAAACTACATAGATCAGCATTGGCTTCAGGGGGATCTTCCTGAAATTTTAAGCTTTGTAGCATGAACTAAGGGAAGTGATCTGGTTTTATACGTAGCAGAATAGATGCTGCCTGTGCAGTTGTTGGGAGACAACAGGAATGCCGTGAAAACCAACATGTGGCAGCAGTAGCCTGGGAGGAGAGATGACAACTTTATGAGCAACAGCTTTTCTCTCTTTCTCCTCGTCTCCACGTGCCAGGCACAGCTGCCATCCAGAGCTACATGTGACAAGTGCCAAGGGATGTGTTCCCCTCTCCCAGGACAGCTTTGCCCCCTTGCATTCTCTGACCTGTTGCAGGTGTTTTCTCATTGTGCAGTGTTGCTGGAGGAAATGATTTCATAGCAGACTGGATCAAAAATTGGACAATCCTATTGCTTTTGGGTGACACCATCCCTGCTGCAACATGTGTTGTAGAGTTTGAGGGGAAAAAAACCCAAAAAGACAATTCAAATAAATTACCAAATTCATGTTTTTCGTACTCTAGGAGGTATATTTGTTGGCACTCAGTTCATTCATGGAAAGGTTGGGATTTTCAGCACTGTTAGTGGAGCTGATTGAAGCTGCTATGTCTGCATGATCTAGTTCCCTAATTTCAGTAGGTATTCCTACAGCCATATTGTATTGGTGTATGCAGGATGTGAAAATGGGAATGAAACTATACTGCCCTGAAGTTAAACAAGCTAAAATAAAACCAAATCAAGACCAAAACAGTCTTTTCAATGTAGCTCTGAATGCAGACAATGTCATTGAAAATGAACCTGCCACCACTAATGTGATGCAGCAGCTTTTTTACAGGCAAGTCACTTCACAAATTGCAATGGTGCTTAAAATTGCATATCCAGTGACAGTTTAGATGCCCAAGGATATCCCACACCTCCACCTGCTGCTGCAGAAGAGCAGGAAATCAGGCTCTATGTTGTGCTGTCTTGTATCCACTTGGGCATTTGAAACAACACCTGATGCTTGTGTTTAGTGCATGAATCACTCCCTTGGTGTAAGACTCAGTGTTGTGTTTCTAGTTCCAAATCAATAATACAAGAGTTTATTTACCATGTTTTGCCCTCAGCTTTTTTTTCATCTGGGGAATCTTTTCTGTTTTATTATTGTCTTTACAAATTGCATGTAATAATTGTGAAAAGGAGAAGGTGGTATAGTTCTCCCTTATGTATTTTCCTTTTATTGGATAAAAAAGGTAAATTAAATGATATCTGATGAAAAGAACAGGTAGTTGGACAATGCTACTCATTAAACAGGCCTGACTCTGTTATATTTCTGAGGCAGATGTTCAATGAATCTCTTTCATTGGGTTTATGCATCTGATGGTGAACATCTACATATAAATGAATCTCCAGCATAATTAAAATGAAATTTATTGTTGGTAGCAGCATGGCATAGTAGATTGTGGTAGATGATTAAAATTAAGAAGGCTAAGTTTAACAGCAAACCTCAAAACGGAATGAATTTTTATAACCTCTTTCCCAATGACTCTTGCCCTTTCTAATGTTTTTAGAGGGGCTTTTTTAAAGTGACCTTATTGCTCACCCATCTCTGCATTTTTCCTTCTGCTTCTTCCCCATATGTGTACTTTCTCTGGTACTTTTGTGCTGAAATATTTCTGAGTAGCTGTGACAGTTTGTTTAGGGGCTCTAATGATGATAAGAGGATCATGAACTTTATTTCCTACGGTCAGTGTTACCTAATTATGCTCCTTACAAATACCTTCTTAAATGTAGCTTAACTATATCTTTCAGATAGTCCTTTATGACATACCTTGCTGAAGTTTTTATAGTAGAATCATTAATTGCCAAAGACAATTAGATAGATTGTTTGAAGAAAAATGTTATTTTTTTAGCCTAAAAACGACGTAGTGGGTTCTAGAACTTGGTGACTGTTTCTAGCATGTGAGGACTATGACAATTTTTTCCCCCCTTTACATATTTCTCTCTTTCTTGCAACTGGATTAACATTTCTTTAAACACATCCTGAGGTAAATTTATCATTTACTTTGAAAATCCTGATAAATTTCTGGTTTGAAATGAGTATTTGGATTTCTTTGAGTCTTAAGTACGCTAAGCCTCTACAAGCTGATATCTCAATGCAAGATTTGTAAAGAATAAGAGAGTTCCTCACAGGTCCTGTATCCAGAATATTTAGTGTGATACAATGCTTTAAACATATATATGGATTTGTAAAAAAGAAAACATCTAATCTGCATATGGTATGATTTCTTTCCTCAAAAAAGAAAAGAATATGGAGACCTCTTGTGATCCAGCAAATGCACGTACAGCTAAACACTAATTTTACTGGAGAACACTCACTTTCCTGTGGAAGCATAGATGCAAGAAGGGCACTTTAATGTACTGGCATTCAGGAAACATGAAATCTTAGTAAGCATACTACTGCCCTGTCAGAATTATATTCATTATGTTCTTGAACATTTTTAAAATCTTTAAATCTGTGTTACACTTAACATGTTTGTTTAATTTTTTTCAGTCAGGAGAAAGTATCTTAATAACTGATTTTTTAAGGAATAAGTAATATATTTGTCAATCCTGGATAGTCCCTATTATAATTTCTTATTATTGTAATCTCTGTACTTCATGTTTCTCTGGTTTACTTGCAAGTATCTTGGACCAATATGCAGTTCCATGTGCACTTTCTGTTGGGCTTTACAGTCTTTACTTTTGGAAAAAAATTCTACTTACTTTGTCCTGCCAAATATTTGCTAATAATGTAACAGTGACCATACAGTTTACAATTTGTTTGTGTCATCTGGCAAGGGAACTGTTTGAGGAAAAGCAATTAAAACACCCCTGCCCACTAGCTGCTTATAAATGTAAACAGTGTCATTGAGGAATATTTCCACCTCTATTAAGTGACAACTTTAAATTATTACTAATATGGACAGAACATACAGAACATCACTAGGTATTTATATCTATATCACTAGATATACATACAAAACTGGGCTGCAGCACCTTTGTTAGATTGCACAAGATATAGAGGAACTTACAATGACTTGTAGAGACCAAAAACACTTCGACTCTTGTTTCAGTCTTTCACTGAAAGAGGAAAAAAAGACTATCTATGGACTGAGTAACTGAATTTCAGGAAGTGTTACTGGGAGGTGCAGTCAGTGCAGTTTTATTGATCCCCTTGTCTGCCCCCTCTCCTGATTCTTTTTTATAGTCTTGTAATTCATACACAGGTAACGAGGATAGTTTTCTATTAAGACTTCTTTCTTGAACAAAAAAAAGTGTTTTAAAATGTTTGTGCAGAAGAGATTAATGAGAAATGTAGGAAAGGGAGGAGAAAAAATTGACTAGGAATTTCTACATCAGACAGTCTTTTTGCAGAATCCAATTGATGATTGTTAGTAGTGCTAGTATTTATTACTGATGTGTAAGGGTCTTTGCTTTGGGATGTATATACTATAAATAGCAAAACCAGAAGATATGTTATAAGTAGAGAAGACCAGAAGAAAGTGGGAGAGAAAACAGAGGTAGAGAGAGACATAACGTAACTTAACAGAAAATGAACATTTGAAATACAATGCTAGAACTGAAGCAGACCACAGGATTACTTGGGTCAGGTTTGAAAGGACCACAGGGGTCATCTGATCCAACCTCCCTGCTCAGGCATGGCCATCCCAGAGCACATGGCACAGGACTGTGTCCAGGTGGTCCTGGAAAATCTCCAGTGAGAGTAGCTGCCCACCCTCTCTGGGCAACCTGTCCTCAGTCAATGTACAGGAAAGAAGTTCTTCCTCATGGTCACTGTAAACTTTCTGAGCTTTCTTCTCTTGCCCTATTGCTTGGCACCACTAAGCAGGGCCTGGCTGCATCCTCTTGACACCCTCCATTCAGATACTGATAGACGCTGATAAGGTTCCCTCTCATGTGTCTCTTCTTCAGGCTGAATAGGCCCAGCTCCCTCAGCCTTTCCCCATGAGAAAGATGCTCCTTATTCAACTTGGTTGCCCTCCACTGGAACTGCACAGAATTCACAGGATGTGTAGGTTGGAAGAGCTCATTGAGTCCAACCCAGCCCCAACACCTCAACTAAACCATGGCACTGAGTGCCACATCCCATCTTTTTTTAAACACATTCAGGGATGGTGACTCCACCACCTCCCCAAGCAGACTATTTCAGTCCTTTATTACTTTTTCAGTGAAAAACTTTTTCCTAATATCCAACCTACATTTCCCTTGGTGCAGCTTAAGACTGTGTCCTCTTGTTCTGTCAGTTGCTGCCTGGAGAAGGAGACCAACCCCCACCTGACTACAGCCACCTTTCAGGGAGTTGTAAAGATTGATAAGGTCACCCCTGAGCCTCCTTTTCTCCAGGCTGAGCAACCCCAGCTCCCTCAGCCATTCCTCACACGGCTTGTGTTCCAAGCCCTTCCACCAGGAGCTCCGTGTCTCTCTTTGGCTGAGAAACTCAGAATTGGACACAGCAATCCAGATGTGGCCGCACCAGGGCTGAATAGAGGGGCAGGATCCTCTCCCTTGTGCTGCTGGCAGTGCTCTTCCTAATGCATCCCAGGATATCTTTGGTCTTCTTTGTCCCCAGGGCTCTGCTGGCTCATGGACAGCTTGGTGTCCACCAGGACCTGGCATTTTCCTTTGAGTTTCAGAAAGTTTCTGTGACTCCAAACTGGCAAGGCCCTTCTGAAGGGCTGCACAACCCTCTGGGGTATCAGCCACTCCTTCCAGTTTTGTGTCTTCAAACTCACTGTGCCCTCTGTCAGAGCTGCTGAATTCCCTGTTTTAACTCCTTATGAGTTATCACTATTTGGAAGAAAAAAAAATAGAGAGAAGGAAGCTCATTAATAAAAAATGAGGATATGAAATCAGATGCTTCTTACAAAATTGCTGAATTATCAAATCAGTTTTAAACTTGATCATCTAACTAGATATGTGAAGGAAAAAAAAAGTTGTGAGAAAAGTATAAATAATCAACTTGAGAATATCTCTGATGGAGAAACACAATAAACCAACAGTCTGATTTTTTTTTAAATATACAATATATAGATCAAGCACTTTTTGCACAAATAGGCAGCAGAGATATAGGTAATGCAGTTAATGAAACTATACGGACTAACTGTTAAAAATAAGAACAATTAATATGAGACTGTCAGGACTTCCCCTCCCCAAGAAAAACTGAAAATGCTGAAAAATTAAGGAAAGTCTCATTTACCACTTCCCACGTTTCATTTCTGTGGAAACAGAGATACAATAATCCTGCAATAACTAAAAGAAACAACAACAAAAAAATCTTAAGGAATAAGTTAACAGTTATAAAAAAAATTTAAATACAGTTTGTATCAACACAGAAGAACCTAATTAAAAATGACTGTAAAACTCACAGGAAAACTTACTAATGATGAAATCCAGGAGGGCTTTTCCAGCCCAATGAGGCAGTGGGTGTTGATTCCTGGAAAGCAAGATTCTGACAGCTCACAAAGGGGTTTTATCTGTAATGCTTTGCCCCTGAGGCTTCAAAATGTGGAAGATGCAGCTTATTGTCCCCTTACAATATCAGAGTATCAAAACAAAAATAGTAAGGGGTTTTCATTGTTGTGTTTGGTGAAGTAGGCTTTAGCATAACATGCTACTTCAGCATTTATTATTAATGTGATTTTTATCTTGTCAGGCTTAATCTGCAGTATGGCTAATCTTTAATGGATCTAATGCTGCCTGTGAGGTGTTGGGAATGCTCTGTAAAAAGAAGAAAATTATGTTGCTGTTGTTACTTCCCTCAAGAATGACGCATCCATAGGATAGCATTTAAGTATTCCAATGGAGAATATACAGCTCAAGGAGTATGTTAAAATCAGGTTGAGAATTGTTGCTCCTATTGTCACTTGGATGCCCTCGACATCCAGTCAGAGCAGATTACAGATGAATTAAGATAATTTTTAATTGCCTTCTCCATCAGAGTACACTACAACTGATTTTACAGAGAAAAGGCACTGTTGCAGTCCATTGCAGGTTGTGTGTGGGGATTTCCCTTCATTGTTGGTCTGTAAATGATCTCAGAGGATGAAGAGAGAAACAGATCTCTCTGTATGTTTTCTACCTGTCTGCTGAAAGTTTTGGGAAGGGGAGGCTGGGCTGGAAATGTTTTGTCTTTCTCCCTTTAGGTCCTGTAGGATTGCCCTGGTACCCTCTCCAGGCTGAACGACTCCAGTCTGTGTCCATGGGAGAGGTGCTCCAAAACCCGGATTATCTTTGTGGTTCTCCTCTGGACTCACCCCAACATGTCCACAGCCCTGTATTGGATGCCCCAGACCTGAATGCAGGGCTCTAAAACTCCTAATTTGCATGTGTTTTGGAATATATTCTGGCACTATATATTTTACTCCCAGGCAGGAGTTACAACTAGCTATTGAAAGTTCATTATATAAGTGTACTTAGAAGAGAGGAAAGCAAGTATTTTATTTCTGTCTTTGGCAAATATCAGTACTTGTGCTAAGTAACAATTGTTAACCTAACTTCTATAGACTACTATGTAGGATTTCCTTTTGATAAATCCCATTTTTACTTGACCATTAACTGCAATGACTGTAATAGAGGTTTTGCCAGAAACAGTTGATTTTGCTAAAGCCAGATTTTGACGTATTTGCCTCAGCTGCACAATTTTACCCATCAAGCTAACAATGCCAGCCTTTACTAAGCCTCTATTCAAATAACCACTATATTCACTCGAATAATTTTGTTTGCCTTTTTTTTTTCCTTTTTTTAACTGAATACCTACTGTTGAAATCCAGGCTACTGGATGCCCTGAGGCTGTACTCAGTAGTCTTTGTCTACAACTGGAATTACAGGCTGAGAATTCAGGTTGTTTTTGTTGGTGTTTTTGTTTGGTTTTTTTGTGGTTTGTTTGGGTTTTTTTCTTAATGTTCTGTTTTGCATTATACTTTAAGCTCCAGGAAGAGTGATTGATTGTAACTTGTCATCAATAGCTGTATATCCATTGTGAGACTGAACTCTATGAGGAAAAAACCAACCAAACAAGCAAAATATTTTTTCATGCTTTAAATTGATATCTTTAAATAAGAAATAAACAAAATCTCTGAATTCTAATGGAGTGATAGATAGATTTTCTTTATTTTAGAAGTGATAGAAGATATATAAATAAAGAGGAGAATAGCTACCTGCCTGATTCTTTTTCTTCCTTGAAGGCAGAGGGATACTGGGTTTAATGTCCATAAGAACACAAGTATAACTTACAGAGTTTGTGTAGCAGCTTTGTTCTGCATTTTTCATAAAGATAAATACCTTTATACTCTAGACTTGGAGCAAGGGAGAAGGAGAGAGGAATGATTGAAGATGATTATGAACACGAAACTATCATTTAGAGAGCCATTATTCTAAGCCTTAGCCCTCAAGTGCCTCACTGGAAAGTGCAACTTATATATAATTTGTCTGAATAACTTCGTTATTCCTATGACCCATTCTAAGATCACCAAGTAAACATCCATATGTCTATAATATATCCATATATCTATAATATTGCTTTCTTTTGTTGTTTTGCTTTAAATCTGCTCCTTGTTATATTGTGTATGGTACCGCTACTAAGAAAATGGGGTTTTTAGCTGAAAAAAATTCAATGTACTAGACAGTCAAAGCCATATTTGCTTCTGTGTATTTAACAAATCTCAGTGACTTCTTCCAACATGTTCGTCATCACTTGAACCCATATAAACTTGAGTAGCCACAATATCCAATGGCGGAGGAAAAAATGTTTTACAGCTCTGGAGCATTTCAAACCCAACAACACCCTAATCCAATATTTACTTGCTGATCTTTGGATTTTAATGTGACTTTTATTAGATTCTTTTGACTTTTAGCTCTTCCTCTTCTGACTCTTCTCACTGGAGACACAGTGAACATTTATTCCTCAGCCAGCCTATGCTGTAGACCAGCCCTTGGAAGCGTTTTGCAGCAACCTCATCAACATCTGTATCTGGATGGTGAATTGATGTGTTATGCAAAAATCAACTTATGCTTGAAATTACTTTTGCTTAAGTGATTGGTGGATTTTATCCAGAAATGCAAACCTCAGAAATTTTGAAGCTACTGAAATCAGGGCAGAAATACTTGTCTCATTAGAACCAGGATTCCTTAGAGAACTATGTCTGTTTCATAAAAGTGTAGAGAAAGGAATGAAAGTATTAACGGGCCTTTCTTCAACACTGTTAGTGCTAGGGCAAGAAGAATCTAAACACAATATTTTCTAGCTTTTTTTGCATGTAGAAAGTAGCAAATGTAACCTCTGCCTTCCACTTTCATGGCCATATTAATGCAATGTAGGTAAATTAGCTAAAGTGATTGATCTAATGAAGTGCCATACAACAAGTGCAGGAACTCTGCAAGTGTCAATATGTCTCAAATGGTCCCTGAAATGATTTAAAGAAATAGTCAGATTTAGTCAAAAAGCCTCCAATGATTTATGGAAAAAAAATTGTATTGTATAAAGCTCTTAATCATTTATCTATAGGAGTGCTTCAAATCACTCATCATTTTTTCAGCTACTTATCCTGATGCATATACTGATGTCTAATTTGCTAATTAGAGGGGGAAGATTTCAGTGCTTTGACAGGCAAGGCCAGAAATGGATTCTGCCCATCAAAGGAGTCACAAAGGTAACAAAGACAATTTGCAAAGGAGGAAATAAGGCATAAACAAAACAATCAGTTGCAAGACTAGAAATCTGCAATTAGATAATTTACTATAAAAGATTAAAATGAATGCAGAGTCATGGTGAATGCATACAAAGGCAGAAGAAAATCCTAATAGGTTTCAAAAAAACTTCATACAAGTTCCTTTCCACAGCAGTTTTAATAGGTTCACGTGTTAAACAATCTTCAAAAAAATTGTCCTCATTATACAATCTGTTTTAAGAGGAAATACTAGGAGTTCCTTACTCATTACTTCAGGGTGATGTTAAAACAAAGAATAAGAGGCAACTGATGAAACATTTGAACAGTCTCGCAGAGTTTTGTAAGGAATCTGGAAAACAGAGTTACAATTCATTTAATGGAGACCATGTGACTATGTTAATTTTAGAAGAGACCACAGGCTCTGACAGACATGTTTCTATACTTGCAGAAGGAACAGCACCTTTACATTTCTAATTTTTTTTTTGTCCCATGTCATATGATCAAACATAAAGTTTGAGGTGTTAACAGCCCAGACAGAGATCATGAGTAAATTGCAGAGGAATTATGTGAAAATCAGAATATTAAATTTGGGATATTAACATTAGTATTTGTGCTGTGAGATTAGCTTCAGCACAGATTCAAATACCTTAGTGTAAGAAAACTTAAATTACAATGCATTACAATATAGACAGTATATCATATTAATTTTAATATGTTGAAATTGTAATCAGAAATAATTGGACTTTCAGTAGAAAAGTAAATGAAGTTGCTGAAGCAAAAGGAAATTAACATTGATTGCAAGTGGAATAAACTGTGCAGATTTGGAAGGTTCTGATTTATTGAGGTGGGAACTACTTCTAAGGCCATTAACATAAAGATTTAATTAACGTGTCATGATTTTTGCCAGATAATGCAAGGAGTTGGAAGCCATTAAAAACTATAATTTCATTTTGATAGGGAAAATCAATATGAAAATTGCAAGAGAAGCAATCTCAGATTACCAGACTGGACATTAATAAACTTAGCTCTTGAAAACAATTAAGAAACAACTAAAGTTCCTAACAAGCATCACAATTTCAAGCATGAAGAGCTTTTCTCTTTCACATTCTAATGATGAAATCTTTGTCTCTTGGAGAAAGCAATATGTCCAGGAAATATGTTTCTTACCTATTTTTCTGTTCCTGTGCTTCCCAGTCCCTCATATACCTGCCCTTTGAGCAGTATCCAAAAGTCTTCTAACACAGCTACAGGTTTCATCCTCTTTCTGTGCTCTGCCTAGTTTGTACCATGATTCAGGGAGCATTAAATAAACTTAAAACATCTCTGCATAATATGATACTGCCCTAAAAGCAACCCAGTGCTTTTGTAAAAGTAACCATAGGTGGATGATGTATTGGGATCATTTTATGCTACTTTACTACACAAGTATAGATTAATATTCTGTGAACTAGACAAGGATGAAAAAAGTTTTACTGGATAAGGACTCTCAAATATAGGTTAATTCCTGATTTGAAAAGCTGTTTTGTTTGTGACTCAGTGAAAGGGGAATACTTCCTTGGCTGATTGAAGATCTCAAGGATAAAATCCAGTCATGATTTTGCTGCTCTCAAACTGTTTCTGAGGACCCAGTAAACAGCTAGATAAATAGGAAGAGAGAGATTGATTTTTCTCTATTTATATTCTGTAGACACAAACATAAAAAATTGTTACCCTCTCTGCTTTCCCATTAACTTCAAAATACCAGAGATTTTGTAAACTACACTCTGCTTGCCTTGAGTGGAGAACTCTGTGTACAACTCTCCATCCCCCAGTGAAGTTTGAATGTTCCTTTTACAACATATGAATCCTTTAGAAGATAAACCAACCATTCTCCTTTTTTATCAAACTCTTCCTACAGTAAGTGGCATCTTTTAATTCACTCAATACTGAGAGTGTGTAAGATGTGATACTGAGACTCATTTTGTGAATGAGAAGTGAAGGGCCTCCTCCTCACTCCCAATGCCTGTGTTCTGAGAACGTTGGCAGCAGAACAGTGCAGCCTCTTTTCTTTCACCACTAGAAAGGGAATAGCCCTTTCCTGTGGGCTTTCCTGGGTAAGAATTCAGAAATTGAAGCAGTCTGTCATGTTGTCCACTGGATTCCCCAGATACCTAAGAGAGGCATATTTGAAAACAAATTTCTTTGTCAGATGAAAAGAAATCTTGTCTTGAAGTAGTGCTGCTCTTGAAGGAAACTCTCAACTTCTAGAAGCTGTCATTTTGCAGTGTTCATTATCGGTCTCATTGCTATTCAACAGGCAGTTGGGACAGTAAAAGGAAAGCTGGGGCTCTGTAGGAGTAGGCAAGTCACTGTATTGTGCATAGATCCTCTTTTCTGTGTATAACATTATCAGTACTGTAAGAAAAGCTGCTGAGCTTTTATTGCATAGCCATGTCATTACAAATGCTGAGGTCTTTCAAGTGTGTTTTATCAGATGCTCTGTCTCTCAGGGCACAAAGAAGCATATGTTAGGATTACTGAAGATATTTATTTTCATCCAGAAAGTAAATAAACAATCAAAAAAGTAAAGCCACCAAGTGAATAAAAGATATTCCTAACTTGCCAACCAAACAAAAGCATTCTAGTTTTCTCCTCCATTCAGTTTTTTATACCTCTATGTTTATCCCAATGCTTAAGTTGCCTAAATCTAGCTATCTCCTATTTTGCCTCACTTTATTATTGTAGCTAAAAGCAATTTATATGGAAACAGGTAGTTCAGATATCAGCCCTGCAATTGGAACTCCCCTAAATAGTACCAAAAATCTTCTGAGAAGCATTTTTTTATTTATTTCGAAGTTTCATCTTTTCTTTCTGCCTCGTAAGGCTGTGATTTCCCTATTTCCCTCCCAGATTAGCATTATAAAATCAATGGTGAAATGGAAGGGTAGTGGCTTAAGATGTAATAAGCAATGTGATGTTTATAGAATATTGCTTTGAAATTAATGATTGGATTGGATTATTGTTGGATTATTGCACTAGTTCCATTAAGTCTTATGGATAAAAAGCACTTTAGATTCTACTATTAAGTTCAAGACGGTAACAATCCGCTCTTGAGGCTCTTCCTTAGGAGTTTTATGAACATATGCACCTTAGAAGTTACAATTATCTTCTGCTCCACAGTCAGAGGCAAGAAATGAAGGATTGTGAGATGGCCAGGAGACTGGTAGAACAACTTGACCTGGCTTTTGTACCAGTGAATTCTGAGCCCCAGGATGTGCCCAGTGTCACAGAGTGGCATCTGTCTGAGGTCCCCTCTTCCTGACTGCTTTTACAGTGGATCCAAATGAGTTATGGGGGAATTTCAGGTTGAATTCACGCCCTTACCCCAGAGTACAGCTGAGGTGGAGACATCAATATCTGAAGGTAATTGCTCAGCTGCAGCAGCCAAATGCCATGGACATACAAAATTGTTGATTTATGTCACACAAAGGCTGCATGGAAAGCAAGCACCTGGGTCAAGTGTGCTTCTTCAATTTTTTTTCCTTTACTTTCTTCCTGCATTCAGTCACAAGAAATGATACAGAGCCAGCCTGAAGAGTGGAACTGAATTTTTGTGGGAAGATTGTCAATTTTAAAGCAGACTCAGGTGTAGATGTAATGGCCATATCAGAAAAGAAGTTTCACTCGCCTCACAGCTGAGCCAACTGTGGCTACTCCAAATAATCCCAGAGGCATCATAAACACAAAGAAGAAGGCTGTGTCTTTAATACTTGGGCTCAGGAGTCTTTATTTTCCTTCATCAGAACACTTACTACTCTCTTGATGAAACAAATGAAAAAAAAAAAATTAAAAGGGTGTATTGGACTCATCTGTTAAGCACACACTGTCATTGTTTATAACATTGAAAACTATGAATTCCACAAAATTTCCTATCACACACAGTTCAAATAGCTTCCAGCATGACACAGTGTTGCACCAGCTGCACTCAGCATCTTGTATGATCAGACCCTGATGTGTCAGGAAACTTGAAATGTGTAACAGAGTTGTTCTGTGTTAGAAGCACAGTATCATCTGCTGTCATGCTGTGAGGAAGAATCTAAAAACCCAGACATGTGAGAACCTCAAAAAACTCTTGAGAAGGTAGAAAAAATATTTTGTAGCTTTTTAATTGTGGAATAAAAGATATTCCCTTGAAGCAGAGGTAAGGGTAGTCTAGCTGCCTTCTTAACAAATTAGCACCATTGTCATCCTCTAGTAAGGCTGAGGCATGGCCATTGAGACATTTCTCAGTCAGTCCCAAGGATTTAATTGATTGCTGAAGAGGTACTACAGTGACTTGGTGTTAGGTGGTTCTGCTCATCAAACATGTCAGGACAGGTTTTGAAAGGTAAGGGTCTCAGTCGTTGTCTGTTATGATTAGTACATTCATTTAATAAAACCAGCATTTTGAAGTTTACTTAAGTTTCTTCACTTTTTAAAAATGTAACTGTCTACATGTTAAAAACCTAAAAGCTGTGACATCACAGTAAATTCTTTGTATTTATCTTATGTATAAGTTAAAATTTTAGCATATGTTTTAACTCTCAAGCATTTTCATATTCAGGGGATAGAGTGATCATCTATTAATGGCTGTAACTTCACATAACATGAATGTATGTTCCAAGACTTCAGACAATGTTATTTCTTTCCTTTCATATATGGAATATTAAACACTCAACTTCTTCCTAATGTTCCTTCAAGTATAAACAATGCTGCTTTTAATTAAAACAGCATATTAAGGATAAAACTGAGGGTGTAGAGATCAGATATGATTTCTCTTTTATCATTATCTTCCAGGCATTATTACTAGGATTTTGTGAGGAAAGAATTAAATAGAAAGTCGGCTTTAGTTTTATTATAAATGTGGATCACATCATTAGGAGATAATACTATATTATTTTTCTGAATTGACAATGAACACGATCACCTTAACAGGTTCCTTTTGATGCAGTATTTAAAATGATAAGTGTTAGGAATAAAATAGAACCACAGGTGGTGTTTTGGTTTCCTTTCCCACACTTCAAATCCTGAGAATAAATTAATGGATAAAATATTCTACCTGAAGTTTGGAAAAGACTTTATTAATTGCTAAAATATTTAATTTCCTGCTTTGAGCCTGAATTAGAAACTTCAAATCATAGCTCAAATATCTCAAAACAGCAAGGTTTTAAGTTAAATGTTAACCACTGTTTAATCATCAGTTTGCTTCTAAGTAGTGGTAATACTGAGACAGGCCGTGAAGCCTTTTGAATTCCAGCATAAATTAATAGATTTAATGAACCATTTTCTCTAGTTTATTGAGGATATTTTTTTCATTCTCAGGCTCAGGGTTGGCTTTATTGTTACTTGGAGAGCAGTGTGGGTGGGTGGGTGTCGCCTCACCGGGGTGGGGAAGGTCTCAGCACCAGCAGGGCTCTGCCTGTGTCACAAAACCATCTCTGTGTGGTCCTCCAGAAAGGCTGGAGGTAATTTTAAAAGTCAGACAAATGTCAGGCAGGGGAGAGTGCTGTCCTCTGCACTGTGCCAGCCTGGCACTGACTCACGAGGAGAACAGACAACTTCTCTGAGGCTGGAAGGGAAATGTGTGGCAGAGCTGATCACTGGCATGAGTGCAGTGCAGTGCATCAACTGCAAAAGCAGCAGTGCTGCTCCATTGATGTTTTTTTTGGATTTTTTTTGTTCTCTGGCCTTTGCCTTTGTAAACTATCTGCCTGTCTCCTGTTAGGGCTGAAAGACTGGGATTCTTGCCTTCTGCAGGAATTAGTGTCAGCTGAGCTCAGAGCAGTGGCTGGCACTACCTTCCACATGAACTGTCGGTGCACAGTTGGAGATTCAACTGATTACTTTCCTGAAAAAAACATGGTGATAAAAAAACCTGTACAACCAAAGCCCTGATTCAGAGTTCTTTGTTTGGAAACTAAGCTGATGACACTATGCCAGTAGTTTGACAAGACTAGGTCTCATTAAAGGGATTATTGTCATGTAATGATTAGGGTCAATTACATTTGCAGACACTCTGAGATGTCTAGCTGCTGCTTGGATATAGAAAAACTTGTGTAAAGCTAAGCCTTGCTTAATGAAAAAGTAGAGTTCAAAGTAGTGTATAGAGGAATAAAAAGGGCATTTATGCAAGAGGCGATAAATTAAACGAGCTGAAAAGATGTGAAGATAGATGAAAATAAGTATGTGAATTGTTTCTGAAAAAACATTAATGTATAGTAGCATCTCTATCAATTGTAGCAACAAAATTTTGTTTTCAAAATTCCATTCATATTTATTTTCATCTAGTTGTATATCTTTTGAAATATTGCATGTTTTTTTCTCAACTGTTTCCTGTAATAAGACGTTTGCCATGGTATAACAAGATAATAACAACTTTCTCTGACAATGCATCTCTCTCACTCTCCATGTTTTCTGGGTGCTTTATTTTCCCTTTAATATTTTTGACAGGTAGGTTGAGATCAGAATAGCAAATCTGCATAATTCAAATGAGAAGGTCACGTCCTGCTTCCCCAGAGGGGAATCCCCAGAGGGATTGTTCTGCTGGAACTGCACAGAAATTTGAAAATCAGTCCCATTGAGTTGGTGGAAGGACTAAAAGACTTGAACAATGCATAGTCACTTCTTTTTCACCTGTCCTGTAAGGAAAACTTTAAGATATACAGCGACATAATGGTGTGTTACACTTATGTATTTGTGTATAGGTGGCAAATTAGCAGAGGAGGGAGAAAGGCAAGACTTTGATCCTAAAGAAATAGGAAGAATGTTGAAACAAAATGTTTCTGGCTATCTAAATACATGTCATTACCAGGTTAAAAAGTCAAAAAATATTTCCCTAATTTTGTGAAGAGGGAGGAGATGATGACAGGCTGAGGAGTCAGCACAGCTGGATGGGCCAAATACAACAGCAGCGTCTGGCAGCTCCATCTATACTGAATGCAGGTTCACTGCTGAGAACATGTGAATAGATCACAATTAATATCCAACATCTGTTGAATATATTAAGCCAGCTGTTCCAAGGCTCTGGTGTCCACCACAGAAGCTGCTGGATGGCAAAAGCAAACATATAATGTGGGAGGATTAAAAGAAGCAGGTGCTACCTTTCCCTTAAACCCCACAGTATCAGCTCTATGAATTCTTCCTTTTTGTGCTCCAAGTCAAGCAGGGATTTCCACAATTATTCAAGTAATTTGAGGATATTACAAAGTATTTCAGGTCAGTGTTTGAAAGCACTGGTGGGTGTGCTGATTGCATGTTTGCTACTTGGTTACATGAAGAGAGTTTTGTTGTGCCAGTGATGGAAAGATCTTGATGCTTTCTGAGTTCAGGCAAAAATGTGTTTTGATGCTTGGTTTTGTTAAAAGCATATTCCTCACTATATCTGGGGATATGCATGCTCTTCTCTTTAGAGTTTTTTTTGAATATGAGAAAAAAATAATAAATTATCATTATTAAATTAGCGGGAGTTGACAAAAGAGAAAGTGCAAACAATGGATTTCTATGTAACCCATAGAGTATAATTCCGGATCCATTGAAATAAATGACAGAAGTCTGAATCTTAAATGGAAATATTTTTATAAAAATATTTAATTATCTTAACTAGGCATTAAACTAACATTGACTTAAGCCTTCCGTTGCTGAGTTGAAGTTAATGTGAGGGAGAACAGAAAAAATCTACTATTGAGAAAAAAGATTCCTTCAGTTGAAATTATTGATGAGTCTCATGCATTTTATGGGTTATGCTTATGTAACACATTACCAGTAGAAATTGAGGTGATGGAATAGCCATCAGAGTTATTAGGGTGCTGTTTGTTTTATTGCTCTGAGTAGATTGGTTGATTTCAGAATAACCCAAGTTAATGGAGCTGCTAGTGTAAGTACAGTGAGCATGATTTAGTCCTTGACACATACATATTTATGTATTGTTGTGTTGTGGGGCACTTCTTCAAGCCATGATTATTCTATTAAGTCCTTGCATTCACTTGAATTTTTCACATGCTGCTTCTTATTTACAAAATGCTATCCAGGCCTTGCAAGACCTAATGAATTTTTAATTGTGAGCCAGTGATACAGGTTTCTGCAAACACTGAAGTCATCCATCATTAAATACATTTTACAAAACAATTTTCTTTTGCTTACTTGAGTCTTACCTCCCTCTTCCCATCTTATTATTTAACATTGTTAAAATATTAACTTACTCAGCTTTTGAATGCCCTCTGTATTTTCAAAATTCTGACTGAATGCTCATTTACATACAGTCAAATCTCAATTTGTCTGTCATCTTTTTATGGGTCTGGAAAAACCTTAACCCATATGAATTTTACTGTTTTAACTAATTTGTCTTCATATTATTTCCTTGAAAAATGCATATAGATGTTACGTGAACTTGACTGGTTTCTTTGCACTGTTTAAGTTATAATGGTAATCCGATAATCTATACTGGCTTCACCATACTATTAAATATAATTTTTTTGTTTGTTGTTTTGGGTTTTTTGTTTGTTTATTGCTATCAAAAATATCTTTATATGAAAAGATTTTTTGGTGAACAGTTATGTTAGAGAAGCTACACTTACATTTTTCTGTATTAATGTTCTTCTTTTGCTATTGCTCCAGTAAGGTATATTTGTGTTGCATTTTGTACCTCAGGTGTTGGGCAGCATCTCTGAACATCAAAAGATTCTTCTATATTTTGAAAGAACAATTAAACTTGAAAAATTTGGACTGCAAGATCAGCGTGTGCATTCATGGTTAGGATTATAAAAGCAATTTATGAGAATGAGACATTACTTCTGAAACTTTAGCAAAATGTAAATTAAAGAAAAACAAGGTGATTTTTTTTTTTAACTATGGTACATAGTTCAGAGAAAAGTGATACTGTTAAGATGTAAGGAGGATTTACCAGTGGAAAATTATATCTTTTCAATTAATTAAAATTAATTGAGTTTTAAATTTTTATATAGAACCCCTCTTCCAATGTCTGTTACATTCCTTAAGCCTTTTTTAAATAAGCAAGAGTAAAAACACAATTTAACCCTGTTAATCAGCTTTCCCAAATGAAAATATTCTCCTGTGAGTTCTTGGTATTGACAAAAAGCAAAACATAATAATTTTATTTTTCAAATTATCAGAAAATTTCATAACTAAAGCATAGATAGAATTGGAAATTGTTTGATGTTTGAGAGAAAAATTGGTACCAACCATGATTTAATAAAGGATATAACTCATAGTTGCTCAGAACAACAAAATAAGAGTAAAAGAATGTAATCAGTTATTTCCTTTTTTATGTGAGCCATAGTGTTTCTGATTTGTTGGAATGATGGTACAAAATATTCTTTGCAGCTCAAAGTGCATGGTCTCATACTCATAATATTGACTGACCCAGAATAGATTAAGGTGCCTCTGAAACACATCAGCAGTTTGGCTCTCCTGAATTGTTATAAAAATTGTGCGAAATAAATGGTCAATTTATATTTTGGGGGCTACCTTGTAGAGTACCATGATGGGGTATAGAAATTTGTGGGAGAAGGCCTTTTTTGTAGCCCATATTCATTCTCCTTTCAGGATTGTCTGATGCCTCAGTGCAGCAAGCAGGTGCAATTCTATGGTGTATTAGTGAGGATATGGAATTAAAAAATCCTGCTTTGGAATGCATTTGAGAAAACAGCTAAGAAAGTTCACAGAGGACCTCAATGCCTGAAGGGACGTTTCCTGTGGGTGCCCAGCCAGAAGGATGGCTGTATTCCAAGGCTTTGTCAATCTTTCAAGAGAGAATTCTCATATGTTCTCATCTGGGTGGAACCTTTGACAGAAAACAAGGGCATAATATAGATTTATACATTAAAAAAAAAAAAATTGTTTATACAAGACAGGGGAATAATTTCAAATATGAATTATAACTGTTTATTTAGACTTCTCCTTCTTAGACTAACAGCAAGTTCTTCCAAATTTTAGTCTAATCCCAAAATTCAGTTGGGTTTCAAGCTCCAGAGGTTCAGTGAGGTCTGTCTCCTCTTTGGGCAGCTGTTATATCCTTGGCACTCTGAAAATCTTGCCAGGTATCACAAGGCAGGTTCAAAATGTCTGTTTTTCTTCCATGTTCCTGAGTCCACACGGAAAAAGGCTTTTTTTTAATGTGCTCTTCAAAACAATTGAAAAGGAAGACCTCTCCAATTTACAATGTTGTCTGAATCTGCTTTTGAAGACATCAGCCCTCGAAAAACAAAATTCTCTTTTTTCAAGAAATTGGTAACTCACACAACCCAACCAACCAATGAAAATTCTGCATTACTTAAAAATCCTTTATGAGCAAAGGGACTTGCCTCTGGAATAGTAGTATTGATTTCATCCCCGTTGTTTGTCACTAGAGATTACCTTTTATAGCATGTGCTAAGAGATATTTTGGTGGAAATCCACTGAAGTTAGTGGTTTTTGACTTTTAAAACAGTGTTGGAAATATCTAGTGTGTATCTAGAAATTTCACTATGGAAATGGCCAGTGGGTTCTTGTTTAGTTAATTTAAAAAGATTCATAAAAGCAGAAACAGGGTTAATTTATAAAACTTTTTAAGTATTATTTTTCTCTGGAGAAAGTACCTTAGATTGGACCATGCCCTTGTGAGTATACAATAGTGAGAGCTACATTATTACATTGAGAAAACCCTCTATTACTTTATATAACATTTAAAGCCAGTTTTTATAGATATAAAGGTGTAGCTGAAATTCAGTTAAGGTTGAAATATACTGTCCTTTGAAATGTGTCTTCAGCATTTTTGACTAGCTGTAACGTTTAATTTTATTTTTAAGAATATAAAAGGAGCATATTTTTCAAATGCCTGAAGTACAGGGAAAAAAATGAAAATAGTTGCCTTTTCAGAAAGCTTTCTTCAGCTTTTACATTTAGCCTTTTAGAAAGGGCAAGGTTATGTAAACTTGAGATACAAATAACAAAGAGCAGTAGAAATGATCTTCCAGAAGGTAAGGAGTGGGATATACTCATTTCCACACTCTTTACTTAATGAAGTGATTATTTGTTTTTCCCTAAATAGGAAAATCTGTTCTTGAGAAAAAGCGACATTTTAATATATTAGGTAAAAAAACTGACTCGCACTCTGTAAAATTTTAAGAACAGTAACTAAAAACTATAAATGACATTTTTTTGCCCTGGACAGGTTTACTACTAGATAGCTACAAAATTTGCTTTTTATATTGTAGTTTTAAAAATATTTATATAAGTTATTTGGATGAGGGGGCCTGGAATGAAGGTGAACAGAAAAATTAAAAAAGCTCTGAAGAGAACAGTTGATTGCATAATAGCATGAGAAAATATCTCAATATTATGCAAATAGGGTTTGCTGTAGGTGAGTACAGAATAATTATTCTAGTGCTGAAATTGGTGATGGCAACTGTGTTTTTCAGGAATCTGACTTCAAACCTTGGCTTTTGGGGCTGACCTTGTGTAAGTGGTAACTAGTGACATAAAAAACTTCACAAGTACATGTTCTGTTATGGAAAGACTCTGTAAAGCAATAAATTGTGCCAACACACATCCATTTCAGGGATTCTGTGAATTAATAGACTGCTTCAGTAATTTAACAACGTGGATAAATGTCCATCTGTGGAAAGTTCTTGAAAAATGATGGCAACATGAATAAAATCTAAAGAACAAGAACTGTAGCACAAATAACTTGTGTTAGGATCCAGTGTGAATCTCAAAGGAGGAGAATCATTTTATTGCAGAAAACTCTGTATTGCAAATTCTAATAGCAAGAGAAATGAAGCTATTGTAGACGCATGAAGATTTAGCAGGTGGAAACTATAATATGCCAAGGGATATTTTTCTTGTTTTCAGAACACCCACACTCCTAGTAACTGATATTAATATTGTATTTCTGTATGCAGAAATAAAATTGTCTTCAGAAGGATTTCTCTGAAAATTTATGTTGCCTTTCTGTTGTCTTTTCTGACATTACTTACATGCTATATTTTGAAAATAAATAGTCTGTGTGACAGAATCTGAATTTTTCAATGTACTAGTAATATGTAACAATGTCACAATGAAAGTAATGGTTGATGTTTCAATGTTATTAAACTTCAATTTAGTTCTACCAAGTTATAAAATCCTAAAATTCTCCCCATATTTAAAGCTTGAACACTTAAAGAATACCTTATTGATAAAAAACATTGGCATATTAGATCTTTTAATCAAATATAAGGAAATAGGGAGAACTTTGAGTAATTAATTTTCTTGCAGTTTAAATTATTCATCTAATTTTTATTAATAATATTTCTGGTTTCAGAAATTATCTTTTAAAACACAGCAATATTAATAGATTTCTTAACCTAGACTATATGAATATTTATGCTTGATAGCTCATACCATTTAACAAAACCCTGAAATCTCAGATCTTTTTTTTTTTTTGGATCATCTAAAATATTTTTGTAATCTACTCTAGCATGGATTTATATGGTTTAGTGAACACCCACTTTTCTCAACAGGTTTGCAGCTTTTTAAGGTTGCCTTCCTGCCATGCACAGCTTCAATTTGTGACGTTTGGAGAGAACCACAGAGATATTGTTCATGGATGGGTTTCCAGATGCATCTTCTCCTTTGTTATCTCTCCAGGTATGTGGAACTGGTCCTGTGAAATGATGTGTGCTTCTTAACTTCAGTGGGAAATGACAGTGCAATGCAGAGTGCAAGCAGGCTCAGAAGTACCTCCTAAAACAATGGGTGGAGAAGAAAACATCATCAGATTAATCTAGAGCTCCTGTGACTTGTGTGTATCAGTCAAGTGTTCTAAAAGTAAAAACAGAAAAATATACAGCTTTATAAGTAACACCAGGTTTTCCCCAGTTGGCTGAATTATCAGGGTTCCTTTTATCCAAGTGTAGTGTTTCTACTTATCTCAGTATGTTGGTACAGATAAACTGATGCTTTTCCTTATTAATAGCAGTGTTTTCCTAGTGTTCACTCAACATGTCTCAAGTGGACTACACCTTATATAAAAAAATCTTCTTGGATGCTTAATTTTACCTTAATTTTTATCCATATTAAATTAAAACAAAACAAAGAGCTGGAAAAAAAAAGTAGCAACAATAACTTAAAATATTAAAAGATTTACTTCAGTGACCACTGGAGAGTCGCAAGGACCTTCATTAATCTGCTTAGGTTTCCTATGGAGATTTACCTTGTTTTCCTCTATGTGTTTCATTTAAAAGGTGCATGCTGTGTGCCAGCAGTGGAGAATGACCATATTTCTTCCAGTTAATTTTAAAACCCTGAGAAGGTTATTTGTTGTTTTATTTTCCAGATAAACTTTCTGTTAGTCAGTCTGGGTACAAGACAAGACTAGGTACAGTCACAGGCCTGAAAATGAGTTTCGATTACGTACTCAAAGTAATGTCATGACACAGGGCTGGTGATTATTTAGTATTTGTTATGATATAAAAAAGGATCACTCTCACCAGTGAACTGATGAACAGGATGATTCAAGGAAGAATTGACATTGCTTAAGGCCAAAATGGTGAAATGTTCTTCAATAGAATTATAACCACATGAGAGAATTTTGGAGAATGAATAAAGGTCATTTGGTCCATCAAGACATATTCTTTTCAGCAGACTGTTTCCCCAAGGATGGTATCTAATTGTTTCTTGAATGACACTGATGCTTTTTGCCTCTACAATTTTGCCTGCAGGCTATTCTAACTATTTATTATTCTCTGCATGAAAAGGTTCTTTCTGATATATATGCTGAATTTATTTTCTAATTTCCATTTAAGTTCTCTTGTCCTATAATCTCTGTTGGAATGGAAATAATAACCTGAATTAACATTATCTGTGGCAGTTAAGAATTTATGTGCTTCAAAAGAGAGAGTTCTACCTGCCCTTAAAATTAGATGCCCAGATTCATAATCTAAGTAACCACAACTGCATATCAAATGGTGGCAGGGCTCTCCCTTGGAAGATTTCACATCAGGATCAGTCTTATTTCCCTGAATGCACTTTGCTGATGCTGTTGACACTCTGTCCCCCATTGACCAAAAACCTGTCCAATACAGAGGATCTGATGACACTTGATGTCTTTTTTATCATCAACTAAAGGGAAGACAAATGCAAGATGTGCTTTAAACTTATTTCGACAGGCAGGGAAACGAGAGGCAATGGCTGGGGATGTGACAGTTAGAGTTCACTAACTCCTCCTTTGTTCTTTTTTCAAAACAACTCAG
Source organism: Argya squamiceps (assembly GCA_037834095.1). NCBI lineage: Eukaryota > Metazoa > Chordata > Aves > Passeriformes > Leiothrichidae > Argya > Argya squamiceps. The sequence continues at coordinate 6,934,546 of JBBMKD010000001.1, forward strand.
TCTCACTATAGTTTTGGAAGTTTTAAAAGATAAGTCAGATTGCCTACGCTTCCTAACTTTTAACAGTATCAAACCTGGGTTACTGGCCTTATTAAAGGAGGGGTTCCTAATCTTCCTGAATCATTACAGTTTTTGCCCAGTACTGGCCAGAGAGGCTAAGCAGCTGATTAGACAATTCAGTCACAGTCCTACTCATATGGGTTTTTTTACTGTGTCAGGCTCCAGAAAAGCAACCAAGACAGTGTTTAGCTGGGTATAGGATAAACTACTGTAGCAGCAACAACATCATGGTCTCCATGCCACATTTCTTTTTTGTCTGGAGACAGAGAAATCAAAGTTCTTCCTCTCTCATCATTTCCCATCCAAGCACTCTGCCCTAGTTCCATCCATAACTATTATTCTGTTGCAGACTCCTTACTGGGCTTCAGATGACCCAAGTCTACAACTCCTCAATGAAAACAAGAAAAATCAGTGTTTCTCCCACTTCTGAGGAACCTCTTGAACCTTCGTACTGAAAATAGACACAGAACATCACATCATCTCCTGTGGCAGACCCTGCTAGCACTCTTCTTCCAGCAGTCTGGGCTTCAGATGAGTTGAGGGTCTGTGTCATCAACACCTCCACAGACGTGAGAGCCAGGTTTCAAAGCTGATGAGCTGCATGTGTTTAAGGAAAGAAAAACTTGACTGCCATCACTTGAACACTAAGATATTGCTGTGTACAGATTATGTGAAAAACTTGATGGAAATACAACAAGTGCCTCCACCCTGGCTCTGAGCCATGGACACTGACCCTCTGTGGAAGGTCTACAAATCAAGTCCTACTACTCATGGACAGAGTTGTGTAAAGGGGGAAGACAAGTGACAAAATAGCAATAAAACATGTTTATTTAGAGCCTTTAAAAAATACCAGGCTTTAGGGAGGACTTTGACTTTCTAGGACTTATTCTTTAGAACAGAATGAAGATTATACCCCTTTGCTTTCTGCTGGATAAACAGCACTCAGAACAAGGTTTTTGATTTGCAAAAAAACAAACAAGCAAGAAAAAATCATGACCAGTTTGCAGTCCTGAAGGAGAATTCCTTCCCTATGAATGCTTGTATTAACTAATTTTTCAATGTGCATTCAAGATAAGACAGCTTCAAGCTATTCTGAATAACCATTTCATTTAAGTGATTTCAGACACACACAATCTCTACTGAGACTCTTATCCCTCATTGAACAGCAAGAACTATCATGATAATTATTTCAAATCATTGTTACATGGGAAGAACAGAGATCCATGAATACATCCATGGCAGAATTTGTGCTGTCTTCAGTACTTTAATCATCCATTTAGCCTAGAGTGCTCTGCAATATTGCAAGACATCCTTGTACTGTATTGGTGACAAAATATTCATCTGGGCAGTGTGAGTCTTCCATACCGGTGCCTATTTCTGATTGTGGGAAGCTGGCCTTACTTCATTGCCACTAATGAATGTGAACATGGGTTAGAGTTTGTGTCAGAACACGTCTGCAGAACAAACTTATTACAAATTATAATGGTATCGATTTTAATTTATGCTGCCATCATAGTAGGCTTAAAACTAAGGGGGATGATGGACAATCATAACCAGCTTCTTGAGGTTAACATAGAAGTTGAGTTGCACCACACAATCTTCTTTTCCCACCCATATTAAGATCTAGGTAGCCCCAGGGACAAGGCAGAACTTCCCCAGAGCTTTCTCAGTGAAAACATTATCACTAGGTTATCCCCATCATTATCAAATATCACTAGGTGTGCAACACAGCTGGTGTAAAAAAAGAGAAAAATTGAAAATTATAGAACACTATTCCCTTTTTCTAAAACTGGAAAATAATACAAGATAACAAGTGTAATTATTTTTTCCAGCTACTGAAACTCAGTGAAATTAAATTTGCAGAAATTTCTTTACTGTTGTAGGAAAGAAAAAAAAAAAATGAATTATGAAAAATATAGAATGGATAAAACTGTGTAGTGCATTCCAGCAGAGATTAAATACTTAATGTGATTTTTAAACTTATTTTCTTTTATTAGGCTTCAGGTTAGCAGAGACTGTTTTATATATTTATAAAAAATCTCTATGTAGCTATTTAAGCTCTAAATTATTATCATAGCATGAGATACATGCTTTTAGCTTATAACTATATTTTCAAGGTTTCTCTATATTTGGCTAGGAGAGGGTAACTGAATTTCAGTAAATCAATGTTTCATATATATCTAGAGGCCATGTTTTAACTGCATATACATTCTGTGTAGCCATATTAACAAGGTTTGCTTTCACAGGTGTAAAACAAGGTCAGTTATGCTAATAAACCCAGAAATTATTCCCCTGTGAAGACCAAAACGCTGCCAGAAGCAAAGAAATTGATAAGATTTAGCCAGAAATTGAATATGACATGTTTTTTGCATCCTGAAGTGATGAATTGACCTTACTTGTTCTTCTTGAAGTCTAAATATTTAGAGTCTCTTAATTCACTTAAATGTAATTCCTTATTTTCTTAAATTTGACTTTGTTTTGAGCTAAAGTTAAAAGGGAGATGCTACTTCAAAATAAGATTCTTTTTAGTTTATTCAAGAGAATTGTGATTTTATTGTTTTTAATGGCTGCTTTGTTTTATAAAATACACTAATGCTTTCACATCACAAGGGTTTGTGACAAGTTACCTCACTTAACAGTAATGTTTAATTTTGTATCCTTTTACCTTCAGGAAGATTGGAACAACTAGTGCAGATTTCAGTCTGCCTAAAATAATTTTCTCTGCTGGATGGAGAAGATTATTACAAGGTAATTTAAAATATATATAGAAAGTGGGGAAAAGTTGTTTACAGCAAAATGCATTTGTTAACCCTCTGATAATTGCCTACAGTGTTTTGAAGATGTAAACACAAATATGCCATATGAATTTATGCATGAATTTCATCTAAGAATATCTCAGACTTGCCCTAATAACTAGAAATGCATTTTCTAACGCAAATTGTTATCTGGGAATAAATTGCATGTTGGCTTCATCCTTCCTCCCACAGTCACTTTTGTATCTCCAGTCACTCGCTCTTTCTGCTTTTCCCCCTCTTTCTTTTTTTTTTTTTTTTTTTTTGTTTTTGAGCAACCACATTTCACAGCTGTGGAAACAAACAGGGCATACTTGGCAAAAGTAGGGACCAGATGCCAAACTCTGCACTGCTTGTTCTCGCAGCATCAGGCAGGGCTGCTGCTAACTCCTTGGTGTCACCTCTGCTGGCTCCTTTTCCAGTCTGGCTGCTGGCAGGCAGCAGAAGGTGCATCTGGAGATGTTGTCAAGGTCCTGCAGCTGTGGGGCTGTCTTGGCTCCTGTGTCCATATTTCTCTTTTATATTTAAATGTTATTTTTGCATGAAATAACATTAATTGCTCTAACATAACTGGTATTTCTCTCAGCATTCACAGAGATGGAGGAGAAAATGACTTTGTTTTCTGTAGGATAGGAGTAGATGTTTTTCTGTGCTTAATTACTGCCTCAAATTTGGGGGGAGATTGGGTTCCTCTTTAATGGGGTGCAAAAATATCAGTTGACGTCTGGCTGCGGCTTCTGATGTGCTCTGAGAACCTGTGGCATTTTTGTTAGACTGTATCTGGATGTGATACACGTGGGGAAAGGAGAAGGTGAGTGGGGTATGAGTTCTGCTAATTTACTGTTGGTTTTGCTTTAAATTTACAAGTCACCCTAGAGAGGTCTGGAGAGCAGCTAATTCCAAATGCTGCTAATAGCCTGCAAAATAAATCTGGCATCCCAGAGAGAGAGAGGGAACAAAAGAGGAAGCTGAAGGGAGAATACATTATCCTCCTCAACCACTGATAGGACACAAGGAAATTAAATGAGGTTGCTCCAGGGCAAGTTCAGGTTGGACACTGGGAAAAGGTTCTTCATTGAGAGGAGGGTCAGTCATTGCAACGGGGAAAATGGCCATGGGTACCAAGCCTGCCTGAGTTCCTGAAATGCCTGGATAACTCATTTAGTCAAATGGTTTTGTTCTAGATAGTCCTGTGAGGAGTAGGGAGTTGGGCTTTGTGATCCTTATGGGTCCTTTCCAACTTCAGATACTCAGTGATTCCATGCCAGTGTGTGAAGGAGTATATCCTTGGCAAAAACTGGACTCTAAACTCAGATAATGCTGCTGTATGCTTCCTCATTTATACACATATAAATGGAAATTTAGACCTTTATGGCTCCAGTATCATGCTGTAATTTGCTACTGTTGTGTGACTAATACTGGGACTTATTTGGATGCTAATAATTCTTCTCTACCCAGTGTTTGTTCTGACTGGAAGTCACTTCTCACTCCAGAAGTTACTTTTTGTTTTTCTAAAGCTTCAGTGTTCATACAGCATTGCTCCCTTATTTGCAAATTAGCTTTTTGCAGTTAATCCATGCTGCCCTGTGACTGTTTATGTTCCTGCCCACACCATCAGCACCAGCACAGACTTCACCAAGACTTTAGGCTCCCAAACTCTCATATCAACTACTGACACATGAACAGATATGAATTTCGTGCCTCTCCTGAGTGGTGGTGGTGGTAGGTTCTGTTTACCACCAGGTGAAGCCCAAAATCTTGCCTTCCCTTCTGGTTTAGGAAAAATTTGGAACAAACCATGGGAAGAAGCTGAACATATAGGGTCTGTTCTTCAGGTGGGTGAGGAGATGGGGATGTGTACTAGGCTTTGAGGTGGTCAGTGAAGGGAACCAGCAGAAAAAAAAGGATGTAGTGCTGGTTTTGAGGACACCAAATGGACAGTGGGAAGGTTGGCATCTGATGACAGGGGAGCTTCCATGGCAGAAGGAATTTAGGGACCCCTATCCTTGACTTGTCCTTCACACCGCAGTTAATAACCAGAAATTGATGTGATTGCTGGTCCATACCTATCAGAAAGATTTATCTGAGTCACAAAGCTTTGCATATTTGTTTTCACTGCCGATTTTCATTGCTGCAGCATTTCTTACATGTTGTTACATTCTGTTTTGCAGTGAGAATGTGATTATTTTTTTCCATATGCAATTGTTTGAATCGACAATTTTACTAAAACGCAGCACTGTTTAAAATCAGAAATGGAAAAATATTATTGCTTCGTAGTTAACTTTGATGTATAGTAATGTTCTGTCTTTCCCCAATAAAGCAGCCAAAGTTAACATTGTTCTTTTCTGCAGATATTTCTAGTAATTTCAATGACTTATTTTGCCTAGCATTTTTTCTTATAGCCAGATAGTATAATATGAATTTACTTAGGCAGCACAATTTTGTAGTGCATTGTTGAGGGTTTTAGACCATTCTGCATATTTTTTCCTATAAAAGGAAAAACACATGGTTCTCATATAGTGTTTATGACATGCATCAGCAAGCTACTATAAAGCAAAGAACTGAGATGCTGTACAGCCTAATGTGTCCATTTGCTATCATTTTAGTAGTTTTAAGTTGCTGATTTACAGTGCATTTGGAACCAAGTTAGATCTATAAATTGTTTCCTAGCCTGGGGTAGTAAGTAGAGGGTACAAGTCACCTGAGAGATACAAACTTATTCAGGACTGGGTCATAAAGGACCAAACAAACAAAACACCACCTTACTATTTGTTGGATCTAATGGCTAATAACGGGATGGGGCAACTGAGAGGCATTCCATGAGTTTTTTGTTTCATTATCAGTCTCAGTGAAGCTGGAGACATAAAAGATGGTAGAGCTCACTCCATAATAACAGAAGGCAAAGTTCTCTTTGTTACAAGGCCTTTTAAACACTTTTCAGCCAATGGGCTAATGCTGAAAGCTTACAAGCATCCACTTAAGCCAATCGCTAAACTTTACACATACACCTTACAGCATACAGTAGTTGCTTGTTCTATATTTTTTGCAGCTCAGAAACTTTCTATGCTCCAAATATTTCAAGGCCTAAAATTCAACTCTGTTTCAAACCTCTATCTATGTAAGCTTATTGCAAGGCTGTGAAAGTCCTCTGCTTTTTAAGTTCCCACACTATTTCTCTAAACTCCAAAGCCGTGAACAATAATCAAAACTGTATTTGAAGCGTATTCATTTATAACTTTTCCTTGAGATAAATTCCATTTTAAAATCTTATTCTTTCTTCACAAGAGATGAAAAGATTGCCTGTAATTAAATAAGCCCTCTGCCTAAAATCAGAGGACATATCTGGTGCACATCTCACATGATCCCGTCATCCATTCCCTGCTCCTAGCCCATGATCAGCTACACATGGATAACTATGGATAACAGGAACTGCTGCATGCAGCATCTGTTTTTCTCATGGCCTTGCCTCATTCAACCAAGTAAGTTTACATTTTATTCATGCACTAAATATGACAATTCTTTTGTGAGATGAGGCAAAAATGTTTAAAATCTGTTTTTGCCTGCTGCTTGTGTGCCAGCTAAGGAGGCAGACTTGTTGATAACCATATTCTGGTATGCTTTTTGGTGTGTTTTGTTCTGTTTTGCTTCACTTTTTTAATCAGCTTTAGTTATATTTAGGCATAGGGACTGATCAGGTATAGGTAGTATCTGTCCTGGAAATTTTACTATAGAAACAGGCATGGCATGTGTAATGCAGTGCAGTACACTTCACCAGTAGTGGAGGAATTTACAGAGCAGAAAAGCAAATAAGGAAATGGAAAATGGAAAGGGTAAAAGGAAAATAAGATGTGTACAAAAATGGAAGGGATAGAATTAAGTGAGTCCCAGATAGATTTGTTGTGTAGGCAGTAGAATTTAAAACAAGATTGAAGCCAGTTGGTAAAAGACCAAATGAAATCAAAATGGGTTTAAAAAGTGTTATTTTAAAACTGTTCAGTGGACATATATTAAACAGCATTCTTTATAATTCAGATAAAGTTTCAGATCCTCCACAATTTGCTGTATAAGAAAAGTAACTTGTGTCATGGTAAAAAATTAATATTGAGAGAAATGTATCCCAAAGTTGGTCTTCAAAGTATTTGTTTCACAGTCCTTCTATGAATGTTCTGCTTACACATAGTGGAAATATACTTCTATGTTGATACAGTTTGTATTATGATTTCACATATATATATATATATATATATATATTTAAAAAGAACATTTCTTTTTAGGAAAAAAAAATTAAATTACTGGAGAATAAAGAGTTCTCACTTGATGAACTCTCAGGATGAAGTATCTGTATATAGATACAAATGAATTAAAATTGTCTATGCTTCAACACTGACTTCTGTCAAGGTAAAGAGAAAATAATTTAGCCATAACTGAAAGGTATACAGCCATCATAAACCAGTAAAGAGGTACATAATTTGGAAAAAAATTATTGCATTTCTCAAGTTATTAGTCCTGGAGGCACACAGATTTTAATTTGTCTTTGAAAATGTATTTTCATCCTTTAAGTGCTCAAGATTTGCATTCATCTTTTTATTGTTGTAGTCATTACAGTAAACTTCACGATCTGTACATCAGAATTTTTAACCACAATTCAAGAAGTTACACAATGAATGATAAACACATATTTACACTTGAGGAAGAAAATATACAAGGAGATTTTAGGAATTCTGTTTCAAATATGAAATATGGTGAAACTGGACTCCAGTGGTGTCCTCTGTGTACAAATGGGTAACTTGTATATTTATGTATTTATTAATTCTTGTGAAGATACTGAATTGTGTATGACAACAAATGTTTCTAAGTTGGAGGAAAATAAGAAGATGGTGTAAACTTTTCAATATCTGTCCTTGTCATGACAGAAGACCTGTACACCACGGTAATCAGTCATGTAGCAATTTGCAAATAAGAATTGAATTATCATGATTAAGAATTGAATGCTAAGGAAAGTAAAAAGGGAGAGTAAAAAGATGTATTGGACACGAACCCAGTCATATTTGAGAGCTGAAAGCAATTAAGAAAATACATCAGAAACTGTCCAATAACAATAAAGCAAAACTCTGACAGCTTATATGGATATGAGCAGAAAGAAGCAAAACTGGGCAGTGTAACCTTATCAAGCTTTTCCTTGATAGGTTACTGCAATAAAGCTTCAGGTTTTGAAATCAGGATTCATACCTGGGTGGAATGGACAACAGCTGGACAAAATCTTTAATTTTATGTGTATGCTATGTGTTTGGTATCTTCTTTACAAAAAAATGTCAACAGACTTAGAAAATTATTCCTTAAATCACTGTGGTTATTTCTGTAAGTAGACCATTATCTGGACAAAGAGTGCTGTATAGTGGCTACACAGTCTGTCTTGTGTAACTTTTAGATAGATTTCTGCAGCACTCTGTATCCTGGTCACAGACCTGCTATGGACTATCACAGCAGCTATGCCTTACCCAAGTTAACAATTTAGGACCTGCACATCACACTCCAGTGACAGCTCTTCCAGCTACTCATCCTCTTGCACATCTTGGCCCACTGAGTAAGAATGTGTCAAGTTCTGCTTCCTCTCTAATCTGTCTGCTGGCCTTTTTTCCATGTGATTGCCATGGAGCAAAATATCACACAATTGAATGTGTATATGCATACAAATATTGTCTTCAAATTTCTGACCAGACTTTTGAATACCATTGCGAACATTATCTGTGTAAAGGAGAGTGGGAGAAAAATTTTTTCATTACATCACTTATCATTTTGGCAATAACCTGCCTTTTTTTACAGAAACCCTACTTGTGATCTTACAGTATTATCCATAGACAGCATATAATTGCATTAACAACTCCCTACATTTTTTGTCTCTTGGTTAGATTATATTCTGCCTGGAAAGATGAGAATTACAACTGGGGTTTGGGTTTTTTTTGTGTTGGCGAAAGTATGCTTAATATTTCATTTAGATGTTGATTCTTTATACCAGAACAAAATCAAATATATTCTGCAGCATTTTGCTTATCAAGAGGCACTAATTAGATTTTTTTTTTCTTCACTGTTTTAGTGGAAACAACAGATCTGTGACGTCTGTCTTGCTGTCTCAAACTTGGTTAAAGTTAGCCAAGAAGCTCAAAGTTAAGAGTGGGGTATCAAAGGATTACCAGACTTTTGTATCACCCAGAGGTGAGAAAAAACCAAAGAAAAACCAAACAGAAAAAGAAAAAACAAACACCCAACCCATCTTCATTAAATATATCTTGTTTCCTTAGGAAATCAAGCTAAAAAAAATCATTCAATTATTTAAGTTACTGTTCATCTCTAGAGATTTTTGAAATGTCATTTTCCTCAATGTGAAGGGTATCATGCTCCAGAGTTCTTTCAGTTCTATGAGGATAGGATGATGAACCATGGAAGAGATTGGTGTGACTTCTGGTTGCCATTACTGGGGATCTACTGGGGGTAAATATTGGGGGAGGGATGACCAAACAATACAGCCAATTCAAAGAGACACTTCTTTCTGAAAATCATGCAAGCTCTGTCATCCACAAAACAGCTTCATGATGACAGTAGTAAGAAAAAGCTGGCTGTAAAATATCTTGTTTATCATTTAGTGCCACTTTAAGAATATTACCTGCATCAGATCGTACCCTCAAGATAACTCTTGAGGGTACGATCTGATGCAGGTAATGTTCTTAAATGCCATTTCTTTTGCAGCCTCCTTCAGTAAAAGTATGTTCTGCCACAGGTGAGAGTGATGTAGAAAATGACAAGGGAAATTTTAGTCATTGCACTAATGTCCAATACCAGAACATTGAACTGATGCATCCTGAATATATTCCTTGAAATAATTTTTTTATTTTCCATTCTCCATATTTCTGTTTTGTATTGCTGCAATTTGTATTGTCATGGCAAGGCAACTGGGTCAAAAAACACAGAAACTGCTATGAATGACCCTTGAGTAATTTGGTCAATGATCCAATGTTTATCTTCTGCCTTAAATACATTAAAACTATTTGTGTTAATTACCAACTGGAATTTTGGGTGACTGCAACCACTGCAAAGCAGAAGCTCTGATACAGTGAACGGGCATTTCAATAACTTTGGGGCAGTGCAAAGGGATACTGAAAGTTCTTAGTGGAAATACAGAGATTTCTGAGGGTGTCCACAAAGTAAGTGAGTTACAGAGATTTTTAGGACAGTATCACCTTATGCTCAGGAAAGCTGAGTGAACGCTGCCACTAGAGGCCAAGACTATATGATCTGTTGACTTTTATACTAGTTTTAAAGGTAGTTAGGGCTGATGTTTCAAACTAATATCTGAAAGTAGGTCTATATGATAACTGGTAATGAACCAATGATGACTGTAGTGAGATAAATACAGCAGCTGAAACGTGGAGGAAATTGTGGCTGATTTGAAACAAATAGGGGGAAAAAAGTAACTGTCAAGTCTTACTTAAAATTCTACAGGGGTAGATGTTAATTTTGGATACATGTAAATTATTGGCTAAAATTCTGTCACACGGTTGATGGGGAAAGTAGAAAATTTAGGCATTTGCAAGTTAGTGTCATATTAAACATTTCTGTATACAGAAAATTGTCTGGCCATTGGTTTCTATTATTTTTCAGAGGATACAAGTGTATAGATTTTCAGGCCTACTGTGTTGCAGTCGTATTTCTCCAAAGATAAGTTACATTATAAAAAAGCAAAGGAAAATACGTAACACACTAAAAATTAACTGTGTTGGAGCATGCAAAATCAGACACTGATACAGACGTTTACAGAAATGGGTCTTGTTTTATTTTCATATTTCTAAGCCACCTGCTAAAGACTGAAGTGCATTGAGAACTTTTTCAATTACGAGTTTGGGCTGAGATTCTTATTGCTATTATATTCACGCGTAGAAAATGTGTCTGGAACTAGTAAGATGTTTTCAGTTTTGTTTTGTTGAGGTTTTTTAATGAGGTTTTTGATGGTTTTTCAAAACCTTTAGAGTTGATTTTTTTTTTTTTAAATGCTTTACTTCTACAGCCTCTTGAAGTGAGTGACTGTACACAGGTTTTTCATATGATGTATAAAAGGTAAATGAAAAGAAGGGAAATAAGATGTGGGCTGAACTTAAGGTAGCAAGTTTGCTTCAAAGCAAAACAAAAACAAACTACCTTCATGTCTTTTCAATTTACCAAGGGTTTTTGCTCTTTTTCTGTTTCAACAGACACGGAAGCACCAAAAGTTTGGAGATAGAGTTTATATTTTTGAAAGGAATGTACTGGTTTCAGCTCTTGCATCTTTCAGTGTCTTCTGTCTTTCAGAGTGTTTCTAAGTTTGCTTTTCAGACTTTCAAAGTGTAAAACCCAGCAAACTGGCATTGCTGCAGCTGAGAACATGGATAATGGTCCGGGAGTATTTTACATTTCCTTTTGGAGGCATAACTCAGCAACTCAGGAATGTACCCTTCCTCCTTGTGGTGACAATTCCTAAAACATTGTAAATGGTTTGAATCAGTAATGCTTTTAGTAGAAATGTTTAAATGTTAGTAGCAATGTTTTACACAGAGAAAATTCAGAGTGAGGCAAACCTATTTGGAAGTCATTGCATTTTTATCTGTGCCTGCCTTCTGTGTCCCTGTAGGACTGAGGCTTTTTTACTGTCAGATCAGCAATAATTTTCAACATCTCAGAGCTAAGGCATCCCTCTCCAGACCCTTCAGAGAAAGTTTTTTTCTTCCCTCAGCTCTGATGTCTCTCTCATGGGTGTAGTCCCAGCTCCTCTCTGTAGACCACTACTCTCCATCTCTGCCACCATCTCTCCCTGATTTGAAACCTTTCTTGGACTCTCCAGAAGTTTTTTCCCACTTCTGCATGATCAGCTGGCTCCAGGTAAAGGGAGAAAATCCTGCTTCCTCCAAGAGCTTTCACCTTCTTGTTACAATTTACCACCATGCTTTCAGCCTCTCATTTTTATCCAAAAAATAAAGTAACATAATGCTGGAAGCAAACAAAAACTTGATCTTGTTTGTTGTGGGAACAAAGAGTGAAGGCAAAGGATTGCCTCTTTCTATGTTACCCTCAATATTCAGGTACTAGCCAGCTCTCAAGTAAAAGATTTTCCTTTTTTTGAGCTGCAAAATAAAGAAAACAAAGAAGCCTTGTAGAGCTGTAAAAAATTAAAATACTGGTATGTGATTGCTATAAGAAATAATTTTTCCTTCATGTCTTAATAACTTTCAAGTTTATTTTATATGTAAATAAGGAAAAAATATACCAGGTTCTGGACAAGTGGTTGGTTCAAAATCAACTGTTTTTTCCTTTATCAAACTTTATTAAAGATGTCTTTTGCTTTCAAAAGGATAGGACACAATCAAGGTACTGACAACTGATTGTTGTAAATTGTTGCCATCTCAAAAGAAGAAAAATCATGACTTTGTATTTTGTTTGTAGTTTTTTAGATTATGCAAATGAATTAAAATTATTTACTTTTAGAGATACAGCATTGCAGTGTCTTAGGAATTGTAGACAGGAACTGGAAATTAACTGTAGATCAAGAAGTTGTCTCCTCTTCTAGCAAGTTAGTGGCAGTCTAAACTAGTTTAGAAGTAAGATTGGAACTCTACCACTATGAAAACCTTGAGTATGGTGCGTTTTTCTTTGTGGTTTTTTTGTTTGTTTTTTTTTTTTTTTTTTTTTCTATGTTTACTAATTCCTGTTTGAAGGTAATATCAGAGAAAGAAGGAGAAATTGAAAATATTTGTATAAGAAATGTTAAGTTTGTCCAGGTTCCATTTTCAAAAACAACTTACAAGAAATATTCATGCAACTTTATACATTTTAATGGTAGATATTGAGAAAGAAATTAAAATTTTTCCGTCTTGGTTGTTTGTCTCTTATTCATCTCTGTTCACCTCCCAATTTCTTCTTGCAGCTTCTTATTACAGTTGACTATTGTTGGAATGGATTGAGGAATTCCTTTATGGATTGCTTATTATCTCAGTTTTGTCTCCTCTACATAAAGATAAAAAAGTGGTTTAGAAGTTCAGAAACTAAATCAAAGTAAGTAAGTAATGCTGTATAAGAAATGGGGAAATGTTAGGAATTTTAAATAGTTGTTTTTACAGAGACAAAATGGGGGTGAAAAATCATGACATGGTTTTCTTCTGCTGTGATAAAGATCTGATATTGAGCATATAAATACTGTGTGATGAATGTTTTCTTTCTAAGATTCTGCTCTGGAACTCTGAACCTTGCATCTTTAGTAAAACTGGAGTTAAACAGATGCCAAGGAATCAGGAAACATGACCATCTGTACCACAAACATTTCTAGGTCAAAACATGGACTATATCTTCAGAAATGCAAGGTCATGTATGAAGACTCCTTTGCAAGCCCTTAAAAGGCTGTAGGTCTTCAAAGGACTTGTATCCTTGGATAAGTTCCACTTTCTTTTTATTTGCTATATGTTATTCTTCTGAACACATCAGAATACCTCATAAATAATGAATTAAGCTTTACAGAAGTTCTGGTTTTTATAGACAGTATTGCAGCCCATTTTCTTGGAAGCAAAGTGAAACAGAAGGAGAGAGAACACTGAAGGTACTGGTAAAGAGAGAGAAAGAGAACAGAAAAATTAGGAATTTGATGACCATTTGCCATGACCACATGACAACTTGTTTTCTTTAACTTTCAGCAGTCAAATAAGCAGCATTATCTCCCCTTCCTCCCAGAAAAACACTTAATGACATTTGCAATGTATAAGTTCACAACCCAACCCATCTTTTGATCTGTAAATGTATGTGGAAAATAATATTTGTACAGTCTTTCAAATTCTTAAATGCTCTGTCTCTCATGTTCATGTTGATCATTAGCTGCTAAAACCTGTGTGTCTGTGTATTAGGTATGCGCTTGGGAGAGAACAAATGTTATTTATTCCTTTTTTGTTCCTAATCTTACTCTTCTGAAGAGAGAGTTGAAAATGCAGCACATGATTTGGGTGAAAACAGTTGATCTGACTATTTTTTAAAAGATTAAATCCCACAACTTTTCTTTTGAGATTTTTTATGAGGGCATCATTAACTGTGATTTAATTATTAAAATACTTGAAATGTTTATGTACAGTTCTGTGCTTTCATTATGGATACAATAACTATTCATAGGTGATGATGAATTTCTGTTGTTCCTATTTTTGATTAAATAATCCTCCATAGAGGTTTTTTTTTTTTTGGTGGGTTTTTTTTTTGTTTGTTTTTTGTTTGTTTTTGTTTTTTTTTTTATGTTGGAGTGACTTATCTAAAATAGTTGGATTTTTTTCACTGAAGTTATTGCAAGAGTCCTTGAAAAAGGACTCTTGAAAACAAATCAGTATAACGAACTGTGCCCATTCAATGAGCAATTCATTAGGCCCTAGATTTTTCTGAAACAGGAGATTCTGATAATTCAGGCACCACATTTGTTACCCTGTTCTGAGATTTTGGTATTACAAAAGGAGTGGGAGGCAGTACCTCTAAAATATTTTATTTGCATCTCAATCAAAACCAGTGTTCTTTCTCCTGGCTATAAGCTGCTTCTTCTGATGTAAAAGTGGGAACAAGACAACACTTGTCTTCACTGCAGTGAATGGTCACAGAGAGAAAGTGTGAGGGTAGAGGCAAACACTGATCCACTCCATGGATCACTTTACATTCAGTGCTCCTAAGCACTGCTTTTGTTCCTTTATGTGCACACTTTTAACGTGTGCTTTTCCTCAGAGCCCCACTTGGAATTTAGCTTTGTGTTTGTCAGTGTAGACACTCAGCAAAGAGCTGAATCCTCAGAGTGCTCAGTGAGTTGTGTGTGTGACATTACAATAGGAGCCAACAAACCCTTTCCCATACTTACAGTGGCACATTTGTGAGAGGCAATTAAACACCTAAACCATTCTCCAGTTAGAATAGAAGCACTGTAGGGTCTGATCTGGCAGCGAGTGAGTTTATGACTTTAAGTTTCAAAAGTGCAGACCTAGCCCTTAGGAATCTTTTAAGATATTGCAGGGTGTATTTTTTTAATCCCTCTGTTTGTAGACTTGTTCTCGACCAGGATGTGCAAACCACCAAGAAATACGTTATGATGGTATTAAAAAATACCCCTTTAAAACTATAAGATCCTGTTTTCATGCTGAGTATTTTAGTACTGTTAGTACCAAAAGTTACTATTTTGAACAGATGAAATGGGGCCAATTTCTGTTAGAAAGATCTTGATCTTCCTTTTCTATCTTCCATTTCTGTCTTCCATTTCTATCCCAACAGGTCAAAAGATACCAGTCTTTGACTTGTCACAGGTGCAGGATTGCATATTGCCATTTCTGGGCTTCAGGCCAGTGTAAATTTCAAAGTACAGGGAAAAGTGAATGTTTTTCAGGCAGTCTGGCCACCATGGTTGCTCTTTCGTTTGTTTTCTAATGTTATTAATTCTTGCCTGTCTGAATTATTTGCATTCCGGTTGAGAAAATTTTGAAAGACTTAAGGTAAAGCAGCAAAGAGTATGCAATAAAATTAATTTTATTCTTTAGCACTGATTTATAGATCAATACCAGGAACATAGTTCAAAAATTAATATCTGTATGCACAGAACTGACAAAAAATACTCAGTTTTGTTGTTCAATTTCATTTATTTCCTGCATTATCTGACCCATGCTAATAGTCTTTAAAAAACTGTATTTATTTCTTCTCTGCATTACTTAAGGGAAAGAAGAGGATGACAATATTTTCCTTCTTCTCCTATCATTTGTATTATTCAAGCACAATCTGTCTTCCATTTGCATTTAGCTTTTTTGCTACATGGTGATTTTTATTTTTTGCCAAATTTGACTGCATCAAATTTTAATAATTTAAATTATTAAATCAAAGTTTTCAAAGAAATAATATTTCTTTTTGTATGAGTCTGCATATGTGTGCTTTTTTGGGGGGGGACAGCCAGGACCTTTTGCTTTTATCACTCTTCTCAGTTCTACAGAGTTTGTGAAACGAAGCACAGTGAAGTTCTGTTAAATTTCTGTCTAGAATTTTTTTAATGAAAATATCCAATTGGAAAACAAAAATCACTGGTGGCACACGTGTTTACAGAGTGTTCAGGAGGGGAAGGCATGGGCGTTGTGCCAACTCGGAGAACAGTACTTATCAGAAAGCTGGAATTCCACATCAGCCAAGTCCAATTTGCTCTTCCTTTAGAGGAATCTGGTATTGACCAGACAATTAGCATTGTTTGAAATGCTCATCTATATTGTGAATTGAATACATTATCCTATGGAAAAGTTATTGTTCCCCCTGAATATTCTTTCTCTAGAGTCCATTTGTGTTTAGATAACCACAATCTATAACAGATTTTCTGTCTCTTTTGTGTAAGAGATTAATGAGTTATTGGATCAAGTGCAATGTAATAAAGGCTGTTGTCTTTACACTTTTGGTCAAGCTCACAGCACACTAAATTTTGTCTAGAACTAAATTTTCACAAATATGCCTTGACAACTTTTGTAATGTTTTCATTATCAGATCACTGTTTTCAATCCCTTAATTTGCCTTTTATTTTTTCCCCCTCTAAGATATAAAGTAAAGATCCCAGGAGGCAAGCTCTATTTGTTATACTTGTATGTATATTTGTTTTACTTGTATGTATATTTAAATTGTTTTTATGACTGTGCTTCTAAAACATGTTTTAGAATTGTTTTGATGTATTTTTTCTTTGAACGAAGCATAACATTTTATGATCACATATATTTTTATTATCAGTTTTAAATTGGTGCAGGACCAAGATATTTATTCCCTTTCCATATAGGGTGAAGCAATGTTAGACAGAAATGTACCTGTATTCATGCAGTTTTTACCTGTTTTTGATCTATAACAAAATACATGCTAAGCAAGTTTTGGCTTTTGAAATTGTAATGTCCTGAAATCCAAAACAAAGTTTTCTGCTTCCCATAAGTCAAAATATTCCTAATTATCTCTTAAATTCAACTTTGTGGAAGAACAAATGTTTTAGGGAAGCTGTGATGTGAAATGATTGATAAGAATTGGTAATTATCATCTGTTCATTTCATATTTCTTTCTCAGAACCTCTGGATTTTTGGTCACATACACATTTCTGTTATGCTTTTTGTAGTATTTTAACATGAGAAAATTATTCCTCTGTCTTAAGTTAACATACATACTAATTGCTCAATAGAATTACAACTTGCCAGGGAAGAGTGGAGTGATGGTCCTCCCCTGTAACTACCTTTAAGTGTGAATTATTCTCATTTCACACATTAGTGTAAGGAAATAGCCATTTTTGTAAGACAGAGATAAATCTTGTTGGATTGCAATCAATGTGGGCCAGTGCAGCATGTCCAGAGACAAAGCCTTCTCTCCTTTTCCCTTTCAAAACAGAATATCCACATCAGTAGGGCAATGTGCCTGAGGGCACATAAAGAAAAATTTGAAATATTACTTAAAATATACAGCTGCATTCATATTGTGTCCCTCTACTACTATTATTCAGCCATGTAGCCTGAATTTAACTTCCTTAACATTATCATAATCTAAATTTAATTTAGTGTACATATTGTCAAAGTACAAAGGGGATATCCCTCTGATTCCCCTGTGAGATCAAAATTTAGCCAAGCCTTTGATTTGAACATCATCTGGTAACTTTGGAGACTTCCACATTCTCCCTTGGGGTCATTTGAGGTAAAAATTCAGTCAGTGCAGAAGATGAATTGCATTTAACTTGCATTTCTAATTTACATTTCCAATAATCCCTTGAGTCTCTATTCACTTCTTAATCTTCTGGCTCCTCCTCTTAGAATGTTGTATTTTATTTTAGAAGCTGGGCTGGTTTTCCCCTGTACACATTAGATACTGCAGTGTGCTCAAGGCTTGTGCTGCTTCAAGGGCAGCTGAAATCTCCTTGTTCTCTGAGATACCCACAGTGTAAGGGAAACCCCTGTGTGACATGAAAACCACTGAAGCTTTTCTCAGCTTATTTAAGGCAGGTGAAAAAGTGCATGGCAGGAACACCGTGGCGTGCTGGTGGCTCCTAATTAGCACGCTTGCAGTGAGACCACTGTACATCACCTAGACAGGGTTGGTGAGTGGCCAAAAGCTCACTGTAGCTTATTTTTCCTCATTCACCTTCCAGAGCTATGCATTCACTTGAGTTCCTCCCTTTTTTTTTTTTTTTTTCTTTGATTTATTAATGAGAGGCTGTTTAAAGCCTTGCAACCCTGAGCCATGATTTATCCTGATGTCACTGGTGGTTACAGCCTGTCATCAGATGTTTTAGCCTGACTACACATCAAGATTTGCTGCCTGGGAAAGAGTACTTTTCAAACAGGATTAATGTTTGATTGGTCTCTTGTCCATCTAAAATCCTTTAAAGGCAGAAATAAACCAGAAGAAATCAGAGATAAATAATGTGGTTTATGAGTAGTTTCGAGTTTATATAATTCCATATTCTGTTTTTTTGTGTGTTCTCACACACGCCTTCAGAGGTGGGCACAGACATGCATCAGTATTTCTGCCCACAGGAAAACCTCTCAAATCCATTGCCATTATGGTCAGTTGTAGTGGGAGAACATGATGACCTGAACCTCCTGACCAGTCACGTGTTCCCACTTATTTTTTATGTGAGAGCCCTCATTCAGTGGATTATTTGATTTGTCATGAGTGTTTTGTCTTACCAATTGTCCTGCTTTGGCTAAAAAGGTAATCTTGCCCAGAATCCATCTCCCAGAGACTGCTCATTCCACATGGAGTAATTCCTTACCTCATCTAATAAACTACATTTTGCCATTAATATTATTTTTTCCTTTTTCAAACAAGCAGTTGTTGAGAGAACACCTAATCTAGAGCCTTCAGTAGTTACTGCTTATCAAGTGGAAACCTTCTGGCTTTGTGAAGGATTCACCTCTGAGTCCTTGTCTCAGAAGGAACCTCAAACTCTTTTATTCCTTAAATTACCATAATTGTGTGTCTTGCAGTTGCAGTATTTTCATGCTAATGTTGTAATTTTCTCCTTTCTTTTTTTTGGTTGGTTTGCTGAATTGGTTTCAACGCCCTTTGAAGTGTTTCCTGTTAAATAAGAGTGGAGTGATTTTGTTGTAGTTTTTTTCTTCATTTGGTAGCTGTTTATTTATTTATTTTTTTTCCCCCTCTCCAGGTGCTAACATCAGATGGCAGCTAAACCAGCTTTGGTGATAAATCTTTGTTTCGGTGTCACACTCAATGGATTGTTAGGGGAAGCCTGGTGTTTAAATGACTGTTAAGTGATAAAAATCTAAAGGAAAACCTTTCTAGTTTATAAGATTTAGATAAGCCTGCTTCTACTTAACCTCCAAAATTAACACATATATACCTTTCAATTTTATTAACTTTTTTGAGGTGATTTATTTAGAGGTCTTTACTGAAAATGTATAAGATTTAGCCTCTTGTTTGAATACTTACCTAATAAAAAGTGTGCAATGATGTTGAATTAATCTATGTTAAAAAAAAAAGAAAAATACTACGCTGTTTAAAGACTTGGCCCAGGTACAGCAGAAATATTTTCTTTTACAATCCAACTGCTTAGAGGGATTATTTAATTCAAATTCACCAGTGCTGAAATCTCTCATAATAATTCATTGCATAATAGGATTACCATAAAAGAGAGCTAGATGGCACAGTTGGTCAATACAGTATGATACGTTTTTGGAGGGTTAGGATTAAATCTGACCCTGGGATACAAATGCATCAGGTTTGCTGGTCTGAACATAAGCCCAAGTAGGTGTTTGTTTATGTTGCATACAATCTGGCATGACTTCATGCAGCTGGCAGGCTGCTCAGTAAGGACCTGAGACTCAACGAGCAGTTTTGGACAGAGGAGCGTTGGCACAGCTGTTTGGAGAACCTGATTTAGCACATCTGAACTGTTCTTGGCTTTATCCAATGGAGGCAGTTTCCCATTTCCCTGACTGCTAAAATTTATAAAATTCACATAATAATTTAGTAGAAAATTAAGAACAACAGCGCCACTGGAACTCATCTTGAGCTACTCTGGCTAGTTGTTATTTCTAATTATAATCGGGATAGAAAAACTGGCATACATAAAATTTTGTAATAAAACCCTCTGTTGCAATATTCAGGTAGTTTAGGTGTCTCTCAAAATTAGGAAATATGAAAGAATAGAATAGACCTCCATAACAAGAACCGTTTCTGAGTTTTTAGGACACAATCTATAATTACAATAATCAGTTGATAAAATCTGTGTCACTTTGTGATAAATATAGTCTAATAATGTTTTATTAGTTAGAATCTCAATTAGTAGTTATTCCTGAATTAAGTTGTATGTATATTAAAATAAGGTACATTATCTGGGATAAAAATATTACATGAGTAAGAATAGTTGTGAGAAATAATAAAAATGTCAACTTTTCTTCTGTTGAAAAAAAATGTTTTCATATTTTCCCTGTTGCCATACAAAGTAAAAGTTTTTATTGTTGCAGATTTCACACAAAAAGATTTCACTGCTTTATTCTGACATTGTGCTACATCCTCTATAGGCTAATGTGGAAGCACATGCAGATTTTATGTCAAAATGTCTGAAAAATTTTGTTTGTTTGTACTGTAGATGTTAAAATTTCTTACTCTTCATTTCTAATTCAAAGGTTGTATTATTATTTCCTAGAAGAAGAAATTCTACTGGAGGAAACACCTTAAATGAGGTGGCAGTCTATTGTTCTTCCTCAAGCACAAGAAATATATATATCTATATTTGTGCTGTGACAGACTCTAAGCTTCTAATTTTTGCATTTAGAGTCCCAGGAATCAGATATGCTATTTTAGCTCTTTTCTCCATTCTTTTTATCAATTTTATTTGAAAACAGCAAAGTGATGATAGATCCGATGTGTTACTAAAGGAACAATTCAAATGCCATTAGATGTAAAAGGTGACAGAGAGTCTCTGATGTTGAGAAAACCTCAGGTGTATATGAATAAAAATCCAGAATGTCATACTTTTGAATCTGATCATACTGTAAATCTCTAACCTAATAAAGTGTTTTTTGTATTGGCCCTAATTGCTATGAATACAGAACCTGCTATCTGTGCATGGGAATCATTCAAAGTTACTGATGACCACAAAAATCATGAAATTCTCTAATATTGTTAAAGTAAACTTATAGAGCAGCATACTGTCTGAGAAGAACAAAAAGAAGCCATTTGAAATTAGTCAATTTTAGAAAAGGAGATACTGTAAAACTGGGCAGATTGAATTGTTCCTTATTACAGACATCATTACTTATTTTTCAA
This sequence comes from Argya squamiceps, assembly GCA_037834095.1. NCBI lineage: Eukaryota > Metazoa > Chordata > Aves > Passeriformes > Leiothrichidae > Argya > Argya squamiceps. The sequence goes on from JBBMKD010000001.1 coordinate 6,955,713, forward strand.
TAATATTTCCAGTGATGTTTTGGACATCTTATTAGGGTTTGGTTTTAGCATTTAAAAGAAATGCAAGTGGAGAAATTCATTCATTCGGAACTTTTCTTCATCAAAATTAGACTGGAAAGAATCTCCTGTATTATTGTGTGTTAACATGATCGGTGTTGTGTGTTAGCATTATCTGCAAAGAAAAGCAAGTGTCTGAGTCCATGTTTTACTGACCCTTTGAGAACGTTTGAATGGTTAAAAATATTTTTATTCACCTCTGTAGAGTACTGCCTATATGTGAATTCCTCACCTTAATGTGCTCCTGACCATTGCTGAATTGAAAACATCAAAGCAAAATTTTTAGGCTGGACATCATGGAAAATGCTACACATAAGGCACAAAACTCCAAATCATAAAGCCCTATTGATGTTCTAAATTTTAACCAACAGAAATCTCAAATTACAGTTTGGAGAATAACTTGCTTGTTACTTTAGGTTGTACCAGAAAGCAGTGAAGTATAACCAGGTCTGTATTGTTTTCTTTACCTGAATGCCTCATGTTGTAGGCAGTGACAGAGCTTTTGGCAGCCACAGAAATCCAGTGATTTTCTGCAGCATGGAAGATCTCCTAGGCTGTCTGAAAAAGTACAAAAGCACATGCAAAAAAGGTCATCCTCAAAATTCCATGCATTTGATCTCAGATGAAAATGTGAGAAACAGAAAAAATTGCAATACCTCTCCCTTCATATTAATGTGTGAAAATCTGTGAACATGTGGACTTTATGACTTATAGCAACCATACTTTTATGTATATTTGAGCTTTTGCTAGAATACCTACCTATTTATTATTTCCCAAGTGTTTTTACTTTGTGTGTACCACTGAAGTGCCTATGGGTGTATATGCAACCAAGAAACATAGGAAACCCAATGTTGGGTTTGGTGGTTTTGGTGGGGGTTTATTTGCTTGTTTGTTGTTTTGTTTGTTGGGTTTTTTGGTTTTTTTTCCTTTTAAAAATATTATTTAGTGTTTGCTTTAGCTGTCATATGATATCATCTAGGAGATCCAGTCATGAATCCTGTTATGATGGGTTATGGCTATGCTCTATTGCCCATATACAGTTTGTAATGCATAATCAGCAGTGTAAAATAACAATGATTAAATATACTTCAAATGCCAGACTGTTTGCAGTAACAGCAGTTGTGCAGATTTTTAGAAAATGTTGTCCATCTTTGTTGCAAATTTACATTTGCTGGTTCTGCATTTTAAACCCTTGCTATGTTTTTTGCAAAGTAACCCATAGTTATTAACTGATCAGTGGCTTGGTAGGTTCCTCATGTATTGGGAACATGAGGAAATAAGGATATGGCATTGATCAGAGACTGCATATCTGTGAGACATCTTCCTGTGGCAGAGAGCATGTATTGCACTAGGAAATGCTAATAGACACATAGATTATGGCATTCCCCCATCCCATTAAGCCTGAGGGAGTGTCAGGGTATACCATATGGCTCTCCATGTGCACCACTTTTGTCAAATTCACTCTTCTCATCAGTTTTTTTGTCCTTTTTTAATTTTTGTTGTTTCTTTTCTGTCTTGCCCTGCCACCAGTAGTCCTCTCACCCTTCCTTCTGTTCAAACAGAAATCTTCATTTTAGCTAGGGGTGCTTTTCTCCCTTCTGCTTCTGCCTGCCCACAGTTGCTAATAACAGCTCCTTCTTAGTCTCTATAGCAATCAGGCAGCAGAAGCACTCAGCACTAAAAAGCAGGTAAACCTTGGTAGCAGCCTCCCATTTTTTCTTTTTCCTTTGTCTGCAGCAGTTACCCCCTGCCTTCACCTCTGCAGAAATCTGTGGATGTCCTGATATTCATCCAATGCAATGGGCCAAGAAGGAAATGGCAGCATATGGATCAATTTCTAAAGTATTAAACTGGATTAAAAATTAGTATATTTTACCACATTTTACAAAAGTAATGAAGCATCTCAAATGTACACAAATATTCTGCTGCTGTTCAGTGTAGCTAAAATATCTGGAGAAAGTGATATTAGCAAGAAGGTTGACCTCTTTTCATATTGAACATGGAATAGTAGAATAGTGAATAAAGTGGTAGTCTATGTATTTTGAGTGAAAATACAATAAATATTCTAATTCATAAGGGAAAAAAGTCTCAGACTGAGAGAAGACAAAAAAAATTAATTTTCTATGTATGAATGTCTGTGTAACATTCCAGAGAAAAGGTGAATTAAGTAGAGTTTGCTTTTATTGCAAAGACAAGGTTTGGGTGCTCTATGCTGAGCAGGAAAATCAAATAAGACATTCTGTCAGGAAGGCAAAAAATAAATAGCATTAGTTCCTTAGGTTGATTCTGAGCTATCAAAAATATGTCCAGTCTAACATAGATGGCATTTAGTTATAGCACAGATGAATATTTATTAATATTCTTCAGAGACTGAAAGGATGGCTTTGTTTTACTAGACATTTGAAGACACAATATTCAAAATATTTCCTTTGTTTGACGTCAAAAAGTGTTATGATCATTTTGGCAAACAGCATACAAACAAAGCTATCAGTCAATGCACTGTACTGACAGGATTTGAGTTAGAAGATTAGTGCTGAATGAACAAAACTTCAAGTAATTTGCAAGGTCTTTCAGTCAAATGTAGGACAGAAGTTTTATAAATAGTGTAATATATGACATAATATGTGTCTTTAAAGATTTTCAATGAGGTCAGGGAAAAACCTATTTTGGGGTCAATTGGCAGGTGCCAAGAAGTAAAGTATAAATTAAATCTCAAAGCTGTTTTTCAAGACAAAAACAAGTGTGGTTTCAATTTGGTAATGAATGGACAGTGTCAATGAGGCAGTTGAATTAAAAAGCAGCAGCAATTGTGCATTTTGATAAGCAAGAGTGGGTGAAACTTCAATTGTTCCTCCACAGTGTCTTTTTTCAATTTGTCGAGAGATGCCAGAATAGGAGAGATTGTCCTTTATGAATAATACCCACACTGGCATGACCCATTTTTGGGAACATGTGGGACCATCTGTATCAAGGTACCAGAATATTTTATATCCTCTTTTATAGGAATGACTTTTCCTATAAAGATGATCCTGTTTGCAGCTACACCTGGAGAATCATTTACGCTACAGAAGCTCATGTTCAATGCAGTTCTTCGGGTGCAACAGAGGCAGTGGGTGAAACAGATTTCTGTCAGAATTGTGGGTGTGAGGGATGAGCAAACAGTGCAGGTGGTGCTGTGCTGACTGTACCAGCCTGCACTAAGTGAAGTGACTTTCTAGCACAGAGGCCTCAGTGTGCGCTGCCTGCACAGTTGATAGTGCAGAGATAACTCCTTTCCACCTGCTTTATTCCACTGTGCCTTCCAAGCATTGGCTAAGGGTCAGCAAAGGGTCTGAGCACAGGATAAACAGACTGTCTGCACTCTTCAGTTCAACAGCAAAGGGCTGCAGCCTCTGTTGAACCAGGGCTGACTGGTGCCAATATGGAAAATTAACTGGCTTTGCTAGCAAATGCAGAAGAGAGGTGTTATACCAGCAATGTTAAAAGCAAAATTGACAAAACAGTGGAATAAAAGCTCTTGAAAAATGCCAGCAGGGCATGAACAAGATGGAATATACCATAGGAAGGAAAAAATAGTTTCTTTAAGTCAGATGATTTGTGAACCAGAGTCTCAGCGTTCATTTAATGGGAAAGTAACTTTCTGTTTGATAAGAATGCAAAGAATAACTTGAAAGCATGAACTGGCTGGTGAGTGATGTACTTTGTTAGGCTTCAGCAGGAAAGCCTGAAAACTGCAACCTTTGTGTATTCTAATAACCCATTCATTCCCATGCTGCATTCTTCTGGCTGCCAAACAATGACACCTAAAAATGTACATCACTGCTGGGCTCTAATTCAGCAGCAGCTAGAAGCAAAAAGATGGCTGATTACAGTACAGAGGGAGAATACCTTCAGGGAGTGACTTCTTGATTGTCACCGAGGAGATGACAGAAAATTTGACAGCTGAAAATAATGACCACCGATTTTTTAAATTATTTCAGGAGAAAAAAGGCCAGAATTCTCAGTAGGATGAAGCTTGTAAATCTGTTCTAATAAACACACAGGGAAATACATAAGCAAAGAGGTAACATCCTAACAAAGAGGTAACATATTAATTCTGTAAAAAATACTAATAATACTACTTTTAACATCTATCTATCTATCTATCTATCTATCTATCTATCTCTAAATTGTACTGATTATAGCTGCATCTTGGCATTCAGAGTCATCAGATCTGGAACAGCATCCTAAACATTTGTCTCATCCCATGCCTCATGATTAATATTCAGTAATATTTCTTATGGAATCTACTTAACTCTTGTCACTCTTTATTGTTTAAAAATATTAGAATACAATATTGCTAGATTACAATATTATTATTAGATTACAATATTGTTTACAAACTATTGGAAGAGCTATTGTGTGTCCATGATCCCCAGCTCCAGTCATCTGTGTGTACGGATTGTTTCTCTAGATGTGCACTTACAGTAGAGAATACAGAGTAAGATGGGTGGTTGAATGATCAGTCTCTAAATTTATTGCAAAATCATGTGGCTTCACGCTTTGATCTTTTGATTATTAAAAGATGCCTCTACCTGAATTAAGGTGGAAATGGGACCATATGCCAAAGTCAATAATATAGATTTTATTTAATAGTAAATGAGGAAAGATTAAATAGAAATACAGTCACCACCACATGGATCCCTGTGATGTCTTGATGGTCTTTCTTCTTCTGGTCCTCCTGGTGCTGGGGGTCTCCAAGTGGTCTTCTGGAGGTACCCCTTTTATACAGGTCTTTTATATCTATCCTGTGCTTATCACAAGTTCCCTCAGTGGAATTTTGTCCAGTGTGCTCATTCCAGACCTTCCCCTTCACTTAACCCTGGAAATAACATCTTCCTTTTTGCTATCTGCACCTGTTGTGGTGGGTTAATATATGGGAACTTCCTTCTTTGACAGTGTTTTGAGACATCCTTTAAGTCCTGAGAATGGTTTAATAATCTGTCTCTGGATATAACAATCTTTAGAAGTGTCAAAGAAGAACCAGAAAATTTATAATATTCAGCACTTACTTTCCCTGCATAATATTTATTGATCTTCAGTTATTGTTACATTTAATAATATTTGTTTTAGGCTGCGGCTTGCAAGCTTGTTTATTGTGGTCCTTTCTCTCCATGTATTTCTATTTGCAACTAGAAATATAAATCAGTGAACAAGTGGAAGAATTGGGGGTGTAGTATTTTAGGCTCTCAATTTGTAGGACTTCTAGAATGATTTGTTGCCATTAATTTTTACTGTTCATTTTACAGTGTTAAGTGAGCAAAATTCTCTTGTTTTAATATTATCCTGCAACAATATGTTCTATCTGTGGAAAAAAAAACACCAACAAAACCCCTCCACCCTTGCTTATAAGTTTGAAACTGATATTCTTTCTCCCAGTATGCATTCCTGAATTGTAAATCAGGGAGAACAGAAACTCCCAGTCTTCTCACTTTGTTCTAGTCAATATTAATGCTTGTTTTTATTATGCATTCATGTGTTTTTCCTTTCATGGAGGGAATGAAGTACATTGCTGTATATTTTAAGGAGTCTTTTGTGTCTTTTCATATTCCTCTCATTCCTCTTTGACTTCCTGTGCTTTTCCTTGTCACCTTCTTGTTAATACTCAAAGTTTTAACTGTCGAGTTGAACAACTTCATATTTCTGTCTTAGGGATTACCATATGATTTTACATTGGGGTATAGCAACTAATTTTTTTTTTAGGAGCTCACCTAAAGATAAATTGATCCAAGTCAGTCTGAGGTCAATAATTTTCCAGATTTTTAAAGAAATTACATTTTTTTCTGGAAATTTTAGTACAAGCTTAAAATTATGTGAGTAAAGAGTGTTAGATGGCTCTCACAAAATCCATCAAATATTAGGATTAATTGTAGTCATCCATTGCAATCTAATTGCATGGTTCCATACTTGTTCCTTCTGGTTTTTGCCCTAGTATAGTTTAAATAATTTTTTTAGAAAATGAAATTTCTTCAAAGGAAGGCCTGCCCTCTTGAATGTTTGGAACAACCTTTGGACAATTAATGATTACCTTCTTTGCCAAGGCCAAAGAAGATCAAGACTAGGATTCATGTGAGTCCTCACAGGACTTCCATTAAATGAGGGGCAGAAAAAGGCACAGGAAAGAGATGTAAGCTAGAAAAGGCTGCCACCTGAATATTGCTTCAGTATTTGTTATAAAATTTGAATTTTTTGGAAACAAAATTAAATCACTTATTCTAATCCTTCCCAATGTTTGCTCTCAGTTGAAAACGTTTTGATTTGGCATAACTACCAGCTAATTTTCAGCAAAAAATATTAATCAAAGTATGTTTTCTCAGTCTATTCTAGGTTAATGTAAAATGCTTAATGTGTGTGCATTCATGTGTGTGCATTCATATGTATGCTTAAAAAAAAAGGCTGGGAACTTTTCAGAAGCTTAACAAAACTTGCATGTTTTATCATTAATTCATGATGAAATTAATCAAATGTTCACTTATATATATATATATTGGGGAGATACCTGGACATACTTTTGCTATGTTACACTCATGTGTCAGATTTGGTACACCCCAAAAATTGTTCCGAGCAGTCTGCAATATTTTCTTTGTAGCAAGAAAATAAATGAATGGTTTCGAGTACAGTTGAAAGAACAAGCCTGGTGTTGTGTTGCTTTATGATCTGTGCTCGGAGTCTGTGTAATACATTCTTGACCTTTCAAGGAACGGCGTTTTTCTTTCAAATGTACTTTCTTTTTTTATGAGTCAATGTATCTGTGGGTCGAGGAGGACAGCGATGGAGCACTGTAGTAAATTGACCAGCACACAATGCCACTGTCTCTGCAATTGAATCAGAGTTGTTCAACATATCCCTTGTGCTAAAATAGCTGAGGAGTGTGCTTTGCTTCACATGGTAGAAAGCTGGATTCCCCCAGGGAAAGGTTTCTTATATCTGTTCTTTTTCCAAGTGTGTGTCATGATTTCAGTGAATATTGAAGCACACAAATAACCAATTTTATTGGCCAAGTTTTTCTGTTGTAAAACAGATTTCAATCAAAACCAGTTTCTCTGTGGATAGGAAAAGGTCAAAATACAAGGTTATATTGGAACAAGTTTGTATATAGAAATATAAGACAGTGGAATGATGATAATGAGTGTTAAAGAAATAACTGACAGACTTCAGAGGGAAATAAGACAGTCACTACTTTGGTGTCTACTGTTGCTGCCTTGGCATCTGTGGCTCATCAGCAAGGGAGTATTAATGTTCAGATACTGCCTAGGTGTTTTCTTATCAGTCTGTAGGGTATGTCAAATCATAATTTGTAAAAACAAAATCCCTCAGAGTAGTTCCTTGGATGTACAAGTTAAGAATTTGAGGCAGTTTTTTGAATAAGAATTTGAGGAAAAAGTTATTCTGGTGAGTAAAGTACAGCTCTTGAAGTTGAAAGATCGTTTTTCTTTTTCCTTATTCAGCAGAACTGGGCTATTTTTGTTTCTGATGTTGAATTACTTTAAGTGAGGGAAGCTACTTTCTTTTAGGTAAATGTTAGAAAAGCTGATCCAATGAGCTTTTGTTTTCTGCTTTCAGTACAAAATACGATTGATATAAGGAAGGCTGGTGGGGGGTTTAAGTGTGTGTGATGACTTGCTCTCCTTAAATACCCATGAAGTTTCAAGTGAGAATATTGATTGTGCTATTGATCAGCTCAGTGGTGGTGATGAGACATCACTATATTAATTATAAGGTCCTACATTTACTGAATAACTGTTAATTCCTCTCCCTTTCTCTCCTTTTACTTCTTTCTCATAGCTATGCAATGGAGATAACTGAGAGTGTGTTTTGTTTTGTGGTGTTCTTGTTCAGGTGTAATCATAGTACTAAGAACAAATGAGAAATTGTGAATCCTCATCCAGTAGCCATTTCAAAGGGGAGCTGTTGTGGTTTTCTTCCCCCTCTATAAAGTTCAAATCACTTTGCTTCATAGCCAATGAAAGGCAAGGAAACAGGGAGCAAGAAGAAATTAAAGTCATGTTTCCCTTATTCTCTCTCTTTTCTTCAAATAATTTTAATTATTATTATTCTATGTCCCTCTGTGTGCCATAGGATAATTTAATAATCTGGCATACAAAAGAAAAGGGAAAAAAAAACTTTGATATAGCAAAAATGGAGGAAGTGGCTGAATTAAAACTAGGAGCTGTCAGAATGGAAGAAAGGCAACTTCAGAAACATTCTAAAATCTCATGCAGAAACATACATTATGCTCAGAATGTCATTTCCATTTTGGCTGTTTCAATGGCTCCAGTACTTGAAAAAAATCAGAATTCCTATCATGTTGTGGGACTGTTTCTCACTGTTTACTTTTGAGTTCACTCGTCCCACTGTGTCCAGCTGAATTATTGAAATTTGTGTTGAAGTCTACTGGACAAGTGACAGGAAGTTTATGAGCCTAAGGGAGATTTGTACTAGAAATAACATAGGCAGTGTGAGCAGCTCACTGCATCTTTGGGTCACATTATTTATTGATTTTATTTTAAATGCTGTTCTATAGAAATAACTTTACAAGGTTCCCAAAAGATTTTCTTAAGGCTTGAATAGGCATCAGTGTGATAGAAACAAAACAATACAATAGCAGCGTGTCATTGCTCTGCAAAGATATCACTATCAACAAACCTTTAAAAAAACAAACTTAAGTGCTTCAGTCTTTGAAAATCAGACAGGGGATGAATTACTGTTTTTATTCCTACTTAGGAGAAAGGCAGAGTACCAGCGAACAGTGAGAAGCAGCTGAGAAGATGGAAAGCTGAAATTACTGTTAGAAAGCTGAAGTTACTGTTAGACCAAGTACTGCACCTCTTTTTTGTAGGCTTTTTTCCACTTTTTAGACTTGTAAGTGCTCTGTTAAAGACATGGAGACACTGAGCATGGATGTGCCTTCCCGAGGCATTGAGATCTCTGAGGGGTAATTCCTGGTGAATCTTGTTGAAGATGTCATCTCCAACCTTTCATCCTAACGTCTCTTTGTGGAAGTTACCTTCTGTGGAGCTGAATAATAATAACAAGCTGACAGAAGTGGATGTTTGTGTCTGCTGCTTTTCCATGTGGCTCAGTAACACTGGCCTTTGAACTGGAATGACTGAAGAATGAAAGAAAAATGATCTTTTTTACCAACTCTGACATGCCAAGAAAACAGATAAAAATTGAGAAGATGGAGGGAGAACTACTAGCTTTTGAATGCTCATGGCTGTAGGCTTCAGGGTTAAGAGTCAATGCCTCTGAGTGCCATAAACTACACAATTAACAAGTTGTCTGATTTGAAGCTGACAGCTTCACTGAGTCCTCCCCTGATGTGATGTGAGCCAGGCTAGAAAGTAGAGTCATCTCTCCCAGTCATGGATTTGAGTTGATAAAGCCACCGATAGAAGGCCAGTAAATAACAGAAAGTTTCCTGAGCTGCTTTCTTGATATTCAGCGCTAGAAATGCATATAGTGGAGTTGTGCCATCTTATGTTTGGAATAGATAGACTAATAAAAAAAAAATTTCCCTTCATATCAGTCCGGAGATGAGTGATCTGAATCAGGACTTTCCACACACAAATCTGCATCAACCTTGTTTGCAAATGATAATAACATAGTATAATAACATAAATGATAATAACCATAACAATAGGCCTAAGCGTTGATATGACACTGCTATGCCTTTCTATAAATTTTTTCTTCTTATTATTTCTTGTTCAATGTTCTCTCAGCATGAATTGTGAAATGTCCGGTTTGGGGCCTGGGGGAAATGGGATTTGCTGCTTTTTATTTGTTTTTTTGTTTGGTTAGTTTTGACTTTTTGTAATTTTCTTGTATTGGGAAGGAAAAAAAAGAGACAAATATTTCCTGCTTACCAGCTGAAAAAGCATAGTGCATAGATACACCATATTGCTGTCCAAACTGTGATCTGAAATTGAGAGTTGTAGTGGTAGTCTTAGAACTGAGGAAAATTCTCATTTGAATCTGTCCTTAGCAAGCTGCATACATTATACATTCAAATATATGTGTATACATGAACATATAATTGAAATGGATGTACAGGTGGTATGCTCCAAGAAAGAGTCAGAAAAAGAGATTAAGGTTAAATGTGTATTTAAAAGCAGGGTTTTAAAAAATGCTTGCTTTTCTTAAATTCATATTCAGATGTTTTGAAAAGTTAAATAGGATTCAGTTGTTTGAGGATTACTTTGTGTATGACTTGGATTTAAATCACAGGGCATTTCAGATCAGCTACTCTGTTCAAAGCAGCTGCTGTTAAAGGATTTATACATGATATTGCTTCCAGGGTATTAGTATAGCAGGTCTTCCTCTAGCTGATTTTGAAGTGAAATGTAGATTTTGCATTGTCCTTGTCTAATGTGTATTTTTTGAGCAGTCTTGATCTGCTGTTTAAAGGTATTAACTGGTTCAAAATCGTTGAAATTGTTTAGAGGATTTTAAATAGAGGAATACAGAGTTAAGCTATATGAAACCATGCTTTCTATTTAACTGTAAAAGTGTAAAAATAAAGTCACTAGAGTGAAAAACATTCTTAGAATCATGCATTCAGTGATTCAGATCCTAAAGAAACACGCAGATGATACCTCAGTAAGGGTAATATGAATAACTTGGACTATCATTATATAGCATTTCCCCAACAGGATGAAAAGAACATGGAGTATTTATGAGGGGAGAGAAAAAAAAAGAAGAAAAAAAAATAGATAAGGTTTTGGTAAGCTTTTTAGGCAAAGTCAAAAAGAAATGAAATATGCCTACAGTATTTCACTCACAAACAGATGGCTAAACATAACAAGTCAATAGTATGTAAATATGAGTTTTAAGATCTGCTGCAATGCATGAAAAATTACTGGTTTCTTGGCTGCTACCTTCATACAGACTAAACCTTCTCACAGAAGAGTAGGATATATGTTATTTTTTTTCACAGAGACAGATGTAGTGGCTCAAAGTTGCTATCTTCATTTAAAAGTCCATTTTTTACAGAGTGCGTTGCAGAATCAACAGATGCCCTTTAGAACTTGTAAAGGTGGAAAAAGAAATACCCAGAGCTCAAAAGTCTGAGATGCAGGGAGTGAAAGGAAATGTTGTTCTATTTTCACGAGGCCTGTGAGTTCCTTGCACCCACATAAGTCTGTGATAGAGAACTTGTGATGGAAACTTGAAGATTTGAGCAGAGTTGTTGCAGCAGGCAGGCTGTGAAATAGTGAACTTCTGGTTCTGTGTCACACAGTCATCAGAACACTGGCACTCAAGTGTGTCTTCCTGTTTAAATTCACAAGAAAAGCAGATTGCATCTTAGTGTGCTGCTCCTGGAAGCACAATTTATTCACTACCATCAAGACCTACAGTTTTTCTCCAGGTATGTTGCAAATAGCACCTCTAGTATCTCAAGACACATTTTGCAACTAAGGTATGCTAAGGGTGTTTGCTCATTCAAATTACAATAATGGGGACTTTGTTTTAATTTTTAAAAAGGGCTGCCCAGGTGATTCAGCTTGTGACCTCAGGCAATTGATTTAAAATCTCCCTCTGACAATAGCTTGTCTTCTCTGGAATGTGAATGATGTTGCTTTACTCCCCTTCTCTAGTAAGGCATTTTGAGTTCCTTGGACTAGGTACTAACTAATTAACTGGCCTTAGTTCTGTGCAGCATTGTGCAAAGTAGAAGTCAGACATTACAAAATACGGAATGGGCAGAGATCTCAGTTTTAAACTTAGATTCTTCTGCTTATAATTTTAGAAGAATCAAAAATAAACTACAATTTTCTGAAAATAATTAGATATGATGAAGGGAGTGTTGATAATTTATAGTCTAAATGAGTAGTCGTGAATTGAAAGCGCTTAAGCTATTTCTTTAAGAAAACTATCAGCTTCAAAAGATTACTTTTTGTGCAGTTGATCAAAATACGTTTTTGAATATTCTCTAAAATAAAATTACAAAAATAGCACATATTTTTGAGATAAAAGTCTGATATCTTTTTCTTCCCTATTGTTCTTTTTTACTAATATAATAAGAATTCCTGAAGCCCTTAATTTTTTTCCTGTTTGTATCAGGATCAGGGAAAGCTGTGGTTTGAGATTTTCATGAAGTACTACTAGTAATAGGTCCTTTTCCAAAGCAGACTAAGATAGCCCAATATCCTCGCATCTCACCATTTTCAAAATATATTTTCCTGATATTATACATCTTCAAATCATTAGAAATAACGTGTGGCAACATTTTTGGGAATTTGCTGTTGGCTATAGCCATGCCTTTGTAAAAAACAAGTTTAGAGATTTATTTGCTGTTATGGCGTTAGATCAATGACTTGGATTATTTCAGGAATATTGTGACCAAACCGAATTCAAGAACTTCTGAACTTGAAAGTTTAGGAAACAGATGTGAAAATTATTTCAGGTGTTTAAACATTCTTCATCTTACTCTATTGCTATGTGATGGTTGTTAGGAAAGATGGGTCCTCTCCCTGGTCACCACAGAGCAGAGATCAGTGCCTGCCCCTCCTCTTCCCAAGTTATAAGGAAGTTGTAACTGCAATGAGGTCTCTCCTCAGTCTCCTCCAGGGTGAACAAAACAAGTGACCTCAGCTGCTCTTCATATACTCCTTCTTTAGATTCTGTCTAAGGAAAAATTAAGCTTGTTTAGGTGCTATGGATTTATTAATCAGGAACTGAATATAAAAAGACCATGGGGAAGAGAACAGGTACTTCTGGACAGGTCACAGAAAGGATTCTCTCCAAGCATACCAAAGTGGTTGTTTTCCAAACAGAATGCTGGTTCCTGAAATTGTAACAAAATGTTCTTCACTTTTCCTTCCTCCTCTCCCCAAGGAATCGTGTCTTTTATAGAGGTAATACATCCTGGAATTCCTGTTATGTCAGTATTCCCTCTCTTAGTCCTAAACCATTTTATCTAGTGTGGAAGCACCATGGAAGGATATGAGTCAGTAGCCATTAAAAGGTTTAACTGCGTTTCTGATGTAAACAGAAGAGGAAATGATGGAAATGAAGGAAAATATTGTTCTGAAATAGACACTGAAGTACTCTTTCAAATTTGTCAGCATTGGTATGTCAGAGCAAAGCGTCAAGATGTAAAAAATGCATTTATAATTTTGTCTCAGTTTTGATACTATATATCTTCATTGTTAAATTTGATTAATTTCTTTAGTTCCTTCAGCTCTGTTCTCACTCTGGGTAAGATGTTCCCTTGCCTCCATTCCCTTTTCATACTTTGCCAACTTTCCTTGGAGAGAGCTGAAAAATGTGTTATAGATAATTCACATGACTATTCTTGAAGTACTTTTACAATAAACACTGCTTGCTCTAGCAAGATAGCATTTCCCTCTCTGTGTTCTGCAATTATAGAAGTAAGCTCTGAATTTTGTTGCTCTCAAAGGTTCTCCTATTGCTGCCTCTCCATTTGACTTTCCTGTGTGAAATTTATATTAACTCTAATATGACCACAGCCTGGTAGCAGAGATTATTTTCTCTGTCAGTGTTATCACCTGTGTTACATGAGAAAGAGCAAAGCTGGTGGTGGGAAAATCGAATTAACAACAGAATCAACAGTTTTGTAATGAAAATAATTGATAATGTTTGCATTTAAAGTGCAAAGTATAGCAAATACAATGCCACTCTGGTTACATTAATATGAAGAGAAATAGAGAAACATTATTATAATAACAATTTATTACTTGTACAATTTAATAAGGAACATTTTCTGGTGACAAGCTGGTTAATAAGAGCAGGCAGTCAGAACTGAATATGCTTAAGGAGCAAATGATAGTTTTTATTCCTATGGGTTTAGTTTCAAATTCTCCAGGTTTTCTGCAAATGGGAAAATGAGAAATCATCCAGTGGTAATTGTGAAAAATTTCCCTCTCCTGGTTTTTTTAACCACTTAATCAGTTTCTTATTGTAGGATTCATTTACAACTTGCTCAGTTTTGAATTAGATGAGCAATTATTTAGCTTTTTTCATAACAGACTTGGGCTTCTGGATTTTTTTCCTGCAATTCTGACTTTCTATATTAATCTTTTTCCATTCCCCTCTCTCTCTCTTTTTTTTTTTTTAAAGTCAAAAATCTATCCTTGTTGCATGGCATACACTATTAATAAATTTCCCATTTGCTCCTACTCAACTTTTTAGTGTCCCAGCACATGATTCCTCATGAGAGTCTTCTGTCATATGGAAGTACCTACACTAACTGACAGCTGATCTCAGGGAAACTCAGCTTAACGTCAAACCATACATGTTAATGGGAAGGAATTTAGGGTGTTTTCCTACCAATGAACACTATTATGGAGTGGAAAAAATGCCATAGGACAATCTCAGTGCTGAACTTGCTAGAAATTGTTGCCAGGGTAGTCTATAAGATGTTTAATTTTTCAAATGTGTTGCTATTTGGACTCTTTGCTTAGAAGCTGGTTTCATGTTTTCCTGGAAGGACTCAGTTTTCAGCTGTTAGCAGTTTTTATCCAGCTGAGTTACAATAACACACAAAACGTGAGTGGTGCAGTCCAACCCTAAAATGATGCATCTTTTGCTCAGAGGGTTTGTGTTCCATGTCACTGAATCAGTGGAATTGTGCCAGGTTATGCTATCTGAAGATTTGGCCCTCAGTAGCACACAATATTCTGTTTTCAAGGACCATTACTCAAATAAAATAACCCAATCACACCACAGGCCAAATGTCTGCTGCACCAAACTTCAGTGCAGGAACTTCCCTTTTCTAAATGTTGTGATAGAAAACAAAAGTACTGGTGGGTAAGTAGTCTAAAATTCATATGGTATTTCTTTTTCTCTCTTCTAGAATTAATTTGACGTCCTGTGGAAGTAAGATGTGACTTTCAAAATGGAGAATGATTTTGCTTATTTGAAAACTGCCCCTGTGAAAATTTCTAATTTTAATGGCGGCTGTTAGGATGGTGGTTTTAAATGTACCAAGGGCTAGACTTGGACCAGAACTTAAACACTGACATATAAACAGCCAGAAACCTCTGGCTCCCTATTGCCTGAACTGTGATAGCTGCATGGGTCAGATTGTGTAGCAGAATTATTCCTAAAATTGCATAATTTCTGTTAGTAATAGCACCAGAAAATTATATGTAAGTGAGGAAATGGAAAAGTACTTATAGCAAAGTTGAAACAGAGTTTTTAGGAACTGTATTCTGGCTTTGACAAGTCAAAATAAAGCAGAAAGATTTCCTCAGTTTCAATTTATATTTCATTAGCACGCATATAACAGCAATAAAAACAATAACAAGGTACACTTTTGATGACTTATCATTCACACAGAAGCCATTAAGAAACTATTTTGTTGATATGAAAGACTTTCTGGGGCTGTACAGTGAAAGAAATGTGTTACACTTGTTAGTGATGAAGGCTGGCTGAAACTACAGTGTAAGTAAATTCTACTCTGTTGTATCTGTGGGTAAAAATAGATCAGAATAAAAAGGACTATTAAATGTAAAGAGGTTATTGCTACTAATATACATTCAGGAGGTTGGGGATGACCTAAAATCCTCGTTTCAGAGATAGCCTAAGTCCCTGATGTTTCTGAAATGGAGGGTTACTGATGGCAATTGTTTCTATTCACAGCGAGAGCTCAGGTGGCCTCTTGTGCTCAAAACCTTCCTTTTCCATCCACTCTGACAATATTAATGCCTTGCTCGAGGAACTCCTTGTTGCAGGTGTTCAGTCTCTGAGCCCAGGTCATTCATTGCCTCATGCCAGGCCACGCTGCTGCAACTGCAACTTTGAAATTTAATTAGAGCTAATCCACGCAGTTACAATCTGCCCAGCTTTGAGCACTTGTGGAAAAGCAACCAAATGTGTCAAACCCAGGAGAAAAGACCTTTCTTTCAAACTGCATGTGAGAGAGTGCATTTTCCTCATGAATTATTGCATTGGCAGAGAGATTTTTTTAAGATCATTAGATTAATATTAAATTGATGAGATGCTGACAAATAGGTTTTTTCTTTATGTATTTAAGATGAAATAATGGAAGATATCTTAGTTTAATTTCATTTTAATGTAGCCTTTGTTTCACTCAAAGTGTGTAGAGAATGTTTTTTTAGCTGTGTTACCTAAATGAGTGGTTAAGAATGTGCTGAATGTTGTAATCTCACTTTAAATCCATCTGACACTCTGATAACGTAGAAAGCTTATGGTGTCTCAGGATGGTAAGAAGTGAGAAAATAAAATGGGCATTTTTAAGGGAATTTAGCCAAAGTGGCAATATACTGGGATGGAGTGAGTTGTCCATGTGTATCTCCTATCTTGCTTACTCTCTTCCCAAGCTGTCAGCTGGTTAAAGCACAAAATGAGAATATAGTTCCCTGATACCACAATGACAGTTTAAGTAGTACCTTTCCCTGACCATATCTTCTATTGCCAAGTCCCTGAAAATTGCTTGCGAGGGTGTGAAGTGCATCAAATCAGATCAGGGAACTGATTTAGATTAAAAAAATAAAGCCTCCTTCTCCTCACCTTTATTCTTTTATCCTATTTCATTCCCTGGCCCGGGCTGACAGCTGTGCTGGTGGCTGTGTTAGCACAGCACAGAGCAGGGGAGGGAGGCAGCAGTGACAAGGGGCAGGAGGTGGCTGCTGCTGGCCAGAATTAGTATTGAGCACCTCTCCTTATTGAGCTGTGGCCTGTGTGCTGGCAGTCTGAATGTCTAAGGTCAGGATTGCCAGCAGAAGAGGGAGGGAAAGTTTCTGGGCACTTTAATATCTGTGCAGGTGCAATTAGTAAGGAATTGGGACTGGTCGTACCAAGTACCTTGGGAAAGTGTCTGGAACTTGTTGTATGAAACTATTTCAAACTAACCCTCTCAGGAAATTTAAAACTTGTTTGAAGTAGGTGCAGGAAGTAGCACTGAGTTAGGACTGAATTTTCCAATCTTGTGTTTCCCAATTAATTAGGAGTTGTAAAGTGCCCTCTCTTGTTGCAAGAGCCCCTCAAGCATACACAAAGTGGATCTCCAGGGAGTTAAAACTTCCGCTGTTTTTCAAGTGACTCTCTTCCTGCAGCAGGGTGCAACCCTCTTTGATTTGATCAAGTTGGCCAAATTGTTTACAATTTTGGATCACTGCTGATACATTTTGACAATACCTTTTGCTGCTGCATAATTTACTTCTAATAAATATATGTGGGCTTCTCAATTTAGGAATCATCCATAAACCTATTACTGGCCACTTCAAAAGTACTAAAAGTTATCTGAGAGCTCTGGTAGGATATTTTAAGACCAATCAATGCAGATAGTGTGCTATGAATTTTTTTTTTTTGAATGTTACTTATTGTAATTTCTTATAAATGGCTGTTGGATATTATTATGAATATGGATTTTCTTTCTCTAGTAGTTCACCACTGCTACAGTCTGTGGTCCAAATTATTTGTACAAAATGATTTATCTGTAACTTGGGATCCTTATATGTGTCCATGAGTTTATAAAATATATGCAATCTCTCTCTCTATACACACACATGCATGTATTTCATTGTTATACTATCATCTGTGAGTGCAAAAGGCTTTTGGAATGCATATTTCAGATTAATTTTTGAACTGCATAAATCTAAAAATTTTGAAAGAAACTGTACTGTATTTGTTAGCTTGTATCTGCTGCACAGTATTCAATTAAACACTTAACTTGCCTACTCATTGATCCTGTGTATTTATGCAGAGCTGTGCTCATTTTTAAATTCGATTTCCTCAGGGAGAATACAAATATTTTTAATTTTGTTTTGTGAGCCATATGTTCAAGAGCCGCTACTAGTTTGCTGTTTCAACTTTCTTTGCCTTTTTCTGCCTTTACAACATTCCAGACATTCAGCAGTACAGTCTAAATAGAGCACTGTAAACATGCCACTAAAAAAAGTTCTTGTGCAATGTGATTTCATTATGAACTCAATATTTACTTACTTTTATCTTAATATCCCCTCAGTTGCTCAGTTCTTCTCTGAAAAGCCATCCCTCTTTCTGTTTATTGTGTGAGTCAGCTTTTATAAATTTATTTCTCCTCATTCCTTTTATCTTAGCTCTAACATTGTGGGTTTGCCACAAGACTACTTTAGAGTGGTTTTTATTTGTATTTTTAATGTGTTTCTGACCATCAGACCATAGTAAATGTGTCTTCATTGAATGATGGCTATTTTTTTTTCTTTATGCAATATTAAATTTGTCTCTCCCTTGTGGTCATCTACCCATTTTCATGACTCATCCCTGCTCTTCTGTTTGGTCTTGACAAGGCAGTAGAGCCTCCAGGGATGGGAGGAAGAGCAAGTGAGACCCCAGGAGCAAATGGGCAGGAGAGGCCAGGAGCTGAAGTGCTGCAGTCAGGCTGGATGACAGTTTACACCTGCTGGCAGTGGGGGAAGGCTGCAACGTCTGCCCCAGGGAAAACAAAAAGAGGCAAAAGTGGCCTCGTTTCATAAAAGTGACAAAAGGTGTAACAAAATCCTGTGCAAGAAGAAAGGAGAAGAGACAGGATCTGGCTTTATCTTGAGTGTGTTTATCCTGAGAGCTATGTGTGTTAAATTTCAGCTTGGGAAAAAACCAAAATTACTTAATTGCATTATTAAATTTTGCCATCTGTGGATTTTAATTGATTCTTGATTACTAGTGTGAGATGTCCTGTGAACATTTTGAGTAGTAAATTGAAAACTTGAAGTGCAATTGCAATTCCAGTGATGTGGATCCTTTACAGGATTGAGTTTATAACATATTGGATGCCATCTAAAAACTCTATTCCTTCCTTTGCTACATAATTATGTTTCTGTAACCAATGGATTTCCCATATCAGATTTTCAGGATTCTACTCTGAAACACTTGTGTAGAGTACATTTCCTTTCTGTTGAAATGCCTTCCTGGCCTATAAACTTGACATACAGGAAGAATGGTTTTCATTTCTTATGAACATTAAAAATCTAGTTTCCATCTTGTAGGAATTTTATCAGGTTCTAGCTGTGACAACATATTTTTGTTCCAAACAATGCTCCACTCTTCCTTATCATTAGTCTTGACATCTTACTGTAACCTCTCTCTCTTCCCCCATCCCCTATGACTTGGTATTTTAAATCTTCTAAATGTTTCATGTATGTTATTATCCTCAAGATTCAACTCAAATTTCCATGCTATGCTGCTTATCTGTAAAGGTCGATACTGATTTGATATATCTTGGCAAGCATTTTTTTTTCAGCATGAGGTAGGGGAAAGGGATATCAAAATTCTCTGTCTTTGCATTACAGAGTCCCTGTGGAGCAGCTGCATCAAATTTTTCACATTATTTATGACTGAAGCAAAAGTAACTTTCTGATTGTCCTCATTTTTGTGATTTGTCCCCTACACAATATCACGCCAGCTTCCCTCCAGAAGAAACGTTTTGGGATCATTAGTCAGATGGAAGATCACATACCTTTGTGTAATTATTTGAGATGGTTAGATGATATCAAGGTAATTCAGTCATACACTTTGAGCTAATTTAAATATAAAGTGCACTAAAAAATCACTATCCACTTCTGCACCAAAAAAATCACCACCTACATTTTAGCTGCTGCTATTGTGAACTCCTGGGATCACTTTGTGTTAAATTTAACTTTGAAATTGCTAACTTCTTTATACTCTTTCTACTGCAGAGTCTTTTCTCATTTGATTATGATTTTTTTTTCTTTCTAAAATAAGGTTATGTCGAGGTGGGGGTTTGTCTTTTTTGCAAGTAAGAGATGATAGAACAAGAGAAAATGGCCTCGAGTTGTACCAGGGGAGGTTTAGATGAGCTATTAAGTAAAATTTCTTCACCAAAAGGGTTTTTAAGCATTGGAACAGGCTGTGCAGGGAAGTGGTTGAGTCATCATCCCTGGAGGTGTTTAAAAGGAGTGTAGGTGTGGCACTTATGGACAGGTCTTAGTGGTGAACTTGGCAGTGAAGGCTTCAACTGGATGACCTGAAAGGTCTTTTCCAACCTAAATGATTCTCTGATTCTCTAAACAATTTTCTCTGCAGTGCAGGAGAAATGCAGACTTGGTGGCTGCTGGTCAGTGAGTGGCAAATTCTATGCCTGAATAATATTGAGGTTGCTGAGGAAGATGCCCCTTTGCCTAGAACAAAGATTTTATTCCTAAACTTAGTCTGAGGGAAAAAGTAATGCAATGCTTGAAGGATTTACTGTCTATTACTCTCAATGTTAAAGGAGGAAAAAAACAAAACAGGACAGTGTGCAACCTCTACAATCAAGCTTTTTGTAAGAACACAGGGATACAACTGAGTAAACAAATTATAAAGTATCCACAATAAAGGGTTACTGCTGATGTGATTTTTTTTTTTTTGCTCCTTGAGCTGTTCCTCTGATTTCTGGTATGTATGGTTTGCTCCTCTACGTTTTTTGGTGTCAGGTCAATGTTTTAATCTTTTTCTTCCTAAGTTCATAGTTATTTTGAGCATCTTTCTACTTCTATGACTCAGAAAACAATGACACTTTATTCAACTCTGCTTTTTAAGAGGAACAACTATTACTGTCCTAAGCTGTGCTCTATTACCAAGTTTACTAAGCACTTACTGGCTCTGTACTAAGCACTTTGGAGGCTTAGTAAACACAGAAATAATAATTATATTAAAGCTGAAATTACAGCTGGGGCCATGAACAGGAAATCCATGCCTAAGTGCATTTTCATCCTTGTTTAAAGAGAATGAGTTTTGGGGAATTGGTTCTTAGCATAATATTGTAGCATGAAAGTAAGTTATTTGGTGAGATATTTTCAGGTAATTGTTATGCCTACATAAAACACACTGAAAACATGAGATCAGTGCTATCTTAAACAGCTAGGGCTGTTGGATGAAACCTATCTTTTGTTGAAGAAGTATGGAAGCTTAATAGGAGCATTCTAAAAAAAAAAGACAAAAGTGAGAGTGAGACTAACAGTGACATAGAGGACTATTTGTTTTAAATCACATAGTCAAATAATTACATAATTGCAATGAAAAATGGAAATTTCATTAAAATAATTAAGGGCATTCATTTAAATATTGGAGTTGATATTAAAAGATAATAAATTCAGACCAAATATGGAGAACATGGTCCAGAGGCAGATCAGTGTTGTCAACACTCATAATGAAGAGCGCTCTGTGCTGGCCTAGTGTACCACAACCCTTGTACCTGCTCCATTTGACTATTTCCATGCATCCTTATTGATTTTGGGTTTTTTAATGACCTTTCATTCACTTGGTGTTTTTCCCTTTCATATGTCCCAACTGCCTGGCTGTAGGATTGGTTATGCATGGGGTAAAGTTTTAGAACCTGATTTTAGTTTTTCAAAGATACAGAGGATGTCACAGAGTAATTTCAATGCAGCAGGCTGTATAGACTCCCAGGCCTCAGCAATCAAAATCTTAGTGATCCTCCACTCCTTTGTGAATTAACTGGGTTTTAAAATGGAGTTAGAGTGCTGATGTCAACAGAAAACAATGCAGGATGTAAAAACACAAAGTGACAAATATAACAATGTAAAATTGCTAAATTTTAATGCATGTTTCTCTATATAGCTTTATTTCTTTTATTATTTTTTAAAGTTTTATTTGGCTTCATCATTCAAATAATAACCACTGTTAACTACATTTGCAAAATAAAATTCTAAAGAGAAAACACTCCTTTGTAAACAATGAGAAAGGGAGTGCTGATTTTTTCCATTTTATACCTAAAAACAGGTATTCAAGAATCTATAGTATGTATGATTTGTGCTCAAACAGCTTTATTGCTTTAAAATCTTGTCTTTATTAATAAATTATATACTTCTTTAGATACCTTCTCAGCTACTGTGTTCCTGAAATTTCAGGGGTGTATTTAATTTGCTGAGTTTGTGGCGTGTATGATGTAATGACTTGAAATGTCTCTCTTGTGTGCGAAGGTAATGCCAGATAATTGACTTTATGCTCCTGAACCTAATTTGCTTGAAGGAAAATTATTTATATTAATGCAATAAAGACTAATGGGCCTGTTAAAATTAGTTGCTTTCAAAACAGTGCATTTATTGCCATAAATTTCCCTGCTTTCTCCAGAAGCAGAGGAAGGCTCAAGGTCTTAGTTTTCTCCACAGAAAGAGTCTTGGCTGCAAAATAGTTCACATTACACACACAACACCCTAGACACATTTTGTAGAACTATATAAAACCATTCTCATTATTTCAATTTATGGTGTAACTGGGTGCCAAAGTCTTTGAGCTTTGGCTCAATGAGAGCACAATGCAGGTTATGAAAGGACAGTATAAATGAAAAATGCCTGACCATTACACAAAGGATACTGACACTTTTGTGCTCTATCCACTTGTTTACTGTGCAATAGTATGGAAAGTCTATCATACTAGTTTTATAGTTACAGATGTTGTTTTGGGACATCCATCACATGGTCTTGAACAAACATGGGGAAATAACCAGTTGCCTGTTATATACTGTATTCTCAAGACAACAGCCTTTTTCCCATCTAAGGAAATGCATTTACAAGCAATATTGATTTTTCTTTCATTCTTTGCTCCTCTCTTCTCTCCTTAAGAAGCCAGTTTTAGAATTATCTTTGGTCCTTAAACTTGTTTGTCTCTACATGGATTTGTTTAGGGGTTTTTTATTGTTGTGTTTTATTTTTTGTTTTTTAACAACCTTGTATTCACTGAAGTTATGTGCTAGACTGTGATCACCAAAATACATCCCTTTTGTGGGTCAGCCCCCTGCAGGACATGTCATTTTTGGCTTCTGTCATCAGACAGCTGGAGAGATCTGTAAAAAGTGGTAATTTGTTTCAAATGGTACTTAAAAGCTCTTAATCAGGCAAAAGCCTTCTGAATTAAAATTTTCTCCAACAGGTCCTTGGTTTGATTTGTTGTCACTGATGTACCTTGGACAGCTCCCAGTAAAAAACCAAACTCAAATGGCTGCCACCATGAAATTGCCAATTAACAATGCTATTTGTGACTTTAAGACAAGGAGTAAGAAACCTGGGTTTTTAAAGCCTCTTGTCTGTGCTTTGATGAAAACTCACACGGATGGGTACCCCATGCACAAAAAAAGCAACAAGCTTAAAAATTCAAGAGGAGCTTGCAACCTGCCCTCAGCTACCTTCTGTGCAAAGAGACCTTTGACCAAAGTATTGAAGCTCAGTCCTCTTGAAAATGTTTTGATACAACTCTGGCTTTTTCCAGGTAAATGTAACAGTCTTTTGAACAGTACTGCTGTAAATGTGATTTGTGAGAAGAGCAGAGTTTTGAGCAACCTGTTTGACAGGTAGTGATTCGTTTGAGGCTTGCTATTTATGTATTTGAAAGTTCTTCCTTTATCTCACCCTTTTTCAAATCTTTCTTACTTTAAATTTGGAAGAAATCATGCCTACATATATCCAATGTGAAAAAAAATCTTTCTTTTTCTGGAAAGCATATTCACATAAATTTTACTTTTCTATGAGAACAATCTGAGTAGATGAAGGCAAGTCTATGTCAAAATAGGATGGCAAAAATGTGTCCTCTAGGTCTCTGTTTGTTTCAGCTTTTGTTGTTCTTTTTATGGTTGTCATAAATCCTATCTTTATGATTTGAAGTTTTACCTTCCAAAGGGGCTTATGAAATAAATGCATAAGAACTTAATAGGGTTAATTAACATGTTCTACTCATGGATTTAAGAAAAAAAAATCTCTTAGGTGAGGTTTCATTTAGCTGTAGAAATTGCTTTTCTTATTTTTAGATGCTACTTTCAATATCTTGTGTTTTGAAAAAATTCTCTGACCCCTACATCAAAAGCATAAGCAAAAAGAACTGTTGTAGGAACTTCATATGGGTATTCATAGGACAACCTATAATTTATGACTTATGTTGGATCATAGCCTTTTTAATTAGAAACATATTGCATCTGCTTAACATTGCTACTGTTTTGCTGCAAAGGATTTTCTGTATCAATTAATCTGGTAATATCCCTGAGCAATCTGAAATTGTTGAAGAAGATGGAAATTGGCTGATGAATGTATTGGTCATTTCAAAGGCATGTTCAAATCTATCTTCTTGCTGTCCTAATGAATATGGAAGCCTGCCCAGTGTGTGATTGGATTTTAATGACTTCAAGGTCAGGGACTTTGTGAGGTGTGAATCTGCTTGCAAGGTCACTAGTGGCAAACGGTGTATGGATCTGAAAATAAACAAGGAGCTGTCAGGGATATTAACTTTTTGTAGAAAAACCCTTGGGATTGAAAAGGTTAATAGGTGATTGCGTTGTAACTTGTTTTGAAACTCAAAACGAGCTGTAAAGCTACGTGCATTATCCTGCATTATGCCTTGCATAAGAAACAGCAGTAATTTAAAATGTGGACGGTATCTGATTGTAATAGTGGCCTAGCTTATCAAAAGCTTGCATTTGCCACTGTGTAAACTGGTCCACATAATCAACATATCTCCAAATGCAGACCTTTTGGAAAAACAGGTGAAATTACCTGGTCTTAACTACCCATGGATGTGAAAGTACATTTGCTTCCCCTAGCTATTGCCCATAGAAATTCGGGTTGCACGTGCAACATTAAAACCCTTTATTAATTTGCTATTCTGTAGAGATTTTTCAAGCTGCAGAAAATAGAATAGGGAATGAGTCTGAAAATACTAAGAAATTTTATAAATTACTTGTCATAAGGTACTTCTGATAAAACAGCACAGAAAATACTCCTGCATGAGGAAAATACAAAAAAAAAAAAAAAAACCTGGGGTTTGGGAGAAATTTGAAGGGCTGGTGACAATTTTTTGGTAAGATAAAAAATTTAACTTAAGAAGACCAAAAACTCAGAGCTGTTGGACAATTTATCCTGATGGTTTGGGGCAGCAAGTAGTTTCAGGCATGGAGTTCTATATAAATTATTTCTTGTCACTGGAAAGTCTACAGGCTTAGTGGCCAAAGAGACAGTAAAAAAATACCACAAAAACCCCACAGCTATGGGGCAAAAAGCCAGTTTTACTGAAGTCCAAAGGTTGTGTAATTTTCCTTATATTTTTTTTCCCCAGAAAGTGTATGTATATATATATGCATACAGATTTTTGTATGTCTTCTACCCCTCATCTGTGGATTTTATGTCTGTGTGGAAGCTGCTAACAGTGTTTTGGCCTGTGTGATTCATGTTTTTGTGATGAAACTCCTCAGTATATCAGTAGTAAATAACCCAAATTTAGCTGCAAATTCAGTTGCCACAGAAGGTCTGCATTAAAACAAGGACTTCGGAATTTTTGCAGTAAATCAAAACTGTGTTATATCCTTCTCAGAATAATGCATTTTTTGCATTCTTTATGGTGTAACATAGCCAGCAGTCATATAAAAAAATAAAACAGAAGAGTTTTGCCAAGATGGAAGAATTCCTTGGTTTTGAATCCATCCTACATACATCCATCACAGTCTTTTATGGTGTGCCATTGTTTCATTGATTTCACTCTCCTGAATGCATAAGCTCAGCTTTCTACTTCCATCTGGTTTTGGATTATAAGGGATGAGGAGAAAGGTGTTTTGTTTTAATTTGCTCACTTATTGATTATCAAGACTCCCTTTTTCTTTTTGCATCCTGCCTGGCTACAAGAAAGAGAGTGCATCAACCGGGTTTTCTCTAAATGATGTTTTGGGCTGATAATGGTTTGAAAACAAAAATTAATTCAGTTTCAGTTTTCTATCTTTAGGATGAATTGAAAATGTCAGCACTGACATTACAGCATTTTTGAAAAAATAAACGTGAAAGTAATAACCTGCTGCAGTTTTATAAAGAAACGTGTTAATAGGATGAGTATTTACCTTTGGAAGTCCCTTTGTTTAATGACTAATTCTAATGATTAGAGTAACTCTGTATTCTTAGTGTTGACAAGCATTCTTCGTGTGATCTGTAATGCGTTTGTAGGAATATGAACTGAATCTATGTTTTTGGAGCCACTTGATGCAGAGCTGCTGAAGGCTTGGCTATGAAAAGCATTTCTTTAAGACAAAACCTTCATATACTAACCTCTATAAGTAGTGATTCTATAAAGTCAATTTCCAAACTGTATGTCACATGTTAATATCATTGTATATATGAATTTATTACCATCCTGTTCTTTCTATGTTGTTGCTGGCTTTAATTCTTGAGGTTCAAAACTGCAGGCAAGTTTCCCAGCCCCTGCCATACTGGCAGTTTCTGCTTTTGACCTCTGCATTGCCTCTTGCACACATTGACAGTAAGTCTGGTGTCCAAGTCCCCTTGTGTTCTTCTATTCTTCTTGCACTTTCACTTATTTTTGTCATATTCTAGCTGTTTCACTTTAGCTTTAATCTTCATTGATTTCATTTGACTAATCAGTCAAAACTGTCTCTTTTCACTGGCTGTCTATGCACTTTGTGATAAAGTGATATTTCCGAAATTCCAGCTGTTTAGTCGGCTTTGGTAAAGCAAAATCCTGAGATTGGAAAAAAAAAAAAAATCTGCTGTACTTTTGGATAATTTTCTGTTTCAGCTTGTCTGATATTGAATTATGCAGTCATTCTTATTTAAATTCTGTGTTTTAGGGACACACATCAGAGCTCCATGAGTGGTTTAATTGAAGTGCTGAGTTATATTTTGGAATTCTATACCACCAAATGTGTGGCATGTAAAATGGCAATCCTAGAAACAAACAACTTTTCTCATTAAAAAATATCTGCTAATTTTCTGCAAATTGTACTAATTGCTCATTCAACAGTAGAAATGCACAGAGCTTGGTATAAGAGGAAGATCTCATCTTCAGTGGAATTCTGCTCTCTCTACAATCTCCAGTCACACACATAAGAGCTGGAAACAGTGCCAATGAATCAAAGAAATCACTGGCCTCTTTTATTCTATTTTTAGTGTCCTCCCCATTGCTAGTAGAGCCTTTGCTGTGAAAACACACTGCTGTATTTTTCTGAAAATATGATGAGTAATTACTTTTTAAAGCATAGCCAAAAAGGAGAATAATCTAAGGGCATCTGATCCAGAGCTTGTTGGAGTGGGTAATTAGCAAGCCACCATGAGACAGTTCTGCTTGCGTGAGTATTAAACATTTATGCCATTGACAAGTGATTGAGCTCTCTCCACCCCAGCGTGAGAATAAGAGGCCACCAGGTCCCTCCATCAAGAGGAGGCCCATAAATGCTACTGTATCCCTGAGGAAACAGAGCAGGAAGGAAAAATGAAGAGAGCTTGGTTTTTAGAAAGGACTCCTGCTTCTTGTCTAATTTTGCTTTGATAGCTGAGCCTCTTTAAAAGCAATGATTGGTGAAGATGTGACAAGGACAGGGTTGGGTGAAGAAGGGAGCTTATTCAAGGAAATTAAATTAGAGTGCAGATGCAAGGAGGATGGACACATTAGGCACTGTGGAAAGCAGAGTACACTGCTGCTAAACTGTGTGACAAGAAAGGCTGTAAAACCTGAAATCAGCTGTGAGAAGAACAGAGGAATGGGATCAGTCCTGACCGAGTATGTGACTGAAACATTCAGAGCTTTCCCAAAAATCCTTTAATCTCTCTGCAGCTGTCAAGCCCTTCTCACCTCACATTTCTCAGGTGGCCTTACCTGGTGTTGTACTGCATGGTCTCAGCTGATTCCTTTTATGTTGAAGAAAAAGGAACTTTATTTTTCATTATGTCTGTAACGAGAGAGTTGCAGTTAGCAGTCACTGCATTTATGGTTGTCTAAAATTCAAAAGAATCGAGGAGCTGCTTTGTATATGCAAGTAGCAAAACAGCAATATGAGGAAATTATTGAAGGTAACTACATCAAAAAGTCTTTTCACTGTTGTATGCTTGACCTGCTTGTTTAAGTTTGTAAACTCTGGAGGAAAAATACTGTGTTATCTGTTTGTATGGATCCGTGTGTTGTAAATCTTCAAACTGTCTTTTCTTTTTTTTGGGTGTTTGAGTACATTCGGAACACAAAATATAAATCAGAGGACATCCAATCCTGCAAGCAGAACACCTTGGGTGAAAAGACAAGTCTTCTCTGGTAGTGCTTCTGAGGATAGAGGACTTTTCCCTGCACCACTGGTCATTTGGTGGCTGAATTAGCACTGCCATATGGGAGGTCTGGGCTTCACTTGCAGCCAATGCAACAATCATCTACTTGGCTTGTGAAATTCCCAGTGGCAGGTGGATGTTACAGGAGATTTTTATGGAACATTGCTTTTCTATTTTATAACCAGAAAAGGCTTTTATTTTCCTTTACTTCCTCACCATCCCCACAAGGTTTTCACTAGAAATGAATCACGGTCTCGGGGGGGATGAGTGTGTTCTGTCTGTCTTCTGAAAGGTTCAGCAGCCAAGGTTTGTATGATTTTGTCTTTGATAAGGAGAAGAAAAAGAATAAAAAAGAGAGCAAGACATTTCAGAGCTTTCAGGAGATGTAAGACCAAGCTTTCTCTCTGAACTTACTGTCCGACCAATTGCATCATGAAGAAAACAGGGCTTGACATCTCACTGGACAAATTTATGCTTTTGGAGACATGTTTAACTTTTCTTCGTTTCCCAGTGAACAAAGAAGTTTCAACTTCTGAATGATGAGGGACATGATTATATATTTTTAAATCTAGTGCCACTAATGTTACCTAAGCTCAAAGATTTATGAGAACAACCCACTTATCAAACATGTCTCACTATTAAATAAAAGTGTTCAAAAGCTTAATGTCAAGGGTCAAAATCATGAGAATTCTAGTTTGGGTCTATCCACCTAATTTTAGATGTTTATATGTGAGTTTTGATATTTTGACTGTGGTTTTTTTTTTGCCAATGGAAAAAACTTGGTGCATTTCAGACAGGAATTATGCTGATCTTGATTCTTTATCTTTGGATCAGATATCTGACCTGTTTTCTTTCTCTGTAGTCCTCTCTAGCTCAGATATACTTAAGTGGAAAGAAACCCATCCTGAATCCTAAATGTTAGGAATGCTGACAGCTTAGGATTTTGTTCAAATATGGGAGCATCTCCGATATGTAAAAAATATATCTTGTCATCAAGCTAACACCCCAAATTAGATTTCCTAAATGTTATATTTATATATGACTCAGTTTCCCATCTGTGAAATATTCACAGAGAGCTTCCTCACTTCAAAGACATGCTGTAGATTTTTAGAAAATAGTAAGAGAAGCCTTTTAAGGTGATAAAATATTCTATATAGAGATATAAAATGCTGTTGAGATCAGGCTTCAACAAAATGGGGTTTATAAGGAATTAGGCCACACCATACTTAACAGAAAAATTGTAAAAAAAAAAAAAAAAGGAAAAAAACCCCAAAAAGCATTAAAGAAGCAGAAGAAAATAAACTGAATAAAAATACCATTCCCTGTATATCACTCATTCTCTGCATAAATATGATAAAAATTCTGTAGATGTCAGAATATATCACATTGTCAAACTGTGTTATGGTCAAGAGGTTAGAAATCAGATTACATGAGCAATTTATGTGTGGAGGTTTTGTCATGCTTTAGTCCTTGAATTTGTCACCTTAATGTTATTTTTAGTGAAGCATTTAGTTTGTAGTTTGATCAAATAATTGACAAATACTTCTGAACACAATTTCAAAATTTAATTACTCATTAGGTTTATTCATGTCTTTTAATTTTTTTAATGAGCATTTGTACATTTTTTTTGATTTGAAGGAATACTGGTGCTCATGCAGATCTTAATTTTCTTGGGCAAACAAGTATATTTATCAGCCAAAAAGAATGCTTGCTGTTTGCTATTCAATTAATTAATATTTGCTAAACATTTGACTCATTTTTTCTTATTAACAATATTATGTTGCCCTAGCACACAAAAATAGCTGCTGTGGTAACACTCTTATGTCTATAAACTTTAAATCATAAATTACTTTGTCTCGCACTCTGCCTGGATATTGCAATTCCTAATCTCTTAAAAACTGACATGGAGTAATTTTGTCATCCCCTTTTACAGACTGGGGTTGGGGAGTTACACAAAGCAGGGGAAAGGAGGTGAGGAAACAGCAGAGCCAACCACTGGACGTTTACAATCACCTGTAAGGAGGTTGTAGACAGGTGAGGGAGAGCCAATTCTCCCTGGCAGGCAGCCACAGGACACCAGGACATAATCTCCAACTGTGCAGGTGGTGGTTCAGATTGGACATCAGGAGGAATTGCTTCACTGAAATGGCTATTAAATGTTGGAATGGATGGGAGGGGTTCAAGGAGAGACTGGGCATGGCACAGGGTCTGATCAACAAGGTGGTGAGCGCTCAAAGGTTGGGCTCAATAATCTCAGAGGTTTTTTCCAACCTAATTGATTCTCTGTGTGTGAGTGTGTGTAAGGTGTGTGCCACAATGATCTACCAGCATGGTGCAAAGGCAGCTTTAGGCAGCCTCAAGCCAGGTAAAGTAGGTGGTAGTAGGGAGGTAGGTGAGGTTAAGATGAAGCAGTTCCCGTAATTTTTTACGTCAGAAGTGCTGTGGCTCTGGCAGAGAACTGTGGGATAATTTCCTCCATTGAGTTTTTACTGACTGGTGCCTGAATGCACACACATGCCCTGCTGCTCTGGACTGAGTTTGTGTTGATCTAAAGGTTTGTGGAAACAAATGTTTTCATTAACATCATAATAAAAGGAATCAACACAATTTTTTTTTTACTGACTCGCAGATAAGGGCATCATACGCGGTAAACAGCTGGAGTAGAATGAACCAAGTATTACTCACACTTAAAAGGGTTATTTGTAATTTGCTGCCCCAGGTAGAATGGATTCCAGTTGGAAAGTATGAGTCTTTTTTTTTTTTTTTTCCTTCATAGGAATACAGTATATAAACCAAGGGTGTCTTGGGCTGTAAGTCCCAGATCTATCATGTCATATTTTAATCATGTTTGTCAAAACTTAAGAATGATAATTTTTTTGCCTTTGTTTTTATTGTTTTCTAATAGAAAGGAGGTTTAGAGTCTTGCTTCACTGATGGTGTGGAGCCATTCTTTTGTATCCAGACAGGATTTATTCTTGGCCAGTTCATATACATTTGTTTCAATGTTGGTGTTGCTAATAACATGGCCAGGGTGAAACAGCTCATTTTCTTCCTTCATATTTAGGGATGGCAGCTGCTTGTCTTCTCGCCCTTTATTTTGTTTAGGTAAATACTTCAAGACCTTTTGTTCTCCTTTTGTAAAATAAGTGTTTTCACTTTTCAACTTGTGCAAGGCTAGCACGAAAAGGACTGACTTCATAACTTGGGGCAAAACTAGCATGCCAATAATGTACATTCCTGCTTGCAGAAACTTCTGTAGCTATTACATCAGGTTGGAAATTGCCACGAGGTGAATGCATTTGGGGTCAGAGGGAATGTGGTACTTAAGTCTCTGAAACACATCATCTTCATCTCTGAATCTGGGGAAGATTGCTGTGAGCAGCTGCTCTGGAGCAGGGCAGATAGTCATCTCACTGAGTCAATACAAGTTCACCAGTTTAGAGGAGTTGAAGATCAATCTGATACATTTATTTTTCAAAGTTTATCTGTGTTTACCCTTGCACCTCTTGTATACCATATAAATGTCCCAAGTGACAGAAATTGTTGTGATGGAAAATAGAAGAAAAGCTATGGGCAAAATATATGTTGAACTGTTTTTAATAGATTTAGGTTGAATTATTGTTGAATACAGCCACAATATAACAGTATATTTTAAACCCAATATATGACATCTTCGCTGAAAAAAAAAAAAAAACCCTAAGAAAATTCTTCTGTCATTCTCCATATTTTATTTTCAGGAAATAAATACAATGGTCTTCTAATTTTCAAGATTGTTATGCATCATGACTATAACTACACACTGTACTTGTATTAGTTCTAGGTGAGCTGCTTTCTATCAATTTCCAGGGTAAAATGGTTTTGGGTGATTTTTTTCCCCCTCGTTAGAATTTCCTAAATAACAGTCATCTAATCCTTGCTAATTGATATCTAATTTGAAGATTTTTTTTTCTGTAACACACAGCTCCAGGACTCCTGAAGGTTACAACAATACAAAATATTTGCTTAAACCAAGTTTTCAAAGTGTTTTTTGTCAAACTTTTTTTTTTTTTTTTTTTTTTTTTTTTTTTTTTTTGTCTTGTCTTGTATTATGATTAGGGAAATACGAAGATGAATTTCTGAGTGCTTAGTTTTTTCTCATCCCTGCTGGGACTTTTGTTTGTCCAAGGAACTCCTGCACAAGAAAAGGTCACGTAAGAGAGCAATCCAAATATCCAAATTGTGGATCCTTGGTCTTACACACAGGTTTATAAACTCAAATTTGGAGATAATGCTTTAAATCATTGCCTTTTAAGTTTCTTTCCCTTTCTTGGGAAGATTAATGTTTGAGATTGCAATGCATAATATTTGAATTATTCATTTTAATTAAAATTGATCATGAGAACTAATTAAAAGACATGCAACTGGTTACTGGCAGTGTAGTTGGACTACTTTTCAAAAATACCATTTGGTGTTCAACATTAGGCTCATGTTGATTTTAGAAATTATATTCTATAAATAATAAGGGGCTATAATTAATTCTGCATAAGAATTTGGAAATCTAATCTTTCATAAAAAAATATTGATCAGTGCTTTCTAGTTTTGGAAAATTATGCATTCTCTTTTTGTATAAAGCTTTTTGCAGCACTCAAAAATGTCAGCTGAGAAAAGCTTTAAAATTACTTCTTATTAATTTCTTTTCTTTATATTTTGAAGTGGGATTCAGCTGCCTTCCAATTACTCTTGCTGGAATATTGTGGGAAGATACATAGAATCATAATAAATAAATCATCTTTTAGAAAAATAAACATTGAGAGTCATCCTCTGGATCACAAAATCCAAGAAATCAATTCTTGCTATTATAGCCAATCTGATTGCAATAATCAAGTATTCCCTCAGCAATAAGTAAATTTTTGATTTCATTGTTATTGTTCAAGAAATTCTCGCCATTCTTGTAATTAGAAACTCTCGGATTTCCAGTCTAAATGTATTAATTGCCAGTTCATGCTCATTTTCTTTGAAAAGCTCTTTATTTGACCTCAGATTGTGACTTGATGACTAATTTTGAGAGCTATGATGGGAATCCATTATCACCTACTCAGAGAGATGTTCTTAATGCATTGCCTAATTTTCACTGCATGAAATATAGTTTCACTATTTCTATTCTGTGTCCGACTGAGGCTGTTGAAAGGAAGAGAACCAAAAGAAATATTTAAAGAAAGAGTTTTTATCCACTTTAGGCTAAGACTTGTGCAGTGATTTCAACAGAATGGAGAGATTCCAGGGACTGTAAAAGTCAAATTTAATAGCTGAAGGTGAACTAAGATGTACTTACTTCTATTTGTGGTGAAAATATCACACCGAAGGGCAACAGATTGTGCAGAGAAGAATAAATGAGACATTGTTTAGAAATTTTTCCATCCTATGTTTTAATTTCTTTGAAAATTTTCCTTTCAGTCTATTATTCAGACAAAATTTGGAGCTTTGACTATGTATTTTTTTTTTCTCCTGAAGCATCATATGTTTCCTGGAACTCTTACATAGCTGTTTTTCCTTTGAAATAAGTTCTATTGGTGTCAGACAAAAGTTGCTTTATTCTACACCCATACTGATAATCAATTTCTCAAAATAAAAGCCTTTAAAAACACAGGAAGGTTTTAGGGCTGAGTTGGACATACTTGTGTTGCTCACCTAGGCTGAAAATGCTTGGAGAACACTAACTGGGAATAGTCCCACCTGTTGCTACTAGGGAAGTGTTAGTGGGATTTTGGGACTTTAACATAAAATTGAATTTTAAAATCTTTCACATTGATTGTGATGTTCATGTTCATTACTTTTTTTGAAGACCAGATCTGCTCCCAGTAGAACAGCTTACACAGAATTTAGGAATTTTTTGTCACCCATGTGGTTCATATATATATATTTTTGCCCTCTCTATTGAATGATCTAGGTTGGAAACATTTCCTAAGCAGCGAAGAACTCTGACCCACATTTCTGTGGCATCAAAAAATGCCTTCTCAGACAGCAGGGCAAGGTGCTGCCCTCCAAAACATGACCAACATACTGAAGACTTGCCTCAGGACACTTTCTGCTAGTATCCAGGGAGAGCTGGGTGAGCAGGGTCAAATGCCAAGGATATTTGTAGAGGGAAGAAAACATTGGTTAATATCAGCTCTGTGCTCCCTGACCAGGAAAAGGAAGGGCAAAAGGGGAAAAATAGGTTTTCAGATTTTAGACAGTTCTGAGTAAAAGCTCTAAGAGATGGATCAGATTGTGGGTCATCTTTTTATTGAAAGAGGAAAGACTCCAAAAACAACTGTAGTGGTACCAAATATCATTGTGTTGAACTGTGAAGACAAAAAAAGCCCCAGACAGGACTCCAAAACAATTTTGGTATTGTATAATTTTTGGTATAAAGTTACAATGATCCAAAAATTGCAAAATGGATACAACTCTTCTGACACGGAAGAATCTGGAGGTGGAGGATGCTTTGCTCTGCTGTATGTAAAAATGATAGTGGATATGTTTACCTTCAGCCATTGTAAATGGATTTGAAGGACAAACATTCTCTTTGAAAGGACAGTAACAAATTAGGAAGGCCAGAAGACTTTATATTAAAAAAGCGGGGTAAATTTTCATGTACCCCGAAGTCTCTAAATTGTCTTTGTGGCTTAAATTTCTTACACACGGAGATTGCATTAGTAATTGTTATATTGCCGCTAATTAAAACTATGTGTGAACAGTTGAAATCTCCAAGAAGTCACACTTCAATTACAAATGTTTTCATTGAGACAGTTATAGCAGGAGGTTTTCATTTCTAATGTACCTACAGTAATTATCCATGTCCTACTGATGGTTATTTATTATTTAATTAAAATGTTTTCAGGGGATAAAAGACCATTAGGATAAAGCATTGTGTCAAACCCAAAAAGTTGGGATGGAGTTGAGTATGGAAATGCCTACTGCTGGCTCCTGTATATTTATGGCCAGGTAGCAAGCTTCAGAGAAAGAGAATATTGTGTTAATCTAACAGTAACCAGCTGCTTCTATAAAATTAGAAAATAATTTGAATTATGCATCCCACAAGCCTAACCAGAACAAAGAACATTCATGGACTAGTATGCTGTGACATTAGGTATCACACCCTTGTTAGGGAGCAGTTTTCTTTCCAATCTTGATTCAATATTAGTGGGGAAGAACTGATTAAAAGGAAAGGTTCTGCTAGTTAGAAATGGCAATAAATTTTTCAGCAACTGTATCAGCTCATACATATGCCTAATGAATTAACTCATCTTTATAGAAAAAACCTGCAAATATATTTTATTCAAAGGCACATTGCTTGTTTTGAATCTTAAATTCATTAATCTCTGTGAATTTTTACACTTGTCTGATATGGTTTGAAACGCTTGTTCTGATGGATCAGCTGAGAGTAATAACCTATTTGAATTTATGGGGAACATTATCACCGTGAGGTGTGGGAGTTTTCATGTGTAACTTGGGAATCCTCTGCTCTGGTGGGATGTGTGAGTGAAAACATATCCTCTTCTTTTCTTTTCTTTTCTTTTCTTTTCTTTTCTTTTCTTTTCTTTTCTTTTCTTTTCTTTTCTTTTCTTTTCTT
>JBBMKD010000001.1:6991509-7014774 GCA_037834095.1 Argya squamiceps
TCTTTTCTTTTCTTTTCTTTTCTTTTCTTTTCTTTTCTTTTCTTTTCTTTTCTTTTCCTTTCTTTTCTTTTCTTTTCATAGTGGTTTTCACTAAAGGTGCCTCAACTAAATTCAAGTATGTGGCTCACATCATGATTTGTGCAATTTTATTTTTTTCACTTTTCCAGTATAACCAATCCATTCTTATTTTGTGTCTTTGGAAGGCGAAAAAATTCTCAGAGGCAAAATCCTTTTACTTTCCCCTGGTTATGTTTCAACTCAATGATTTTTGCATCACCCCTGCACTATCTCTTTTCCAGAAAGAGTTACATTTGGGAAGATTGACTTCAGGACAGCTACTTTTGGTTTTTGTGGGGATTTTTTTGTTTTTTGCTTGTTTGTTTTCCTGTGGTAAGCCCTGGATGAAGATTCCTGGATAAGTTATAACAGCTCAATCACATCTCTAAATTGTGCTAAACTGTGGTGGAAGCAAGGGGGACACTCTGCAGCCAAGAGTTGTTGGAGAGTGGAGTGCTCTGATTAGGCCCTGTTTGTCCCTTGGCAAAGCCTGTGTGTTGGTGTTATGTGTGTGTATGTCCTTTCTGTCAGATGGTGCTGGGCTTTCCATGCCAGAAATATTTCTGTTAGGTATCCAGGTCCTCCTGCTGTTGAAGTGGCACAGAGGGAGTAGATTTTGACAGGGCAATTTTCTAGACAACTATTAGAAATTTTTGGAAGCTGTATCCTGG
Source organism: Argya squamiceps (assembly GCA_037834095.1). Taxonomy (NCBI): domain Eukaryota; kingdom Metazoa; phylum Chordata; class Aves; order Passeriformes; family Leiothrichidae; genus Argya; species Argya squamiceps. Next base: position 6,992,238 of record JBBMKD010000001.1, read on the forward strand.
ATGTTGCTTCGTTCCAAAGCAAGTATTTTACTGTAATGCAATAGCTTTTTTTTTTTTTTTTAAATCCAAATTCATGGCCTGTTTTTAAATGCTATGACACATCTAGAACAGTCGTCAAATTCATATTACCTGAGTAGAACTGCCTAATTCAGGAGCTGGGGTTCATCTGTTGCATCAGGTTGTTGGGGATGGAGGCAAGGAAAATCTTCACCACAGTAGCACGGGTGCTCAGAGTCTTCTAGAAATTTTATGCAAAAAATCCCCAATTAGTGAAAGGAGTGTGTTCTTTGGCAGTGCAGTTGACTTTTGCTGCCCTTTTATGACAAATTATAGTTGTGAACTTGTGACCTAATATGAAAATTTTAAAGTGTGTGTCAAGGTATCATAGGCCATTAAGTTGCTCATAATCATGCTAATCATAAGTGGCTTACTCTGAATTGGGGATGGTGGTGCAGGTGCTTTGTGGAGCCTTTAAAATAGATATTGCATTGCTGTCCTCAGCCATGACAGACTCAGCTCAGTGAGCTCCCCTGATCATTTGTACCTCTCTGCTGTCACTTCTGCAGTGAATGGAGAGAGAAACAACCACATTCAACCACTCATGTACTAAATTAACTTCTGAAGTTTTCTCCACTGACTGTACAGGAGGAGAGGGACTGATATTTGTGTGTTAGAGCCTAAAATCAGGTGGACTTGCACACTCAAATTGCATTTTCTTTCCTAAGCATTGGAGATTTGGCTAAATTAAGCCAATGAAATCTTGGTTTCATGGTTTGAAACATCTGAAGACAGAATGGCAACCTTGCATACCTAATGTTCTGAGTCCATGATGGTGATCTGCTGGTTATGTATGCTGCTAAAACTGATACTGAGAAGATTCATGTACTCCTCTGTCTCTGAATTTTCATAACTACCCTTTGATAATCCTATTCTCTTTGTTTGGATAAAATGCTTTTACTGTGGGATTTTGTCAGATTTCATTGAAAATCCTGAGGGATTCAAGCTAACTACTGCATGATACTTGTTTGTAATGCAGCATCTTGAAGCTGGTGTCACAAGTAAGAAGTACCCAGTGACTAATCTCTCAAGTAAACCTGTTGTTTTTTTAAATTTTTAATTCAGAAAGCTAGATTCTCATGTTCTTCTTACCAAATTATAGAAATAGCTGTTTGAAAAAGAGCCTACAGTAGAAGGAAGGCATCTGTTCAATTTCCTTTGTACTTCCCCACACTGTATAATGTTGAAAACTAAGATGTTATTTCCCCCCCTAGTTTGTCATCAGATGGGATAAAACACAAACTACTTTTCATCTCACTGTTTTATACTGTAATCAAAAGAGAAACAATGTTTAAATTAAGACCTTCAATGTTCCCATCCTGATACACAAAGCTCTACAAAGCTGGTGTTTTGCTGAGTAGTTGTGCTCAAGCAAGGAATAATTAGGTTTGCCCATGCACCACCTCTGCTTAGGAAACAAGGTCTCCTGGTATGCAACTACCAGTGAAAATAATGATTTGTCTTTCAGGGTTGGTTGGTTTGGGGTTTTTCTTTTATTTCAGTGACAATTTTGTACAGATGGCAAGGCAATTGTGAATCACTGTATATTTGTGTGTGCTGACATTCCTTTAGAATCACGGAACAATGGAATGGTTTGGGTCAGAAGGGATCTTTAAAGATCATCTATTTTAACCTTCTCCCATAGGCAGGGACAACTAAACTGGGTTGCTCAAAGCCTCATCCAACCTAATGTTGAACACATCCTATGATGGATGGAATATCTTCAGCTTCTCTGTGTAACCTGTTCCAATGTCTTTCCACCCTCATCATAAAATAATTCATTTTTATGTCTTACCTACACCTGCCCTCTTTGGGTTTAAAATTGTTTCTCTTTGTTCTGTCACTACAGACACTGGTAGAAAATCAACTTCTGTCTTTCTAAGAAATTCCTTTGTATACAGAAAAGCTGCAGTAAAATCTCCCTGGAGACTTCTTGAGGTTAAACAACCCAGCTCTCAGCCTGCCTTCATAGGGAGGGTGCTCCAGTTCAATACTTTTACTTTTGCTATTTAAGCAGGGACCATGTTCTGGACCATCACCTTCCTTGTAATGAGCTACCAAATGCCACCTACCCAACTGCCTTCCACCATGATTCCATTGCTCCCATGCCCAACCACTAAACCTCTTTTGATAGAATCCCCAGCAATACAGGTCATTCAGGAGATCACATTTCTACAAGGGCTGGGAAGCACAAGATGTTACTGAGTACTTTTTTTCTGTATTTCATCTTTTATCCTAAAAAAGGATCAAAATAATTTTTCTCCAGCAGTCCTCTACTTCATCGGTCAAAGGTCTCTGCAATCCTGGGCTTTGGACAGATTGAATAGCGTTACAGATTTTTGCAATATGGGCTAGGGAAGGCTGGAGTTCAGCAGGAAAACTCAGCTTATGCTTTTGTATTTTTTTTTTCCCACAAAGTTGTCACATGAAGGACACAAATATATTTGGAGAAAACTCCACAGCCATATCAGTGCTGCCCAATTAAGTTTACAACCTGCTCTGAAATTTCTACCTCCCTTATAAATTACGTTGAAGAAAAACAGAAATTCATCTCAATGTATTTATTTTAATGTAAAGCCATGCCATTTATACATAAAACTCACCTGACATTATGCCTTCTGCCTGACTGTGACCAGTACTGGATGCTTAGGAATGAAGATAAGTTATACACAAATTTAAGAAACTGTAGAAGAACAGCGATCATGCTTGGAGATGCAGGTTTTTCTGTTTTAACTCTGTCTTATTTCCATTTGCTATCTCCTCGAAGGGCTAAAGTCTATTTATGTTTACTGTCATTATAAAGAGGTCATTAAGCACATATAATATTTTAATATTTATACCTGTTAAATTATTTGTATCTTTCATTTTGCTGTATCCTTTCAGAGATGAGCTGACTAAACTAGTATTTAACACTCAAAAGAGTGAATGCACACTATGTTTATAAAACATTATTGTTACATCCACTGTTTTGGGATGTTCCCAATATTCCTAACATCCTACCTGACCACAGATGTATGTCAAGTTGGTGGTGTTAGAAAAGTATATATAAAAGTATATATATATAATATATATATGTAAATGTATAGAAAACTGACTCTTGGAGGACCTCTCCAAATGCTTCTACAGACTTTCTACAGGTCTGTGTCTGCTACGACTATTTCTAACTGTAGCTTTTGTTAATTTGGTTGGTACTGTGATTTGACCAACTGGACTTTAAGTATCAGATTTAAAGTTGAAGCCTGAAGAAGAACTCTGAAGAAATAGTGCTATGTGCTTGTCCATATGTCCACATGTTATTGCCCTTTTCCTGTTACCTTCTCCCATGTTCTCCCTCTGGGGCACTCATTGTTAGGCACCTGGGAGTAGGGCGTGGCTCAGGGTGGATTGGTTCAGGGACCAGCAGTTCAGGCTTGTGTGCTTTAAATGTCACACAAGCAGTATCCCTTAGGGTAATCTGCTTATTGTTGTAAAGAATCCTTTCATGAATTATTATGTGGATTTCTAATATGCATTGGTGCTATTGTGTATGGATAGAAAATTTAATTTTCTTTCATTTTGGATACAGTTTCATTATTCTCTGCTCTTGTAGAGGGATCTTAATTCACCTCACCGACTCAGTTATCTAGTGATACTTTCTTTTCTGCTTAACTAAATCATTATTCAAGGTGGATGGCTTCTAAATGTATTCCAATTTATGTGTTGAGAAAGACATTATTTACATCCAGACTAACAAGAAACTTGGTCATCGTTCGACTAAGCACAGCGGTGCAAGGACCCAGAACTACAAATTTACCAAGCCAGACCAGGCAGCTCATATGCAGATCTGTGAATAAGGGAAATTAGATGCCTGTGGCTGAGCCACAATAGCCATCATACTGATAGCTCACACTTGTCAAGAAGCAGTGATGTACTAAGGAGGGTGTTTGAAATCCTACTTGTGTCTTGGCCCAGAACAGCCAGATTAATCACTGAACTCAGAAGAGGGTTGTGGGGTTTTTTGTGTGTGTGGTATATATCTAGGCAGGGCAGTTTGTCTTTGACTAGATTACCTCACAGTGTTGTGTTATGGGAAATGAATTTTTGAAAAAGAATGTCAGCATTTCCTTGCATCACCAAAAAAAGACAATTTACACGACAAGGAAGAAGAGTTAAGAATATATGTGCCCGTAACCTGATAACAGTTTGTATAGACAGATCTGACATAATATTCAGCAGATTGCTGTCAAGTTTGTGTACTGAGGGATTATTTCTAGGCTCTGTATTTCTGTAGAGCATGTAGGACTGGATAACCATGCTTCAGAGGAATTCTTTTCCAGGGTGTAATATAAGCACTCTTTGTGAGCAGTAAAGGCAAATACTGGCCATAGGTCAAAGCCTGAGAAATCAAGGTGATAACCTTCAAAAGGAGCTGCTTCTGCAGCAAATGAACCAGCACTTTATGCTCTATCTAATTAATAAGCTTGCAGTGTTCTTTCAGCCCTGATGTTGGAGGGAGATGGCCATTAGCCACACAAATCAGCAATCAGGGTGACAAGGCAGGTCACCCCTTTGCACTGCAGTGGAAAATGCATTTTCTTTCTTTTCTCTTGTCAAACACTGGAAATTCCCCAGTGGATCCAGTCCATGGCCAGTTTATCTCATTGCTGGGAGATCCCATGGCTTTTTGTACCTCTTCATAGATGCCACACTGTTCTTAGTATGGTGTGGTGGATTTCTCTGGGGTAGAGTTCACTTTTTCCACGGTGGCTGGTAAGGGTGTGGCTGTGCTTTGGATTTGTGCTGGAAATAGGGTTGATGATACAGAGATGTTTTCTGTTATTGCTGAACAAGGTTTATACAGAGCCAAGGCCTTCTCTGCTTCTAGCAGACACCCACCAATAAGTGGCTCTGGGGGGTTTGGTTACTGGTTGGGTTTAAACCACAACACAGAGGTAGTAGAGTATTTCACTATAATGTATTATTATGCATGTTTTTATTAACATTCTTTGCCTTTCCTCATCCTTGTGGCAAAATCCCCACTGGACTATTATCTGTAAGATGGGAACAGGCTCAGCTCCATCAGATTTATAGAAAGAGAAAGCTGTGATCATTCCAAGTTCCATCAGCATTTTGAGATACAGGTTATTCATTGTTTTGTACATACAAGGTAATTTCACTGAATATTTTTTATAGTTTCCTAACCTTGCTGCAACATTTCTGATGCCCAGGAGAAGGAGGCTATGCAACCACTGCTGTATTTGAGATTCTCATAGACATGCAAAGCCTTGAAATACAGCTCCAAAATAGTGTAAATTCTGAAGTAGGAAGGTCAGCCTAATTTTAATTTTTATTTTGCACCTCTTGATAATGTTAACATTTTCTAAATATTGCTCTTGCTGAAATAGTTTAGTATTTTAAAAGATATTTCATGGAAAAAAAAATATCTCTAGTTTAAATTTAGACTAACCCTTGCCAATACATATACACACATATATATTAAGAATATTTGCTTGGTTTTAATAATTTAAGATTTTGTCAAGATCATCTTCACTGACTTTTTAAGTTCCTAAAGAAATGTATTTATAGCCTATTTTTTGCCTTATATCTTTCCTCACTAAGTTTAGTAAGAAATGGCCTCCCTTTCCCACCAAGCACATCAGATGTCTGTATGAAAAAATGAGACAAATTCACCTTCCTTCACTCTGAAACACTGCAGAGTTTAAATTCTTCTGTCACTTTGTTTATTTTCTCTGTCACACTGTTGCTGTTCCCCTCTTGTTCTTGCTTTCAGTCTCTTTCTCCCTGCTTCTCTATTCTTTTGGGTTGCAAAAGTGGTGATTTTGTATTTGGGGATATTTTTTTCTGCATGGAATGTTGTAAAATATAACAATTCAGCATGCTGGACAAACACCAGTATTTATTTTTCTCAGTCAGCTGGATCCAAGGCCCACTGTAATCAATGGAAATAACACAGTGTGATCCAGTAGAATTAACTCCAATAGGAGTAGAAGCTAGGGGACATAATTAAAAAGTATGGCCATCCCAAAAAAGGTTATGATGACATTCAAAATCTGTCTCCCTCTTTACTGGGGAGTGGTGGAGGTAAATTGCAAAAGTAGGCCTGCTTCTTTGTCTTCTCTGAAAGGTGACGCTTGAGATGACTTAAATGTTAAAGTGAAGCCCAAAGGAAATATTTTTTTGTGTATAAAATCAAGGTTTGAGGAGTAAAAACCAATGGAGCTTCAAATAATTCAAATAACAGATACTGAAGAAGTTGTTTGTATCTTTTGCTCTCTGCTTTTAGCTTAAAGGGTAGTGGGAATAATTCTGTATGCCTGAAAATTTCTAGCAAAAGACAGGATAAGAAAATTTAATCAGAAAAATTTTTGGTGGAGTCCTACTGAGAGTTTTTAGCACAAGATTCTGTATGACTCGAGAACAAAGGATAATAAAGAAATTATTGACCATCATTAAGTATTACATTGCTGTTTTGCTTTCTAATGGAGGACTGTAACTCATTCTGGAGCCTGATTTCTTTAAACAGAATGAACACAAAAATGATTTGCTGCAAAAAAACCTGATATATAAAGATACCTATATATTGTTCCTTGTAGTTCTGGGTAAGCAGGTAAAAATGTTTGAAATTAATATCTAAACTATTTGACTTTTTGATCCAGAAATATTAATGACAACTAAGGCTGAAATCTAAATGGAGAGGTTAGGAACTCTTAAAATATTATTTTGTTTTTTGACCTATTTATCTTCCCTCTTCACTCTGAAAAAAACAACATAGATGAGCAGTGATTTATGGGTGGCTGTAAACAATGACATCTGTTGCCAGTGTTGAATCTGTCACTAATTTGTTGGTGTGCTTCTGGAAAACAAGGCCTCTCACTTCTCTCATACTTTTTATTTGGGAGTGTGTTCTACATCATACACTTTGCCTATTCTGGGAAAAAATGTGAAGAGAAGGTGATGTAAGGCTGATATAAGCATTTTAGAGAAATCATCCTTCAAACAAGTGGATCAAGAAAAGCTAACAGCATCTAATTATCCCATTCAGATGTTCCATTGATTTGGGTGTTTGAAAGGCATTTAGCTTGCTGAGTTGCATTTAGATTTGCTATGACAGGAAAGGCATTGCCTTTTATTTTAATACTCTCAAACTTCAGTCAAATGGGATAATGTCATATCCATGCTTTCTCCAAATCCCTGACCCTTTAGCTTGGGCCATTAGCTATTGAGGGTCATTGTTATTATTATATTGTCTTGGTGCTAGAAATGGATATTTTCTTTTCCCTATAAATATCATTTCAATGCTGTCATTCCCAGGTATGACAGCTTTTGTTAGACAACACATGCTCAGCACATGGAGGACAGGATGAAGCATCCATTCTCTTCAGTGGTGTAAGTAAGGAAGAGGCAAAATCCAACCACCACTGCCACCAGGTATTAAAAATTTGGAGACGGAGATTGCTAACAAAACATAGAGTGGTGAGTATTAAACTGTATTGCAAATATTGGTTCTTTACTGTGGTTGATTTGGCAACATGTCCTCTGAAACAAATTCTCAGCAGGATCTCCTCTTTAAGAGTAGTTCCCTTTAACTGGGCTCTTACTCCCTGTTGTCTTGTTAATACTGTCCTAAGATTCTTGTTTCCTCTTCAGCTTTATGGATAAATATTTAATATGTAGATGGATTTGGAACGGTACTGTCTGTCAAAAGCATAAGATGTCAGTATTTGCCATTTTTCAGTTTTTTAACAGCATCATCCCAACAACACGCCATGGTCTTTTCCAATATGTTCTTTGATGGTCAACAGTATATAAGGAAAAACAATTTCTGGATGTTCCTTAATTAGAATGACTGATGTTTTCACTGAGGTTTGCAGACAACACTGACACTTCAGTGTGTTTTCTGAGAAAACTGCTCAGTGACAATTGACAGGAAAACATCTGCAATACTGAGAAGCAATATATTTATTTACTTGTGATATTTCTGGGAGCCTTACAGCTCAATCTCAAGGTCATAAAGTCCAAGCTCTGTTTTGGCAAATACAGAACTGACTCCCAGAGTTTAGAGCTGGAGTGATCAGCAGTGTCTTGGCTGTAATGCTTATGGATAAAATTAAGCAGCATTTGGAGGTAAATGATTGCTAACAGAAAAAAAAAAATAGTTAAGGAAAATAATTTGTCCTGTTCAAATGTTCAGTCTTAAAAACTGATTTATGTTTTTGTTGTTTTTTTTTTTTTTTCTTTAGGAATTGGAGCATTTTGTTTCATCATACTCAGATGAAATGTTTTGATGTTTAGTTTTGAAACAACAAAGATATGTATCTTCCGATTCATGTTTATAATTGGCATAAATGTTTTCTTTGTGAAAGAACACTGAGATCTTGACTATATTATTTTCTCTGAGGATAAGTCTTCATTCATTGCTAAGTCTGTTAGGAATCTCCTTGAGTTGCACGTGTCTGCTGTGATACAACACTGAAGCCTCTGTTATTCTGATCTACCATATGCTTATTTATTCTGAAAAAAATCTGTTACTAAATTCATGTTCAGAGACATCCTTTGTCTCCATGCTAATTCACTTTTTGGCTATTTAACTGGCCCATTGAGACTCATTTGCAATAGATTTTACATAGATTGGAAACGAGACTGAGAGCCACATTCCCCTTGCATAGACCACTGTAAGGGAAGTGGAGGTCTAATGGTGAATACAGTTTTGGAGGGATGGAAGTTTTTCTCACCTCTAAGCAATTTTAACACAAGGAAAATGAAACTTTGGCCCTACAACACTAGCAGCATAGAGAAGTGTGAAGAAATAAATTAGAAATATTAATATCCCGCTGTCAGTAGTTACTCAGATACTTTTGTCGGACACACACATCACACTCTATCTCATGGTGATCTCACATTGAATTTAAGGAATCTTTCTATAAAATATTTGTCCTGTCAATTCTGTCAGAGAAATATTAAACTCCTTATAATTAATAAATTTTCTCTTTTGGGCCAACAAAGCTACGGTTAGGTCTAGGGCTAATAATATTTGCAGAAGTAACCTTCAGACATTGGACTGCACTGCTTTTTGTCTTGCCAGTGTGCTGAAACATCTTTTGTTTGGAAGAGATAATTTTAATATCCTCCATATACTCCACAGATAGAGAAGGCAAGCCAAGACCCTGTTTATCTTGCCTGAAATTTGATTTCAGTTGAATTATTTATTTTAATAGAAAATTGATCCTAAAGGAGAGATCATTTCTCAGGAAGCCAGAAGTGGGGTATTGCTTTACCTGTTGAAGAAACTGGTACTTACCACCTCCTAAGCAACAATTATTCCCAGCCCACTCCCAATAAATCTAACAATGTGCAGCAGCTAGCAGCCTGTTTCCCCCATAAGTGCTGCATGTGATCATGTACCAAAAGGTCTTGTTGAAATGTATGTGCACAGGGAAATAGATTTAAAGCTTCTGTGGGAGCCATAAATCTGAACATCTTTCCTTTGCAATATTTAAGAAGCCAAGCTACACTTCTTTCACGTAGATTTGTCTTAAAAAGTGATGAATATGAGCCATATTGAAGAGAGAATTAAATTAACTTTACTATAACAACTCCATATTTTTCAACATGTGCAAATGCTGAACTTATTTGCCATGAGGTTAAACGATCGTGCCACTTCATTTTTAAAAAAAAAATTAGATCTGTGAACTTATTTTAAAATAATGCAGACTGTGTTTGGGATGTGATGTCACAAGGTAAGGACCACACCAAAATCATGTGTGAACAAAGGTGACACTATGGTGTCTCTGTGTCACTGTACTCAAATGGTTGTCTGGGCGCTGACTCTGCTCCTTTAATTATCGAGACAAGTCTCAGTGCTGACAAAGGATGCAGCTGAGGATGAAGTAAATCAATCCAAGAAAGATTTAGTCCTAAATTAGTATAGCTACTGGGAAGTAGTAAAGATGCAAATATGCAGTTAATCTATTTAAAGTTCTTCCAGCTTCAGAACACTCTTTTAAAGCACACTCTTTTAAAAGGGTGCTCTATAAGCAGTGAGGAGGAGCCAGCTCCCAGTACCACTCCAATAGAACTGAGCAAGAACTGTGTCAATCTCCTCAGGTCTTAAAATTTCCAATGCAATTGTGTTTAAATTCAGAAATTTTAGATGCTTCTGGGAGAAACTGCCATTAATACAATGTAGACTACATTAAGCATGGCAGGGAGCAGTTGATCTCTTTATACAGCCTCCATTATATTCTTGTTAGGCACTATTTCATGCTGAAGATTTTTCATGCAGAAATGCCTACTATCACAACAGAATGTTCAAACTGACATGCCTCTGAATGTTGCAAGAGGAAAAAGCAACTCAATAGTGTGGGTAAGCTTTGAAGTTTTGTAAGGACTCCTGTGAGTTTATAAATACCTGTCTAGATATGTTTATACAGAAGTAGCACAAAATTGTATTCTTATGTGCATTGTTGATTTAAAACCCAAGACATTTCAAAGTCACCTAGTCACTAGTGCAATCCTGTGTTCAGGGAGAAAAAGAAAAAAAAAACAAAAAAGGATGTAAATGATTGGCCAAAATCCAGGAGGATACATGACAAATTCATAAAAATATTTCCTGACTGATTTTTTTTCCCCCTGTGTGGAGAGCCACTTTATATGGCTGGAATTGGTTGTTTGGTTGGTTGGAGATACGTGTGAGTTTTTGGGGGCAGGGTTTGTTTTTGTTTTGTTTTGGGGTATTTGTTCTGTCTTGGTTATGTGGGTTTGGGTTTTTAGGAATAAGTGAGGCCATGTTGTGAAAATGTGAGCTGCTGTGTGAGAGGTAGGCCTGTGCTATTGTCTATAATCTGAAAGGCAGAGGAGCTCTGATAACACAATTGTTTCCAACTGAATTTCACTAGTCCAGATGGAATTAGAGACAGTGGAGAAGATGCACTGTTTTCTTTTCCCCAGACATGTGGCTGGTCCTAGCTCATGGTACACAGGGGTTCTGCAAGGCAGCTCTGACCTCCCTCTTGTGCATTTGCAGTTAGGATGTTGACACTGAGCATCAGAGTCACCTAGTGTATCAACCAGGAAAAATGACAGGTTTGAATAGAAGACAACATCTCCTTGCATCCAAAATAGAAAGTTATAAACAAAAAAAATATTTATTACCTGTCCCATCCCTCTTCATTTCCCTCAATTCTCTCTCCTGCTCATGTACAATTTCTTGTCCATTTTCAGAGTTTTCCCTGCTCTCAAATTCTTTGAACTCAAGCAAATTGCCTTTGATTCCAACACAGAAAATGAAATATGGAATTTCTTAAAACTTTCAAGTGCAGCTTCTGGGTTTATCTGGTATCATTCTGTCTAACTCCATTGTTGTGCTCAACCACATTATTTTATAGGAGTTATAAAAAGATCACATCTCTAGAACCATTTTAAATAGATTTCAAATGGTCTTCAAAGGGTTTGTTTGGTAATACATGGAGCCACCTGCAGCTGTGAATGTTCTCCTCTCATTAGGACCAGAGAAAAGAAGTAACTTCTCTGATATTACTCTTTGCTAGTGGTAGATTCGTTTTGAATGTGTCTAGGACAAGCATTTCTCCTTTCTGTTAATAGCACACCTGGTCACCTATTGCAATATTGCAAACAACATTCAGCCAATCCTTCATTAAGTCTTTAGACATCCATCTTTGTTTCGACACCTAGCAATTATTCCAGTAGGCAGCTGTTCCTTCAGCATTGTTTTATGCTTCACAATCACATATGGTGACAATTTCATGCCATCTGCCATAACTGCAGACAGGACTGTGACATGCATTTTTTCATCCTCCAAAGTTTTTTGTTGTTGTTGTTGTTGTTTTTTTCTTTTTTTTTTTTTTTTTTTTTTTTTATGATGACAAATTCTGTGCCTGTTTCTTCAGTGGTGTAACTGGGTTCTGTGTCAAAACAAACTGGAGTCTCATTGGCATTCCCGATTTGGCTCAGCAAGCACTTGCCATCTCTGTACAATCCATTCCCATGCTGCAGAAGGGCATTGATTTTTCCAGGGCAGCTGGAAAGTAGGTGTGGGTATAACAAAGTTCTTCACTGTAGGCAGAATCCATTGTGCCACATCATTTGTACACATTGACTATTACTTGCCTTGAATTCCCTCTATGCAGTGTTTTGGGCCTGTGCTATTTCTTGATTTTCAGTTTAATGATTTCCTATTTTAAAGGGTTTTCTGTCTTTTCTTGGAACGTGCAACAATTCTACAACTTGTTCTTCTACTTTGTGAATGTTCTATTTTGGTATATATATAAGTATATATATATATATATTTGGTGTTTTTTTAGTAAGAGATACCACTAAACTTAAAATATGCATTGTGTACCTATTGGTGCCTCCCCTGTTGCACTCATTTTTCTCAACTCCATATGATCTGCTATTTCACACATAACTCACAAGATTTGGGGAGACTCAAAACTGTGAAAGATCACTATGGAGTGTTCTGAGTTACAGTACAACACACAGTGAAAAGAAGAGTTAACATGCTAGCACCATGTTTTATTTAAACTTAGAGTTGCTTTAGGCATATTCGTGCTCCTTCTTCACTAGGAGACCTCCCACAGTGCACAGTCAATTTGTCTTCATTAGTCCTAAAGGAAGAGGAACTAATTTTTTTTCAGTTGAACTAGTTGTGGGGGGAAAAACGTCATTCTTTTTTGCTGAGGTCTGCTACACCACTAAAACACACACGAGTCTATGGTGCAAGATGGGATCCACCCAAGACTGCCAAGGAAACTGCCAGAACAGGTCACCAAGCAAATTTCAGTCATTTACCAGCAGACTTGCTCAAATGAGGGCGGGGTCCTAGTTGAGTGGAGGTTAGCAAAGGTAACACACATCCAGGAGAATGGCTGTATGGGGAATCTGGAGAACTACAGGTCTCTTAGCTTCACCTTGGTGCCAGGGAAGGTCATGGAGCAGATCATCTCTAGTGCCATCACATCTTGAGTGTGCAGGACAATCAGGGGATCAGGCCCAGCCACCTCGAGTTTGTGACCAGCACTGGAGAGACCTCACTTCAAACTGCGCTGAAAACATTTGTGTTAGTTTTTGGGCTCAGTGAAAACATCAGTGTGAGTTTTTAGGCCCCTCACTAGAGGAAAGACATTGAGGTGCTGGACCGAGTCCAGAGAAGGAAGCAGAGCTGGCAAAGGGTCTGGAGCACAAGTATTATTAGGCTGAGGGAGCTGGGAGGGTTTAGCCTGGAGAAAAGGAGGCTCAGTGAAGACCTTATCACTCTCCACAAGTCTCTGAAAGGAGGATTTAGGCATATGGGGGTTGGTCTCTCCTCCCAGGTAATCAGCAATAGGATGGGAGGAAAGGGCCTGAAGCTGTGCCTAGGAGAGATTTAGATGGGATATTAGAAAAAACATTCTTCACCAAAAGGATTGTGAAGTGTTGGAAGAGGCTGCCCAGGGCAGTGGTGAAGTCACCAACTCTGGATGTATTTAAAAGACAGTGGAGGAATATGTTTTAATGGTGGACTAAAGCAGTGCTGGTTTAATGGTTGGACCTGATGGCCTTAATAGTCTTTTCAAACCTAAATAATTCTGTAATTATAGTGAGGTGGGGATCAGTCTTCTGGGTAACAAGTGACAGGATGAAGGGAAGGCTTAGATTGGATAGGGAAAATTTCCCTTCGTGAAAGGGTGGTCAGGCATTGGAACAAGCTGCCTGTGGAAGAGGTGGAATCACCATTCCTGGAAGTGTTCAAAATGTGTGTGGATTTGGCGCTTGGTTTACTGGTGAACATGGTTGTTCTGGGTTAATTGTTGGTCCCCATAATCTCAGAGGTCTTTTGTCATCTTCACAATTTTGTGCTTTTCCTTCTCCCTTTCTGAAAGGAACAGAGTTGTAGGTAAGAGATCTGTAAATATAAGAAAGAAGTGAGAAGATAATGGAATCATGATTTAAGAGAAATTTTAGGCAGTAACTAAGTATTGAAATGTTAGGATCTCTCTGCCCTTTTCCCCTACTCAAACCTTTGCTTCTTTTCTTTTTTCTGAGTAAATTTATTCAAATGCAAGCCAGGATTTTGTGTCTGTAAATACATGCCAGAGTGTTTATTGTTTTGTTGCCAGTAGGTTTGCCCACTGAGGCCTCCCAGCCCCTGTGTTTATACACTTTTCACACTGTAAAGGGATCATAGCTCCTTGGGAGACACAGTGCTAACATTTCTGTGGTGCAGAAAATAGAGAAATAGTGGTAGGCCAGCCCTGATGTATTGTTAAAATTCCTTACTTCATTATGTGGGAGCCTACTAAATCTTTATTTTGCAATCTGAATTCAGGAGGAAGAAAAGTGATGCTGAATTATTTTCTTTCTCACCAGGAGCAGTCACACGCTCGCTGCCTGTGCTTTGTAAAGGCTGCATACATAGTTAAACACCTTTTGCTTTTACAGATGCCTTTACATTTACAAATGCCTTTATCTGCAGAAGCATATTTGACACACCAGGCTGGCTTACAGTTTGAAAAGCCAGTGAATCATCCCGTGAATAGCTGAATACAGAACATTTGAAACAATCAATGACAACTTGCCAGGGCTTGGGCAGAATGCTCCCTATTGTAAAAAAGAGCTGTAGAGCAGTCTGTGAAACTCGAGTGGTCATCTGATAGGGAAAGAATGCAACCAATCTCCAAGGAGCTAAGCAGGTTTTAGAGTCACCAGTTGCCTGTAGTCAAAATGTACGTTATCTCCCTGCATTGCTCTGAGCTTTCATGTTCTGCTTAGGAATGAAAGGATTGCTACTTTTGCTTGTCTTCATATCTTAAGTATTTTCATATTTAGCAAAATGTGGTTGTGGTTTTGGTAGTTAGCTAGTTTGTTTTTTTAATATTAGATCTGTTTAAACAAATGTGTTTTTTTCTAGAATTTGTTAAAAGCTACTAATACAGATAATTCTTGAATCATGTGACATTGTGCTGGCTTGAAGGTGAAATCCTATTATATGAACATTTGCACATTTATCTTTTTGCTATTAAACTCTTAATACCCCCGAAGCTACTAGAAGAAAACAAAATTAGAAGCTAGTGACTTAACTTCCCCTTTCTTCTTTATTCTCTACATCCAGTTACAAAGGGTGACATTTGTGTGGGAGATGTAAAGAGAGAGTATAGATCCATGTGGGGATGGGGTATAAATATTTTAGCACTGCTAGAAAACCTAGTTTATTCATTTTGCTGTGAATTGCACTGTTACATTGCTCCACATTCAGTTTTTCACATCTCAGAATCTCAAGTTTCTGGCATTCCAGACATATCTACAAAGTTTGTGTGGGGAAAAAAAAGGTATTTCCTAAAATCTATTGGATATAGACTTTGACTTGCAACCTTGCTGAAATCCAGTGTAAACTATTGCTTTGACAACAACACATTTTAGATGAATACCATATAATACTTAGATGAGTACCATAAAATTCGGATGATCTGTGCTATCATCACTCACCACTGAAATGGAACTGCTTCTCCAGTAAAACAAAGAAAATCAACAGTAATCCAAGTTTCCCCTGTAAATATTACAGATACCCAAAGGAAGTAAGCATGGTCAACTCTCTTACACTTTTGAACTTACAAGCAGAGTAATAGAATTTTGCACACAGGAGGAATGGTATTACTTATTACCACATCTTTTCCTCTTTATTTTCATTGTGCACATAATTGTATGCCTGGTGTATTTAATAAGTCTTCCTGTGCTACAGTGCAATTCAAGAGAGTGCTCAGAGATTCAAAACACAATGTCAGTGAAATTAGATGCCACTGCTAAGGGGCTCTTCTATATTTTATTTCTT
Source organism: Argya squamiceps (assembly GCA_037834095.1). Lineage (NCBI taxonomy): Eukaryota > Metazoa > Chordata > Aves > Passeriformes > Leiothrichidae > Argya > Argya squamiceps. The sequence goes on from JBBMKD010000001.1 coordinate 7,008,118, forward strand.
TGTGGGTTTTGTGAGTATAATTCTGTGAATACACAGGAAATTATGGCAAATCGAGACAAAAGACATATACTGTGCCAATGGTGATTATATTTCTCTGTTATCAGGGTGCCTAAAAATGAGTAGTTATGTATTCTACATTTTGCTCTACTGCGTTGTTTGAATTATAGGCATTTGGGGGATATTTTCCTTCTGTGGAAATTGGTCTAAGTCATTGTAGTAGAGGGGGAAAAAATAAATGGATATAATTTTTTCTCTGTTTTGGTGCCTTTCCACCAGAGGTCTTGGAAATTCTGTCATGAAACCTGTCTAAATTGGCACTAAATGATGTACTTTTCTACCAGGTGGATGTTGAATTGATTAGAAGGTGATCAGGTGCTGCATCATCTTTATTTTCACACATCAAAGGTAGGCATATTGCAAGCAATTAATCATGTGCTTGTTTATTGTTTTGGAGTAAATGCATTTTACACACCTTTTGTTGCTGATTTTAATTTAATTACAAATCATCCCTATGTGTATCTGTCATTACTGTAGTGAACACAAAAGTGAAAGGATGAGAGAGGAAAAAAAAAGAAGATTTTGCATCTGTGACACTGGTTATTTTCGAAACAAGAGACATAAAACACGTTATTCATCTTGGGTTTTTTTAAAACAAATTAACTATTATAAGTATTTGCGAACATATTTTGCTACTAACAGTAAAACACTTGTGTTTTTATGTGAAAGCATTGCCAGTTTTCAGAAACCAAATCATTTTGTTCTGAGGGCCCAGTTTCACGAGGTGGAGTTTATCCAGGATAGGCCAGCATGATCAGTTGTCATTGGAAATATCAGGTAAAAAATAGGGGGTTCAATAAAATGAATCTTAAAAAACTGAATTTCACCCTTTTTGTCTTTTCTGCCTACTAATGTAGACATCAGTCCTTACTAACACAAATATTTATTTTCACAATCATCCCCCAAGGCTGCTTGCTAAAATCTATGGCAATAGAAATTGTAGGATATTTCTAAACCTCTGAAGTCGCTATTTGGTGTATGGATATGGTTTTCACCACAATGTACGTAACATAAATATGTTAAAAGAGTGTGTAGGTGCTGCTCTGTGAGATCTTTTCAGTTGCCCATTGCCATTTTATTGAGAATAAAGATTGATGCACTTGGGATTTAAACTTTTTAAATTGTAACAGGTAAAATCCACAGGCACCCATACACTTTTCATCAGTTAAGACTAAAAGCAAGGTTTCTATTTGAAGTCTAAACCTTTGTCTCTATGGAACAACCAAACTTGAAGCTCCTATGTCATCCTGTCTTCATAAAAAGTAGAAATTTACAGACAAGGGAAATTTGGAAAGATTGAAAGTAAAGGTTGCAGGACATGCCAGCGTAGGTGTGTCTGTAATTGTAATTAAAATGTAAATTGCCTTTGGGGAAAAGAATTAACAAATTGGGCAAACAAAAATAGTTCCTCTGTTTCTCTTTTCTTCTGGTCCCTTTCCAAAATGGCCCTGTTGGTCATGCACTGTGGGAAGTTAATTATTTACATTTCCTGATGGATTTAAGTCTGTGGTTTTATTTTGTCATAATTGCAATAATGAAGACCTTTAAAAAAGGAATGCATGGGTGTTTCTGGATGATTCCTGGTTTTGAGTGCAGAGACAGGAAGATGTAGTGGTGACATCAACTTTCACATTCGCATCTCCCAGTATAGAGTTTTATGCACACAATGGGTAAGTCCATTTAGCTTTTTATTATTTTAAATTTTTTTTTTTTGTTTCCTAAATCTTGTCCTCTATCCTTTCTTTGTGTTTCTTTGAACACCCTCGTATGAGTCTAACTTCTTTTTAGTTTTAGATGGGTTATGAACAATCTCTGACTTAAATTGGGACAAACTAATATAACTGAATGTGGAAGCTGACCTTTGGAGTTTAATACTAATTTTCCCCTTATAAGTCAAGATTAAACTGTCAAATATTCAGAAAGCTCTTAATCATAGACAGTTTTTTGGGGCAAGGGAGAAAAAGGAAAGAAAAATCCAAACCCCAAAGAAAGATCTTATCATCATGGTTTTTTTCACAGTAGTTTAATTTCCATGAAGCTTTTGTAGTTTCACACACTTAAGACTTAAAGCCCAAGTTCCTTACAAAAATAAAATGGGTAAGGCCTTCATTAATACTTTTGTTCTTTGATTAAAAACACAAAGGGTTTCAGCTTTTAAAAGTTCATAGACAAAAGGACAAATTCTGTTCTTGGTCTCATTCTGTAACATCAGCAAATCCTTAGAACCAAATTCTCTTAGAGAGTAAAATGTAGATTCTTTACCTCAAAAGACCCATGTTTGGACTGTTGTTTGTAAATGAGAAATCTTGTGTTAAATTTATGCAACACATGAGGAGGAGGAGGAGGATACAAATCCAAAGTAGCAACAATATGAGATGGGCTCAAGCTGCAATGCCTTGTGTACTATAGATGGAATCTTGAAGCTGAAATGTTGGATTACTCTGGGGACTAATTCAGTGGAAGAAGTATTTGTATAACATTGAATAACATAAGCCTGGTTATAGTACTCAACAAGTCATTTGGTCTTCATAACATTAAAATATGTTATTGCACCATAGACTAAAAAAAAAAGATTGAAAAAACACTGATTTTGTTAGAGGCAAAATTCTGCACTCTGGATAAAAATTTTAACAGCCATTTTCATGCCATGAATGGTAGATTTAAATAACTGTGAATTGCTGGCCAGAGCAGGCAAAATAAGAAAACTATTAAAATTTCAACAAAATAACTTCAGTTTTGCAACAATAATGAAATATTTAACAATGTAACAAAAAATACTTCAGAACAATTAAACTGTTTTATGGAAAGTTTTTAAAGAAAGTTCTTCCTTTAACATCCTGCACACCCCTGGGGCAAGGTGAAGCCCTGTCAAATGTGAGCCCTTCTCCTGGAGCAAGGATTTGATTGCACCAGACCCTGAGCCTCTGAATTTGGGTTTCAGACCTCAAAATACTTACCCCTGTTTACTTGGTGTTCTTGTTAGCACAAGAGGGCACCAGAGTGAGGTGAGGCTGGTGCATGGCATGGCTGAAGGGAACAGCACAGCAGGGAACAGAAAGGAGCACTAAGTTTTGGTTTGATGATAGCTCCACATAACTTCAAATGTAAACCAAGGCACCAGCTTTTATGGCAAGGCACCATATCTTGCTCAGAGCTAGTGGCATATACATTTTCACTATTATCAGCTACAGCTGACACTGACTAAATTTTAGTTCCTGTCCTTGCAAACCTAGATATCAGCCAGAAACTATGAAAGCATATCACTGGGCATCTTCATATCATCATCTGGTAAAAGTCAGGCACAAGAAGATGTAACCTGTGGAAACTGGTTTGTTTTCTGTGGTTTAGAAGCTACTAAAAGCTTTCCAAAATCCAAGCTCTCACATCCTTATCTATAGCATGATCTGGCTGTACAGGATTTTTTCCCCTCAGCTCCAGTTTAATGGTTGGGAATGTGCTTCAGAATTAGTTAGATTTAGGAATGGCTGCAGAGTTAGCTTAGAATGGAAACTGCAAGCTTCATCCACTAAGAGATGAACATCAAAATTGTGAATTGTGAAGTGTTCTTGAAAAGTGACTGTGTACAGGAAACTTGTTCTACAGTCCACTTGAAAGAGTAAAACAGGAGTAATATAAATATTGAGGAAGTAAATTGCTAGAAAATGGAGGAAAATTGTTGATCCAGATCCCTTATCTAGAATAGGAAATAAATTTACTTTATTTTTTCAACAGTGATACAGTATGTATCTGCATAAAAAATTTATGTGATAGTCGGGAAGCCCAAGAGGTGTCATAAATCCTGTAAAGATGTTTTCTGATTCCTGAAACCTGCACTGATGTGAATGTTAATCCCACCCCCTTATAACACCTCCAAAAATGTGTAACACCTGAGGGCTAAAAGAATTCCATCCTTATCTTCACTACCCTTCTTCTACCAATAAATACTTTCCCCACCACCAAGGAAGACCTCCAAAATAGCAAGCTGAGTGCTGTGTAAGTACGTAGTATGGGACGGGATTTTGGGGACACAAACGAACGTCTTTGTGCATTCCAGCCACGGTAATAACAGTATCTGGTTACCTTCATTAGAATCTAAATACAAATCAGAGCTCATTTTGCCAAGACTCAGTAAAGTCAGTGAGGATGAAAAATGCTTGTTTTAGTGTAGATATGCAGCTGTTGAACTGAAACAAAGTTCATTCCACAACACCAATCTTTGTTTCCTAGCAGAAACAACTATTTGCTTAACTGAAGCGGAAGGGCACTCACCATTTATTGACCCGTAAATGTCTTAAACTTCATCAAGGAATTTATAGAATTTTTCTGTTTCTCCAAATACCAGATCTGGATCATGAGAATATCATTTAGTATATGCTCAGTCATGTTAGCTACATTGATTTCTTATCTTTGGGTTGTTGATTCATTGCTCTGCAGTGGATTTTGCTCCTAGTCATTGAATAATGTATGTATTGAGGACTGGGCATACAAATGTGTGATACTGTATACATTTTTGTGTGTAAACTGTTACCAGGCAACATCAGTTAATGTTACAAGTAAATTAAAACTCAATTTGTTATAAGGATTGTATTATATATATTAAAAAAAAAAAAAAAGTTAGGTGGAGTGGTATGGATTTTGCAGTTCCTCTTTCAGAAACAGAAACTTGAAGCTCTTTTAGTCTCTATACAATGTAATGTTTGCCAAAATTTTCTTTACTACTTGGGTTACTGAACTTTACAGATGTCTATTACAGAAGAGTTTAATCATCACATCTGGGCATTTTGGCAGCACCACCCAAGCCCACAGAATAACACCTTTCTTTAACTTCTAAGATTTGCCTTCATTCATGCCTAAGAACTCTTGACTACTACCAGGCTACTCTAATATGTGACAAAAGAGCAGCGATGGGGTGTTGAAGGAATGAGTATGGTGGGACTGGACCTGCCTTCTACGCAAGTTCTCAGAGTGAGCATGAGAGTTTTTAGTCTGGAATTTTTAGTCTCCACCTGCCATAAGTATCTAGATTTGTCTGGAATCTTGTCTCATGCAGTTCATGAAGCATTCAAGACAAAAGGAAACTTTAAGCAGTAGAAGTGCACAATACAAATGTGCTGGATGCAGAGTGAATAAACCTGAACTCTGATATATCTGTAATTGATTTAAGTCATCAACATCAGAGAATGAAAACAGCTCATAAAGAGAGAACAGTTATTTTTCTTTGTTTTCTCTTTTACACACACCTCAAAGAGAGAATCTTGTAAAGGAAGTTGTTTTGTGAGCATTGCAAATCATGATTCTCTGTTTCTAAGGGTTTATATCTAATAGGTGCTTTTTTTTCCTGCTGCTTTTCTTTTTTTTCCTCTACTCCCTATGTTCTTCCACTGTACCTTAACCTTCTCAGGTGTTTGAATCCCCAGATGGATAGAAAAGTACTTTGTGACTTCTTTCAGGCTGCTACTGAGCTAATTTATTGAAATGAGTATGTATGGCTGTTTGAGTGACCAGCTGACGAATGAGAACTCAAATAGTTGCTCATTCTGCATGGATACAAATTTAATCTTTTTTTTTTTCCTGCTGAGAAGCTGATTTTCTCACACTTAATGTTTCTGATGAAGCCAGACTTACATAGTTGGATTTAGGTGATTTATTGAAAAGGTTTTCAGAGGGAAGGTAGGCAGCAAGCCTGTGAATAAGCTTTGTTTCTAGGATATCCAGGTGCAATTTGAAAGAAGGATATTTATACTGGGATAAATTTTAGACTTCTGTTCCCCAGAAAATCAAGTAAGATACAACAACACAGTAAGACTTACTTGAGCAATCTATCTTTGTAACACTAAGTCTGATTACTGGATACATTCCCAGGCTATATAGTAAGCTGAAAATTATATTTCCAGAACCAATTTATCCTCATCCTTTCAGGCTTTCCCCCTCTCACCCCATAACCTCTATACCATCTGGTTTCCTCAAGTCTGTCTATCCATCTAGAATTTCATTTTCTCCTGTACCTTTCCAAATTCTATTTTTTTTCTCAATGTGATGGAATAGCACCATCCTTACCTGTCAATCAAAACCATAGCACTACAACTTTCAGTACTCATCTCGTTTACTTTTATTACCTCTTCAATAATATCTGCATTCCTCAAATCCGTCTTCTGGCTTCCAATTCATAGAAATTTCAATTCAGATCACTTTTCCTTATTTTTAAGGTCACTCACAGCTATGATACTCTCTGTTTATCTGACTTATGCTCTATTTCCTAACCACAGCTTCCTCTCTGTTTTCTGTAATGCAGTTTTCTATCCCTTTGTCCGTCTCTATCACAACTTTGTTTGTGATATTTCCTAAAGAGATGCAAAGCTTAAAGATTTACATTTTCTACTTCAGTTTTCCAGGCAAATTTCTAACATGAGGCCTGTAAGAAATTCAGAGTGAAGAGTAGCTAGAGAAAATGCTATTATTATTAAGAAGGAAAAAAGAAATAATAAGAACAATCTGAGATGAACCAAGGAGCAGATCTAAAAATAACATTAAAATAACGCAACGGTACCATTAAATAATCATAGGAATGCGCATCATTTGAATAACAGAATGGTTGTCTCT
>JBBMKD010000001.1:7014874-7126008 GCA_037834095.1 Argya squamiceps
TTACTATTTAGGGCAAGGACAGCCTTCTGAGTGCAACAGCAATCCATTAAACCATATAATTGGTGCTCTTGCAATATTGTATACTTGCCAGATCATCTCCATTTTTTAACCCTAATTAAAGCTCATCTAACACTCATCAAGTTTTAGCATTGTGTTCTCCATCTGTGTATCTGATCATAACTGCACACACGGAATAGCTGACAAAAATCCTTAAAATCTACGTGTCCCATATATTTTGTCACTTTGCCAGACTTGTAACTTTTTCTTTCATCAAGGTCTGAAACGGTGGGAGGATCTGTGCTTTCTTTGGGGCATCATCATTCCACAATCGTTCCCTGCTGTTTATGGAAAAGGTGATGTTTTCCCTGGCCCAGCCATGTTCTCTTTTCTCTGCCTGAACATACCCGGAAAAGCATGGCAAATTCTTTTGATCAACTTTGGATTTATAGCAAGAAATCTCGTTGGTGTTGTGTTTTTTCACTTCACAGGAATGGGAACTCTCAGCATTGACCTAATTTTATCTCATTAAGCATTGTGTGAGTTTTGTTTAGCATTACCTTTAGCGGGAGCCATGATGACAATTCTGATTCATTTTACTAATCGATGCTTTGAAAATTTGAATGCTTAGGAATTTTTGAAGTTATTACTTGGCAGTGTTGAGACTGGCTTCTTAAAATATTGAAGTCAATGAGACAGAAATCACTTAATTTACTCTTTATGTTTTAGAAATAAAAAAGTAAAATATTCAGAAAAAGTAAAACTCTCCATTCAGAGGTTTAAAAAATGCTTGGACTTTCAATTTGAAAAGTCAACCATGTTTTTTATCAGATTGCTTGGGAATGAAAGGGTTAAGTCACAATAAATTTTCTTGTTCTCACAGTTCAATCCTGTATTGATAATGTTCATTATGTATCTGTCTATTCACACATAAGGTCTTCTTTATGTTCATCATGGAATGATACTCCCTGATGCTTTGAAATATGAATGTTTGTTGCTTTTGGGGTGTGTGTGTGGGCAGGAATTTGTTTTCCTTTAGGTTCAGGGGTGTTGCAGTCAACAAGTCAGAAAAAGTCCCAAAATGTGATGTTTAAACTAGTACGTGGCAGAAACTAAAAATCAAGGAATTCTAAACTAAAATGTTATTTTTTGCATCATTCAGGAGACTGAAAAATGCAGAATTTTCATTTATTTCTATTTTTCGGTGGAAAAGATATGAAGAACTTCTGCTAATATGAAAATGAAATAAAAATGGGCCTTATTCTTAGTTTTGAACATGTATCCATTGTGTAAGATCTGCATGATGTACCAGGAGAATGAGGATGCTCAGCATTGCCCCATTTTCTTTTTAGCCTAGTCAGTATTTCATTCACACACACTTTTAATATTCTTGTTGCCTAAATCATATATTAATGTTCTTGGTCTCCGTAGCTGAAAGGCATAATTCCAGTAATGAGGGGAAATAAGCAGAATGCTTGATGAAGTAGCTAAGCTACCAAACAACAAACAGAATGTTTCATCAGCTCTGTTTTAACAACCAGTATGTGAAGCTGCCACAGCTTTGCCATTTCCTCACCAAGAAGTGAATCTCTTTTTATTGCAATGTGCTACGGTATCAAAAGAGTCAAATCTACTACAATGTTGTGAAAGTATAAAATGCAACAGCAATAGAAACAAGCTATGATGAAATTAGAGAAAAAACCCCACAATGTTTTTAGATTTTTTTCATACAGTGATCCTGTAGGGTTTTTTAACTTCTGTGAGACCTCCAACACAATTCCTAAATCCCATGAGAACAGCCAGAATCAGCATTACCCCAAGGTAAAGTGATCCACCCCCCTGGCTAAATTAGTTGTTTTGTTCCTTACCTTTCCAGGACTTCATATTGAAGAGAAAGTTTGATATTTCTAAGGCAGAACTCTATTAAATATCTCTTTTTTTGTCCATTTTCTTAAATTCTGAGAGATTTACAGAATAGAATTATACAATTTAAAAGAAGAGGAGAAGTCAGAGATGATTGAATTAGCTTCTAAGTTACTGAGAGCTGAGATCCCAAGGTTCTGTGTTTTCTCCATTATTTGTAATGAATCTTTTCTAGCTGTAGAAATATAGTTGTATAATACTTTAAATAATTACTTTTAAATTAATTTCTTCAGTAATTTTTACCATCATTACATGGTAATTACTATTAAAAAAAAAAATAAATGATCCTTAGGATTTTTTTTTGAGCCAATACATTGAAGAGTACCTTAAGTACCATTTATTAAAACTTTTATTTTCCAATTTGCCTTATGGCTAGTGGATTATGATAGCCTTTTAAGCAGTTTGAACTGCCTCTACAGAAGCATTCATATATATCATAACATCTGTTACGAGTTTTTTATTCACAAGTACAAAATAGTATCACGCAGATGTTACAGAGTGGATAACCTGAACATTCCTATTTACTGTGAATTTTCTCAGCTCCCATCGTTTTGGGAGCTCACCTCATCCTGTCAGGGGCACAGTAATTCTGAACCAATGCACTAAAAGTCAGCCCTGGAGCAACTGCAGGGTAGATGAAAATAGCTACAGATTTTTTTTAAGTGCACCACTGATACGTGAAGAGAGACAGGATCCATTTGGAAACTGTCTTGATTCTGTTAATTGCTTGTTCATTATTCCATGAGCAAGCTTACACATTATTTCCTGGTTACAGATAAGGCACAGCTGGAAATCTGCCTGATGCTATCAGCTCTTTGAAATTGATTGGGCAATAGCTGGATGATTAGAAAGAAAAGAAAGAGATTCTTGTTAAATACATTTTGATCGTTGTGCAAACTGACATGAAATACTGTTCCAGTCATTTCTTATGTATTTAGTCAAATATACCTAGAAAAAATGTCTTTTTTCTGAGTACATTAAATGTACAAAGAACAAAACCCAACACTCATGGAGGCTGCAGTCAAAGATTGCATTCACTTTGGAGGTAGTGAATGGTCTCAGTGTTACATGAGTGACATGAGAGAGACCAAATCAGTTCAGACTGTGTCTTCTGTCTGACAAAGGCCAGATGTGGATCTCCAGAACATGGCAAAAGTGTAGTGGCATTTCCTGGAATGCTGTACCAAAATCCCATGGCCTCTGGTCAGAGGCTTTCCTAGAGGGCAGCAGCACTTTGCATTTTATCACCTTCAAAGGATTTCACTTTTCCTTTAACTGTACACCAGTTTTTATGCACTGCAGCTCTTCCTGGGGTGAGAGCATGTTCTTTACTTGCCGTGCATGTTCTGCTCGTGGCTGTGAGCATTTGTGCCATGTACCCCTCACCCTGCCATGTCTTTTTCAGGCTGAAGGGTCCTTGTGTTTTGTCACTTCGTGTACAGGAATGTTTCTTTCCTTACATTTCTTACCACTGCCATTCTCCTGTAAAACTTCTCATTTTCAGTGTGCCCTTTTGGATATGACAACTTAGAGAATTTAAAAGGTAGGTACAGGATAGTTTTCTACATAGTTATAATGAAATAATGAAATCTCTTTCTTTTTTCTGTTTCTTTCTTTTTTCTGTTTCTTTCCTAATTATTCAAAAAACTTTTTTTTTTTTTTTTTTTTTTTTTAAGATTTCCATTGATCATTTTATTGATGTACCTGATTGGGTAGAGCTTTTACATGTATTTGTAGAGTTGATTTTTTTTTCCATATACAAATAACTGTTTATTTATCTATGATCAATTTTATTGCCCAAAGCAGAGTCTTCTAAGTTTCTCTGTTGAATGCAGTCTTTTTTTTTTTTTTGTGAATATGTCAGGATCATCAACACACTACATCCTTCATTGTTCATCCAGGTTTATGAATATAACCAATCTATGAATATAACTCATAACTCCCCACTTGACATTTCTGGCTCTGTAAAATCTAGTCACTTTTCTTTAAGTTTCTGTTTCCCAGCTGTGTGAGGACACTAGCCATCATCCTATGCCTAGAAGTGTTCAGTTTGGAACCTGTGAGACACCTTGTGGAATTTCAAGGGGGTGGGATGTATATCTGATTTATCACTGTACTTGTTAATTTCTTCAGAAGACCCTTATAATTTGGAAGGAAACGCTTCTCTTTAGAAAAGTTGTATTCATGATGTGAGCTTCTTGATGTCTTTTATTCTGAAGTTCACTAATTCAGTTCTTTGTTTTGAGCAAGAGATCAGCTGTTTATCCCTTGATTTCCTTTTGAATTCTATGCCATCTGTTACTGAAAAATCATTTTCCCAACTTTATAAATTCTTCTACCAGTATTTCAGCTTGGCATGGACCACTGATATTTACCTTGCAAAGGAAGGTTTTTCAGAATAGTCACGTAAGTGGATGCATAGATTAAAAAAAAGAATAGTTTTAGCATTATCTACTTTGCATACTCTTGTTATTCTTAAATGTTCTACTTTTTCTGTGGTCTTTTTCCGGGCATCTTTCTTTTTATGTGTTTGAAAATGTAAAAATATTTTAATCTGTGTTACCTGGTTTTAATTCTTTGAAAGCTGTTTTTCAAGCTCATGTTTGGCCTTCTAAGACCTGATAAAGAACCTTTCTATCTTCCTCATTTGCACACATCTTCACTATTTGCAAGCAGACATGGATTCTACCTTCTCCTACTTTCATATTGAACTAGATTTTCCCAACTTTGTAATTTATTTTTAGAATTTGTGTACCTATGACTCTGCCTCTAATATGGTTTTAAACAATTTTGAGGCTACTGCAGTAATTTACTCTTTGACAGATTTTAAGAACTTCCTTGTTCTTTTTTATTCTGCTTTTCACATTTTGCAGTACCAAGCAATAGCAGACTTTGCAAGTCTGTTTTTTCTTATGGGTGGCCCACCTAGGCATGTTTTCTTCTGCTTGAGTTATGCAGAGCAGCTCTTTAATCACAGCTCTTGAGCCACATCTTGCTACTAGTCAGACCTGGTTAGAAATTTCTTCCTTTACTCCCTGACTAGGGCCTCCATAAAGCAATCATTTAATATGCCTAAAACTAGAATTTTACCTTATATTTTAATGAAATATTTGTCAAATTCAAAGTACAGATGTTCTTCCATATCTATTGCAGATACCACTCTTACAGCCTCTCTGATTATGTCAAATAGCCCGAATATTAAACATTGTTTTTGACCATGCTTTTCACAGTATACTTTAAATTACATTTTATCTTCTAGGTATGTGGAGGTGAGCAACTGAAAGGCACAACTAAGTGAATAAAATGTGTGTATCTTCCAGTATCTCCCAGTATTGGGACTTTAGAGACTCTCTTGGAATTTGTGTGACATAAGCATATGTTGTTTGTCTGCAGTTGACTGTCTAAAAGATAAATTTCAAGGACATGTTGATTACTGGGTTTAATACTTCTTTGAGCTTTGAAAAGCCTTCTTGCATACAAATAATTAACTTTAATGGAAAAGAAATGATGTTGTCTCTGCAAATGCTAAGTGTTGGATGTGTGAATCTAGTTTTCATGTTCAGGCTTGACTTTTGATGAGTTTCTAAATTAAACCTCACAATGACTCCATTTTAAATGACTCCTTAATAAAGGATGTTATCTTGACAATGACTTAGCTAAAAAACAAAATTAAAAAAACAAAAACCAAAACAGTTCTTTTGAAAGTGGGATCAGTCTAAGCAGTCATTAGGGTTGGACATACTGGTTTGTTTATCCTGTACCCACTCAGTTCTGACATTGCATGAGGCCAGGACAAAGCTTTCCGTAAGAAGCAAGTTACATAATATTTTTATTACTGTTAATTTTGTTTAGTATTTATTATTTTTTAGTATTTTTTACTGCAATTCATTCATTACACTTGACCATGAGCTTTCTTAAAAAATAATCATCTAGATTTGCAGGCTTCACATGTTCTGATGGCATGGAGGGTATTGATTATAGGTAGTACATTCAATTGCCCCCCCGAATGAGACTTGTGTAAGAGTCTTGTTCACACTGTTAACTGTCTAAGAGTGTTTAGTTTTGCCCTTCCTACACATTGCTCGTAGGTCAGTGGCACATGACACCCTTTAGAATGTCTAAAAGAGGCTGAAAATTCAATAAGATCTTACTGGAAACATGGTACCATATCTTCAGCTTCAACATGGCGTTTGTTTAATTTTGGGCTCAGCTGTCCCTGCTGGCTCAAGCTCAGTTCTTTGGGTGGGACTGGGATAATTATCTTCTGTGCCAATGACAAGGCAGTTCATTCAAAGTGATGCTTGGAGCTGAAAACAACATTTTTCAAGAAAGCCGCAAACTAGGCTTTTTAACATGATTCTAATCCTCCCCTAAACAATTACTGAGAACTGACCTTTAACTTCTCTCTCAAACGAATTTTGGTTTACAGTACATGGATGGGTTTTCTAAAATGGGATTTGACTATCCCTCTCTTTAGAAAAAAAAAAATAAATGCGCTACAGAAAATTTTGTAGAATAGCTGATTCAGTTTATTTTACTGGAAGTAATAAAACCCTCATTTTGCAATACAAATAAGCATTGTTAAAAGCAATTCAACTTGATCTGCTGTTTGAGCAAGAAGGCAAAATGGTAGTTTTGAAGCTGGAGATGTTTGTCTACACAAAAACTATGATAAAAATAGCTCTAGTGCAAAAACTTATTCTTCATCATACCAGTACTGCTCTGTCCATTTTTGTGAATGGGCAGTGAAAGAAAGCAAGGGATAGACAATAGATTTTTTTTTATTAGCATAATTTATCAAGCAATTGTCCAGCATTCCAACTCTCAAATGCTTGTCCCTTTCTTGTTTTAAACTTTAGCCAAAATCGATAAATGTTTCACTTCTTCAGAAACTGTGGCTCTGGAGTCGAATTTTGATCATTTGTCTCTTAACTGCCAGGAAAAAAAGGACTCATGGATTGTTGAAGGATATTTTACTCTAACCCTGGTCCAGCACGCTGCCCTGCTGTGGCAATGTTTTCTAGTCATTACTCTCCCACTGGCAGCAGCACTTCCTAATTTATTGTGGGCAACCTGCTCCTCTTGTCAGGTCATGTTTGACATTTTAACGTGTGGTGGCACAGGGGAAGCAGGTTTTCTGTGAGCCTTGGGATGAAAAATGCTAAGCTGTGTTTATCTGTAGAAACACTTTCCACATTGAGAAATTGGTCTACGTCACGTGTGGACTTTGCCACCTCCTGCTACCACCCTCTGAACTCTTGTAGGACAAGTAGAAAATATCCACCTGACAAGTCTCCTTCAGCCTTCCAAAAGGTGACCCGTGCACTGCCCACAGTAGTGTAGTGAAACAACTCATGCAGGATGGAAGCTGCCCATGGATATGGGTACATGGGATAAGTCTGAGTGAAGAGGAATTGTTGGATGTTGGGGCAAGTAGTGTTTTGGTTCTCACAGTCTTCACATGGGTGATAGCTTTAATCTAGTTTCACTAGATTTAAACCAGTTAATTAGCAATGTGAAGTTCTGCAGCCTATTTCCATTTCTGAGCTACCCACTTTCTCCTCAGGTTAACTGTTTTATATATCTGCCATGATTTTGTAAAAATTAATTACTATATGCACCTCCAAAATTAGCTTAGAACAGTTATCAAGGTATTGAAAGTGGTTATACTTCCCACATTAGAATAGCAGAAACTGATACATAATTAGCTCTTTGCATAGCACAGCAGCAAGGGAGGAAATGAGAGTAAGTAACAATATGCAAGCAGGTTTGGTGATGAATGTCTTTGGTAAAACAGCTGAAGGACAAAAAAAGAAAAAAATAAAAAAAATCTGTGAGACAAGAGGCATGCCTGCACAGCAGAATGAGCTCCTTTCCCCAGTGTCTGACTGCAAGGAAGGTTTGGTTTTGAATCTCTGCAGGCACAGTTTATACTGACTGAAATATTGATCCTACCAGCTCAAGTCCAGGATTCCCCCAATGTGGATACGTGCCCTCTGAAGCAGAACAGCTTTGAGCAGAGGAGCTTTTGTCAGTATCTACTTGTTCTCTCTGATCTAAGAGCAAGAGGTTCAGAAACATGCTGCAATTAGAGTTGCTCAAGTGGTATATGAAAACTGTACAATAATAAAATTAAACAAATAACAGTTGTCCTAGTAAAATAGCAGGTTTGGTCACAATGTTTTGGCTCTGTACCTGCAGATACTCCTTGAAGATGTAATTCAGTTTTCATTTGTTGCATATTCAATGTATTTCTCATTTTATTCTTGCAATGCTTGGTTTTGTGCTAAAAACTGGAAATCATGCTAAACTGGATGCAAGTAATTTCCTTTTTCTCAAGTACTAAAATCTTCCACAAAATAGAAGGAAATCCAGTTCCAGAGTTGTCCTAGGTGTTAAAGAAAGGAGCTGCACACTCAAAACCTGAGAGAATGTTACCCATTTCTTTATAGGAGAAAAATTAATTGACTTATCTGAAAAAGGGCTAGGTTTACATCCCCCTCAAAGATAACAAAAAAAACCCCAAGCAACCTACCCAAGAAAGTATGAAAGTCTTTTCTTTGTTGGGAAAGTACCTTTGGGTTTACAAAAAAAAAGAAAAAAAAAACAAACAAAAAACCCCCAAAAGCAAAACAAAAACAAACAAACAAAACCACCACAAAACCCAAAAAACAGGGCAGCAACTTTCTTCATGCATTAGATAAGTAACATTATTACAAATTAATTAGAGGGAATCAGTGGCTTCCCTTATGGCAGGATCCAACTCAAGGAGAGCATCTCCAAAGTGATGTGGAAAGTTAAGAGAAGAAACAAAGACTTTCTTTGCAAGTTTAAAACAAAATTTAACATAAACAGGGAATATATATCCTAAGGAATTCATTTCCAAGCAGCTGTGAAGGAGGGCTACCTCCTTCAGTTTATCAGTTTCAGTTTATTTTATTAATGTAAGACACTTCAGGGTGATTAGGTGACAGTGTAGAAGATTGTTTGTGTTTATGTAAAGAAAATAGGCATTGGGTTTGGATCTACTTTGACTCCCCGATCTCAATGGAGCATTAGGATACCTGAATAGGAAAGTGGACTTCCAGACTAGTGACATTGGTTGATAATATCTGTAAAGTGTTACAAATTTTTGCCTGCCAAGGCCTTAATATAAAATTAAAATGATACAAGTATGTATAATAAAAGCAAAATTGAAATAGATTTCTCACCAAAATCCAGAGCAGACCTGAGCATGTCTAGAAAGCAGAATGCTCTGTAGTACAGTCAAAAGACATTCCTTCTGCTTCTCTCTTCTGGATTTCTTTGGCATCCATCTGTACTCATTCGTAATGTACTTTCTCAGTCACTTAGATTTAGCATCTGAATGCTGAGCTGCCCATCATTGCACTTCCCCTTAGTCTTGCTATGTTTTATAAATATTGAAATGTCTTGTTAATATTAATGAAGTAGTTGCTTGTTTAGACTGTTAAGACTACAGATTAGGTGGCAGTGGGATGCTCAGGAGAAAGAATACATTAAAGATTTCTCTTTAGGGGAAAACCAAAGGTAGGACAATAAGTTTTCATCTGCATGTAGCCATCATTACTTCTCCATCAGAAAGCCTGGACTTCTCGTTTGTCACACTTTTTAACAGGGTAGAAGAGGGATATGGAGTAGAAGGAACAATTGCAACTTCTATCAACTCTTCCCATTACAATGATCACTGGTAATGCTGCATTTGGCTCCTGCTGTGTACTCCATAATTGTGCCAGGGAAGAAAATGATCCTGTTGAAACATTCAATTCTTGTGTTGCAGGGATATTTCACAGTTTTGCCTCGTGTGTTGTAAAGTATAATTTTCTAAAACATAATGTATTATGGTTTCATAGTATTTTAAAGATATCTTTTTTTGGAGGAATTGAAGTTGGAACAGAGTAGTGTTTATTGCTTCTGCTTATTTTCTTTCAAACCATCAGAATTTTGAACTTTTCCCACCAGCAAAAAAGGTGTTTTGAACTAAAAACATATTTATCACTAAAGGGAAATTCCGTTCCTAATTATTTTCACAAATAAAGTGCAATCATTAATTGACATTATCAGTTTTGTGATGTCAGTAGCAATAGAATGCTTTCTAGCCTCTGATGATGGTTTGATACAGGACATTTTTAAATGCTAATGTTATTAGAGTATTTGTGAACATATCTAAACCTTAGAGAGAGAGAATATAAATTAAAAGAAGTTTATCTGAGAGGAACACGTCAAAATATTTGTAGAATCCATTGAAAGGAAATATAAAATCAAGTGACAACCTTTTAAAATTAAAAGTAATGTTAATTTTATCATTTATAAAAAAAACTTTTTAAAAATATACTTTATTAAAAAAGAGTATTTTTCAAGTTAAGTCTATTACAGAAGAGTGCAAGTAATTAGATATACACAGAAGTCTGTAAGGTGGTGATTGTGTTGCACCTGATGATTTCATATTGGCATTGCTGATAGTGAGAACTAAAGAGAAAAAGAGTCTAAAACACACCCTGAGATTATCTTGTGGTTCATAAAACCTGCATATTTAACAAAATATGCAGCTTCCTGAACGCCATGATTTTTACTTCAGTCATTTTCTAAAAGGTTCATAACAGAGGAGAAGGTGCTAAAAAAACTAGCTGTAATTAGCCACAAATTGTGGGGAAACATATGGAATTGTTTAATACCAAATTCACAGTGTGCTTTAAGAAACTCCTCTGGAAAGTGTCACAGCTTGAGTGAGATATTTGTGCTATTTTTAAAAAAACTTGTTCAGGTACCTTGTAGAACAAACCACAGGTGTGCTCAAAAAAGTTTCCATCCATAAAATTGTCCACAAAGAAGAGTCTATAAAAGGAGATGGCTGTGACCTTTTAGTTTGTATATAGCTCAAAAACCCTAATCATAATCATATAAATTGAATATGTGAAAAGTGCTGCCCCACTCAAACAGGACTGGATTTTGTGTGTTGTGACTCTTATGCCACTGTTTATCACTGTTGATCTTTACTTTTGGGTCAATATTAACAAAAATTAGAGTTTGAAACATTTTGTGTTTCAAGGTGGACATCAGTGGTCTCTGGAAAGATGTGGCAGGAGATCATCATCCAGGACTTTTTGCTGTGAAAAGACATCCCAGCATTTTTAAGGAGAAAAAAAAAAATCAATTTAGTTTTGGGGTTTTGTTTGTTTGTTTGTTTTTTCATTTACCTTCATATCAGCTGATCACTGGTGAGATGGCAATTCCTACAGTTTTCCCAGGAAGGGTGGAAATCCAGGCTTTTTGGCTGAAGGTGGTAGCCATCATCCACTATTTTGCTAAAGAGCATTCCACTATTCTTCCACCTTCTGGTTATTAACATTATGCAGTAGGGTTTTTAAATTTTATTTTCAGAAAGTCATTTCAGGTGAAACACATGTAATAGCCTGAGTTTGAGGAGGACATTTTTAAACCATAATTTTAAATTAATACACAGTGTTCTGCTCAATTGCATGGACTCCTACAATTCATCAAGATTGCAAATGAAATGCTGGTTTCATATGACAAGGTTTGGTTAGATGTATTTGTGTCAAAAATCTCAGAGGAAAACAAAAATTCATTAATTTCCTACCTCTTAGAAAATTAAAGATTTTCTGTCACAACTCAGCTGATGGTATGTTTTCTCTTCTGTCCATGATCATCTACACTGCAGAAGTCAGTGAAGCTGCTTTCCCTGTTTTCACAATGTTTTCTTCTATTCTGTACAACATATGAGGTTTTTGCAGATGTTAAGGAGGAAAACAATTTAAATCCTATAAATTAATATTAAATCCTAAGAATGATCTTACCTCTACTCTTTTTCTCACAAACACACAAAAGCATCGAATAATTTCCAGTTCAGCAAAGTAGTTTAAAAATATGAATGATAAGTAAATTTAAATCCAATCACTGAAGTCAAAGCTAAAGAGCAATCAGAATATTTTTAATACTTAATAAAATTGTGAATATCATTATGATTTTTTTTGACATTCAAAATCAACATTGTTTGCAAAGTTTTTAGCTGGACACTCCTAACATATCAGAGCATAAAGTGCTACAGATCTGTCATATGGCATCAGGAAATAGCCATAAGCCTGGAAAAATCTGAAAAGCACAGTGCCATGCTGATCGTGGATGCTTGGCTGTTCTAAAGTGGATAACTGTCTCTGAAAACAAATAAACATGCAGAGAGGCCAGATAAATGATCAAAAGATAATTAGCTTCACAGAAATTTTTAAACATTTTAATTGGGGGACATTGCATTTAACATTCTATAAAAAGTAATAGGTAACCACCAAACCATTGTCAAGGGAATTATGTGCTTGTTAAGTATATTGTCTATGACATGATTATTCTAATGACTAATTTTCATACATCTCTGCCCTCTAAGTAATGCTAAGAACTGACAAAACAATTTTTTTTTGTTGTTTTGAAGAGATTTATTTTATAGTGTGTGAAAATTTGTTGGAATAAGCTCTTGTGAGAAATAATTTGAGGGTTTCACATATCCAGCATGAATTTGCCTAGAGATTGAGGCATTTATCTAAGATCTGTCTGGCCCTAGAGTAATGATGCTGTTTTGAGGAATATTTGGTGTTTTTTCTACACAAAAAAAAAAAAAAAAAAAAATCTACAAAAAAACCCCAACCAAACAACCCTGTCCTAATTTGCAACCTTAGTATTTCATGAAGCTCTCATAGCTCTCATAACTATGAGGTTTCTGATTGCTTTTTGTTTTGTGATGGTTCTGTTTGAAAAAAAAAGAAAAAAAAAAAAAAGAAGGTTGAAATAAATTTTTACTAAATGAATAATGAGAAGAAAAAAAAAAAAAAAGGCTTTAACAAACCATAACAGAAAACCAAACAAAACCAAAACAAACCAACCAACCAACCAAACAAAAAAAACAAAACCAAAAAAACCCAAAACCAAACCAACCAAACAAAAAAGCATTTTTTTCCAAGCATTTTTTTCCAAGCATTTTTCAGGAGTAAAAAAAAAATCAATCTAGTTTTCTAAGTAATTTCAACTTCTTAGTTTCAACAGATATGCTCTAAAAGCATCTCTAGACGCTTTAAAAATAGTTGCCATTTTCAATAACGAAAGACTTTTTAAGATAAGAATTTCTGGCTGAGCATAACTGCAATGTTTATTGCTTGTTTTATGGTTGTTTATTTTCTTCTTTTGTTTTTTTGTTTCTTGGTTTGAATTGGTTTGTTTGCTTTTATAAAAAAATTGGTTTGTTTGAAACCCTGGAACCTGACTTTTAGGAGATTCCAGCAGTATATAGGAATCTTTGCCAGGTATAAAGGT
Organism: Argya squamiceps; assembly: GCA_037834095.1. Classification (NCBI taxonomy): domain Eukaryota; kingdom Metazoa; phylum Chordata; class Aves; order Passeriformes; family Leiothrichidae; genus Argya; species Argya squamiceps. Next base: position 7,028,129 of record JBBMKD010000001.1, read on the forward strand.
TCATTTTCAGCTGTCAGGCTCTTTCAACTACTACAAACCATATTTTGCTGCTTGTGTTGTTGATGTAGATGTAGCTCTGGCCTGTGTGATATCTATTTTAGCTAGTACTTTACAGTTAGTGCCATGATAAATCCCAGTTTCTGGTGAATGTCGTGGGTGCTGCTTTTCTTCTTGTCTCTGCTGCACAACTGGTGATAGTCCCCTCCTCTATTTCTCATCAATTTTCCACAGTTTTTACTGGGGAGCTGTGCTTTGTTATGATCCAACATGAACTAAGCTGGTGCTCCTAGATGAGCAGGTTTAAGTCTCCTTGTGATGAATATTTGATAACAGTCCTTGGAGAAGGTACCTCTGAAAAGATGGTGAACTCAGCTGCATATAATGAGGACCCTGTGAGGATGAGGATTTGGGAATAACTTGGAAATGTGATTTTAATCTCAATTAACTGTTTACCTAAATATGTTCTCAATGTTAAACCACAAAGTATTACTAATGTATTAGGTCAGGCAAGATGTTAGCATGTGCTGGGATTATTGCACACGTCAGAAATTATTACTTACCTTTTTGGGGAGTATTTTGCATTTATTTTGTTTTCTTTTTGTCAGAACACTTTGGAGTCACAGTATTTTTTTTTTAGTCATAGTTGGAAATCCTTTGTGATTTAGGTAACTATATAATCTCCACGTTACAAATGGTTCTGTGAGGCATGGAAAGGTTGTAAGTGGAATATGTAGAGACATTGGGCACCTCTAAAAATGAGAAATAGAATCTAGGTTTTTTACATTATTTTTGTAACTTTGAACAGACCACCTATTTTTTTTTTCTTTAGTATATTAATTAATGAGTGTTCATTAATGAGAACTTTACTGTACCAAACCTAGGCACCTGTCCTATGCATTTAAAACCAGGAACTTGCATAAATGTAAGCAACTTCTGTGAAAATATCTGCAGAACTACTTTGGCTATGATTTTACAGCCTTAGTAGGAGTTGATAAGCTTTATAGCTTTTCTGCAAGTCACCATTCTAATACTCTGGGAATGGAAAAACAGTCAAAATGACAGGAATCTTGTTCCTTCTCAGTGACTCTGGAATATTTATTGTGTTAGAGAAGCACATCATCCTCAAAGTCTCTAATGGCCTTGCCTGTGTGGAGTCAACACAAGTTACACCAATTCTTCAGCCACTCTCCTTGACCTTCTCATAATCTTCTGCCTGGTCTGCAGGAGGATTGCAGCTAATTAAGTCATATCAAAGTTACAGGTCACACAGACATTTGCATTTTTGGTAGCAAGTTGGTTCAAGACCTCAGAGATGTAACGCTGTTTTAGACATGATTAACATTATTGCTAATCTTGCACCCTAAATATAAAATATTTTATTTCTTGAAAGATTTTATTATTTTTTCTATATCTCATTATAAAGGAGAAGTTTATTCTTCTGTTAGATCCTTAAGTTAAATGAAAATAAAGAAATATCAGCTGTCACTAAACAGAATTCTTTTCAAAGCTCAAAATTATATGGAAAGCCACAAAAAATGGTAAGAGTTGCATATCATGAGCAAAAATCTGAAAAAAAAAACACCTCTGAAAGCTGTAGAAATTTGAAAACTTTTTATCTTTTTTATTATTATTTTAGTTTATTTTTTCTTTTTAAGATCATGTCATGACATTTTAATTTTGTCACCTTGCTGAAATGGAATCTATTAATTTTTCATTATATCTCAACCTTCCTAAACGTTTTTGCCAGCAGGTAATGACTGAAGAGGTTTTTCTCAGCTATTCCACCAGTTTCCCAGGTTCAGAAACTGGAAGCAGGAAGACCAGAGTTTGTGAGCTTATCATCAGCCTGCTGCTCGCTTGTTCATCTCACCATAATGACATCTCTCAGTCCAAAAATCTCAAATCTTATCACATTCTGCTTTTTATTACCTGTGTTACTTGTTTTTGTTTAAAGAGAGGAGATGACTCAGGGAGTTTTAGCTACTCACACAAGATGAAACACTGAGAGGGTTTTGCTTCTGGTTGCAGTGGTTTGGTTGAGGTTTTTAAAAATCTCCGATTGACCTGTTATAAATGTAATGTGCTAACTGAAGTTGCCTTTACTCAAAACTGCTTAAACCACGGGATGAATTATAGATGCTGTGTATTCCCTGACACAATATCTGTTTGTGTTTCCCGTGTGGAGAAGCGTGGGCTTGTCAAACCTTTTCCCCAGTATCTCTTACACCGGGGTGGCGAGGGCAGGCTGGCTGGCTCGGAGCTGGCTGTCAGCTCTGAGCTACACTGACAGCTCTGGCAAAAGTCCTTCCCTGTCACAGCAGCTGCCAGTGTCATCTGTCATCCTCCAACATGTTGTCAGCGCTGCTACTTAATATTGAGGTGGGATATTGGTCTATACCTACAAACGTTGTGCCTAAGCTATATATAAATGTGTTCATAAATAGACTTTGCTTATTCATACTTGTCTTGGTTTGTTTTCCCGCTGGTCCTCAAGGAAGTAAATCAATAGAGTGTGACACTTGGATGCAGAAATACAACAGCACAAGTTTCTCTTCTTGCTTCCTCTTTCTTTATATTGTATAGTACTTGGAGAGAAGCTGATAGCAGATGTCTCTCATCTAATCCTAAATCTTTCTTCCATTGATTTCCAAAAGTAAGGTAGAACAGCTCTGGTGGACTTGGCAGTGCTGGGTTAATGGACTTGATGACCTTAGACATCTTTTTCCAGCCTAAGTGGTTCAATGATTCTGTTATTCTATCTCAAGTTACTGAACAATTACTGTATTGTATTTGGATTTTCATGAGTTGTAGTAAAAATATGGTTGTTTATCAGTCTTGCTACTTTTTGTCACAGAACCATAGGATAAGCTGAGTTGGAAAGGGCCCCTCAAGGTCATCAAAGTCCAACTCCTGGCCCTGGACAGGACACCCCAAGAGTCACACCATGTTCCTGAGACTTTTGTTCAAATGCATCTTGAGCTCTGTCAGGTTTGGGACTGTGACCACTGTCCTGGGGAACTGTTTCAGTGCCCAAACACCCTCCAGGTGATGAATATCTTCCTGATCCCAAACTTAAATCCCCCTGGCACAGCTTCAGGTCCTGTCACTGGTCACAGAGTGAAGAGATCAGTGCCTGGCCCTCCTCTTCCTCTCATGAGGATGTTGAAGAACACAATGAGGTCCCCCTCAATCTCCTCTTCTCCAGACTTAACAGACCAGTTGACCTCAGCCCCTCTTTTTAAAGCTTCCCCTCTGGTTCCCTTCACCATCCTAATTTTTTTCAACTTTGAATGAGTTTTTGAGGGAAAACTTAAGGGAGTTTTTCAATTTCTTCAAACTTTTTGAACTTGGACCTGCTTCTGGAAAAGCTAATAATAATAATTTTCTGTGAGATGGATTTCACATTTGGTAATACAAATGGGAGCATGGCATTCTCACAGTAAGGCATATCCTAATAAGAAAGTCTGAACTAAAAAGATATTTCTAAAAGCTAAGACAAGCCAGAATTTTTCTATTTAAGGCTGAAATCTGTGCTCCCCAGGCATAACACAGTTCACACTTAGAATACATCACCACAGGGACTAGAAATTGATTTCTCGATTTTTTTTTCCTAGCAGCTTTTCTAAGTTTGTAATATGTGACCTAACAAGCAGATTTACGGAAGCATAGTAAATTTCTTATTAAATAATCTATTCCCCAGCTAGCTATGAGTCAAGGAACATTTGAATATTTTCTATGCCATCTCACAACTTATTTTCTCTTTTAATGCACATTTTGTGTACATTAGAAGAGAGAGTCTAATGCTTAACCCAAAAATTAAGTGTTAATGATTGAGGATTTCATTCTCTGTATCCACAGGATAGTCATCTGTGTTTACCATGCATCACAAAATTTAAACTGAGGTGCTGAGCTCTGCTTGGATCACAGAATCATAGGATCATTTGGGTTGGAAAAATTCTTTCAAGATAATTGAGTCGAACATTTAACCCAGCACTGCTAAGCCCACCACTAAACTGTGTCCTTAAGAACCACACCTGGACACCGACACCTTTAAATACTTCCAGGCTTGGTGACTCCACCACATCCCTGGGCAGCCTGTTCCATCACTTGATAATCCTTTTGGTGAAGAAATTTTTTGTAATATCCAAGCTAAACCTTCCCTGGCACAACCTGAGGCCATTTCCTCTCGTCCTGTTGCTTGACCCTCAACTCATCACAGCTTTCTTTCAGGTGGGGTCCTCTCTGAGCCTCCTTTTCCCCAGGCTAAAAACTCCCAGTTTATACAGCCAATCCTTGTGAATCTTGTGCTCTAGACCTTTCACCAGCTCTGTTTCCCTTTTCTGGACACATTCCCAGTTTTTTCATGTCTATAGCTAATTTGTTGGCAGACGGTTGATTAATGTAATTGAGAGTATCTGTAACTTGATACGTGATTCTGTAGCTGAGGAGTGTGACTTTTAACAGGTCTCTTTTCATCACGAGGACGCATCAGCACTTCTTCAGGTCCCCACTCCCCACGTGTTTTGTAGCAGGTCAGTGACTGTCTTTGTGCACACCAAGAGCAGATCTGCAGAAGCACTGCACTGAAAATGTCTGAAAGGAGCAAGTAGCAAACCTGACTGGCTTGATTTTTCTGACGAAAGTATTAGATATGACAAGTTTGGTGGTAGTATTAATTAGTTGTACTCCTGGGTTGCTATGAGGTTTAATACATTAGTAGGTCTTACTCTTTAATATAAGTGTAAATCTTGATTTTGCCTGGGAAATTTATATTAGCTCAAGTGATGAGGGATTATATTGTGCAGTTACAAATCAAATAACTGAGCAGAAAGTTCCAGACACAAACCCTTATAAAATTCATCTTGTATCATCAGTAACAGAAAGAAAACACAGTCCTTTCTCTGCTTGGAAGACAAAGGATATCACAAACATTTTGAACTCCAGATCTATGGCATTTCTTGGAAATAAAACATAATATAACCAGAACACTTTTCTCTCAGATGGTTAGTCATGTAGGAGACTGTAGCTACTGCTACTTTTTTGTAGGTAGATGGGGTTAGAAATGATTGTGAAATATAATCTGTGAAAAGGCTTATTAGAATGTGCTAAAAAAGCTGCGTGACAAAAACTTCTTCATCTTCCTGAGCTTTGGGACATCTGCTCTTTTAGCTCATAAACATATTTTCTTAGAAGCCAGAAATCAAAATGAAGCCCAACATGCAGAATTTTCATAGCCAAAAATGTTTATTTGAAATAAAAATTTATCCAAAGATACTTTTTCTTGTATTTTACAAAAGTATGATAGCCTTGCAAATGCTGTTCAATTTAGTTTTGTTGTCAATCTAGCAGCACAGGAAAAATCAGTTGCTGAATATAAAGTGTGTTTGCAATTTTTCCTGGGAAACACCTCACCTTCCTCCCTGGAACCACATTTTTTTCAGAAGCCCTGCTCTCAGCCTATCACAGCAGATTAGCTCTTCTGAAGATAGTTTGACTAAATTGTATTTGGCTCTGTGGGCTAAATGTCATTCCAAAGCCTTTCTTTTAATCCTTCACGTCTGGCTCTCTTGTGGTACCTCAGCTCTGCTCCCTGCAGCACCCTGTCGCGTGGCACCTGCAATGTGGGCTGGGACATCAGTAATTACATGTGAATATAACAGTGTACACACCCTAATTTCCAGATGACTGATCACTACTGCACCTTCTTGCTGTGTTAGTTTAACCCTCTTTTTAAACCCACAGCCAGATCAACTTGCTTTGGTGAAAGAACACAGCACCGCTGAAATGTAGTCAATGGCACTCAACAATTTTTTTTCCCTTGTTTTTAGTTTCTTTTGGAGAGCGATGACCAAGTTTATCTTTAAAATAATGTGAAGCATTGTCCATTGCCTCTCAAATTTAGGCAAGGTTTTATGTGGCTTGCCTAATTAAAGGGGCTGTTGGTAGTGCAGATGGTCATAGTCCTGCTGACAGGGAGGATGCTGTCACAATTTGCTCTGGGGTTTAAACTCATGGATTTGTATTATATGCAAAGGAGTAGCCTACAATTAATGCTTTGACATTTTATTTCCAGCTTTTTTAACTCATTACTATTTGACGATATTAATAAGAAATCGAGTTCTCAAGTTGAGGTCATGATTCAAAGTTCATTGAAATCAGCAGATAATTCTCTGAGTTTGTAATTTATGAGGAAAAACATTAAAATAATTTTTAATTTTTAAGTTCCTATGGCTTAAATACATATTTTAAATATTTTCCCAGTGGGTGTTGAGCTCAGTCTGTTACAAATAAAAAATAATCCTGTTCATATATGTTGAAAAACAAAATCGATATTTTTGTGGTTTAATAATTTAAGTTAGCGTCTCAAGTAAAGACTCTTAAAATGTGATTTATTTTAATATCATCACTTAACATGATTTGATCTCTGTAGGAGGAAGGCAGTTCATTACTGAGGTCTCTATTTCTCAGCTGGCTCCACTACTTTTCAGCACAGTACTGTTTATTTTTTTTTTTTAGTAGGTCATTGGTTTCCACAGTAGGTCATATTTTCTTCTAAACAGCTTGGCCTCCTATGGAGACAGAATCTGTGACCTTCTAAGGCTTCCTTGCTCAGGAGGTGTCAGTTCTGCTTTAGAGAATAACTGTTTAATCAGAAGAAAATTTTCACTGGTGGAGTGTTAGGATGTACAGATTATTTCAAGGAAATTTCTAACCTCAGCACTTCATGGGAAAGTACAGCAAAATACTGTTGAAAAAAGCCTTCTTTTCATATAGAATGCTGACAAATAAAACAGATCCTTTCTGTAACTTCAGTGCTATTTGTAAGTGTTTGAGGTTAATTGAATTTTTTGCATTTTTGTGGAACAGAAATGCAATGAAGGAGGTTTCTTTTTTCTTTCTTCAAGCTTCATCATCAGTTCATGTATATTTTTGATATGAACTTTCAAATTTTATTCTTTTTTTTTTTTTTTAATGAACAAGAGAACTGTTAAAACTCTTTTTCCTTCTCACTTCCACAGTGCTTATTGGGCTTTGTTTTGTTTTGTCTGGGCTTTGTGTGTGTGCACACATTTGTTTGTTTTAATAGAACATAGCTTTTAATTAATTAAAACAATGGGGAAAAGAGAATAAAATGAGATCCCTGATTAATTTCCTAAATTTTGTCTGCAGTGATATTTGTCTTTGCATTTCTGCTTTCATATAATCTTTTCTAAAATACCTTTTAATTAGAAAGGCTGGAATTTCATTTCTTTGCTAACATTGCATACAGCAGTGATATGTGTGCTACTGCAGATTTATGAAGGGGATACTCTTGTATTTACAAGACATTATAGATGGCAATTTCATGAATTCTCTGTTTTCATATGTTCTGTTTATCAGCCAATACAAATAATTTAGACGAGTTTTTTTAACTTAACTCCTGGAAACTGACTGTATGAAATTGTGAAAGTAATCTGCTCTTCTAATCTCCTTTACATCTTGGTTGCTTTTTATTTGCTGCATTATATTACAAGTACATTTTTGGTCAGATATTAGGTGACTTCACAGCTAAGTTTTTCAAGAAGAAAATACTTCTTACAAACCTTTTTGTTTGCAAGAACAGAGAACCTTCTGCATAGGACTCAGAAGTTGACAAACTCTACAAAACCAAATCAAATTCAAGAGGACAAAATCACCACGAACAAAATACTTTCTGATTTTTGTTAGTTTATACTGTCAGATGACATTTGTCCACATTGAAGAAATTCAAAAGCAGTAAAATTAGATAATTCATTGTGCAAGGTATACATGTTTGTCAAGGAGGGATACCATAGTGAATCAGAGGACTTTCATGCATCTATATTGTTTTTGTTTTTACGAAAATTTGTTGATGTAGGGCTCAAGAATACACTCCCTTTTTCATAGCTAGACCCAGGTAAATCCCTGGAACGTATGTTCAACTGCACATCTTCTCTGAGAATTTAGTCTGGCAGCAATATATTTAGAGAAATGCATTTTCCAGATAGGGATTTCAATTAAGCAGAGACCTTTCCACTCAGCATAGTACACTGAAATATTCCATCCTTCTCTGTTATTTTTCATAGCTAGGATTCTAGTAAAAGATTCAGCCCATGTTGAATTCCTGTATTTCTTGAGGATGTTTCAAACCCACCTCATCCTTCAGCAAAACATTAAGGCGTTTGAGACTGAGATGGAGTTTTCCTTCATGAAACTTTTCCTTTCCTTTTCATCTGTAGATGGACATTTAAACATGTCCATTGCCTCGTGTTCTCTCAGTAGGTACCTTTGGACAAATGTTTCCTTTTTCATTGCACCTTCTCTTTGGATGTTTATGCATGAGCAAATTACTTTTCAGCCATGCCAATTCTATAGTTCAAATTTGATCCATAAAGGACATCTGAAAGCTACCACAGGTTTTGATTCTTTTCATGGATTCTCTCCCCCATTTACAGCTTTTCCAAAGAAGAAATATGCATTTTTGTAGCATGTAAGCACAGCACTAAATGAGTCTGTTGCAAAACCATACTAAGAATTTTGCTCATTTCTGCTGGAAGCCCAAATGTGGCTTCTCTGAGATACCATTAAGAAAAAAGAAAAAGAAAAAGTTTTTCTGAGGTTTTATACTAGCTGTTATTGCATTTTATAACAATAACGTATGCCAAGGTAATCCTAAAAGAAATAAAGTGGAAAACTGAGAATAGACTAATAATCTTAATAAAGATATGAGAACAATATTTTAAAGATGTTTGTAGAGAATTAACCAGTATTTAGGAAATTATGAAGACAAAGATAGTCTTATTAAATATTTAGAAGTTATTTGAAGAAACACCCAATATAAAGCAATTATAAACAAAGGTGATTTAATTTCTGGAAATTGCTGCTCAGCCACTTAGGGAAAAGAGTGAACATGCTGCTAGACTGCCTGCTTAACAAGTGTAGTAGCTTTAGTAGCTATTTAAGTTATTTATGTTCAGTGCTCTGCACATACAGGAATCCAGTACTATCCACACTTAGATGCATGCTTTTATGGAAGTGATAGCCATGTGATGAGCATTATAAATGTTTACAACCATAAATAGTTATTAGTGCTGCCATATGTTTGGGTTTCCCCACACATGCTCTTTTATTTTCCCAGAAAGTTTCTCTCTAAGCAGAAGAAGCCCACCTTGGCCACTTTCTTGGCAGTCTGAATGGAAAAGTGGTGTTGAATGAGCTACTGGGAATCCCAGGATCAAAAATAAAAACAATGAGTCTAAAATCAGGATTCCTAGGTGTCCACGTCAACAAAGGGCTTGCACAGCATGTTTGAGGTCCTGTTGCATGTCCTTAAGCATCTTGGTTACTGTGCATGTCTGGGGACTTTCTCTGTTCATGAATAATCATAGCAGATAATTTTGTTTTTTTCTCTGCAGAAAATACTTGGTAGAAATGTGAGTACCTTATTAAGTCTTAATGTCCACTCTGCCTATCAAGTTATAACTTAGAAAAGTTCTTGGGTAGGCCAAATCTCAGCTCATGTATCTTTAATTAAATGAAGTTTCTTATTTTATTTAAATAATCTGGTTAAAGAGTAACTCCTTGCTCTCTATCCAAAAAAATGGGGTTTTGTTCCTGAAATTGTATCTGTAAAAACTGCAATGTCTTGGCTAGTACAGATATTCTTCACACAGAAACACCACAGTTATAAAGTGTCGTGTCTTTCATCTAGCATGAAATCTTGTAGCATGGTACAGTATGATATGAAAGAGATACATTGGACTTTTTAATTTTTTTTTTAATGTCTTTAGGGATTATATGATAATGGAAATTGTATCAAGGAGCGTTAACAATTTTTTTTTATTCACAAAGGCCTAAGTATGTCTTCTCTGAATCTTTTATCAAGATTTGACAGGCTGAATAATAAATTCTGTCCTGTCATCACTATTTCAAGGCTTAAAGTCCATCTTGCAAACCCAACTCAGATAGGTAATTTTATTACAATTTTCAAGAAAATAATGTTTGACTAGAACAACATTTTAAAATTCTTAGGGACAATCAAAAATCAAATGGCTTTTAAAAAAAATAGTCATGAAATGTATCAAATGCTACAAGATACTGGCTCCCTGTCTCAAGTTGTAACAACTAGGGAGGGATTGTATGTGCATTATTGTAAGCAATATTTACTTGCTAAAATAAATTATTTAGAAAATGTATTTTTAAATGTGGTGAAAATGAACATTATGTCACATTATGATGATTTATAAGAGCAAAGGATATTGAGTGTTCTCATTAAGAATCACAGTAGACATATAATGAACAAAACCATTCATAATTAGTTTCATTACCTGCATGCATTTTTTGTACATTTCTACTGTCTGATTTTGAATAATTTAAAAATATGTCTGATTTTATTAGAAATCTTGGGCTTTTGCCTCAAAATAATTTCCCCAAATTGCAAGGAATACATTCTTTTTGAGGTGTTTTATCTCCAGTATTATGGAGAATATTAATGAGGAAATGTTTATCTGTCTTTTTTTCTTTATCTTGTGTTTATATTTCATGTTAATAGCATAATCTTTGTAGTGTAATCTAGCTGTTGGAGCACAAATGAAAGAGCACAAATCTCTACTAAATTTTAACCCTATTATACCCAGTCCTAACTGCATGTCCTTAAGCAAGGCACTTATCTCAGTTTTACAGACAAGAGAATTTTTTACCTATCTACCCAACAGGGATGTTAAGAGGATTAATTTGTTAAAAGCATGAAGATTCAAGCAAAAGTGAAACATTTTTATTGAGGCATTCCACTCCAGTTTGAGTACAGGAGCCTAAAGAAAACAAAGTTTTGAAAACTCAAGATATTTGCAATGTAGCATTGTAGATGTAATCACAAAAATCTCTTGTGGTTGCTTTTAAGAGGTTTAAGACTTCAACACTTCTTGGATTTTGTTGCCACCTTTGGATTTTGTTGCTTTAACTGATGATTCTTAAGTCCACTTTGGTACATTAAAGAATCGGTGGTTTTAAGCTTCTCTGGAAAGCCTTTTAAGCTATTTAACATATATATCCCCACACCCTAAATGATGAACGTTCATGTATTCTCTCACTCATTTGTTCCTTTATTCAGTGGTGCAATTTCAGCCAAAGAGTTGGTACCCTGGAGTAGTCAGAGGACAACTTCTTGAGGTGTTTCAATGACACTGCAACGGTTAGTCTGGCTGCTTTCTGCATTAATTTGCTTTGTTTAAAGGAGGCCATCCAAGGTTTGACAGGGGAAATTTCAAGGTGTCACTGCACAATGGTGTGAGCAGTGGTGCCCCTTCTTGCCACAGTTATTTGAGGCTGTGGGTTCTGGCCATCTGAAGGGAGTCACTCCTGTCTCAAAGAACACCTTTTTATTTCTCTTCCCACTTTACTTTGGGTGACTAGCAGAGATATTTTTTAATTAAAAACTCTCTTATTTAATTTATTATGAAGCTTTTATTGTGGCAAGACTTAATCCTTTTCTTTATATGAACTCAGATCTGTGGTTCAGGTTTGCTTTACCACCCTTCCCAACTGTGCCATATGAATAATTTTCTCAGGTATTTCTTGTGCCTAGGAAATTATCTGTGATTCTACTCTGCTTTCCAACATAGTGTTTTTTATTCCTTTGCAAGTTCCAGTCAGCCAGGCTGGAGTCAGGCACACACACATTTTGTTTAAACCACTCTCAGGTTGGACTGGCACAGCTCTGCTGACCAGAGTTGTTAAGAGGGGTGACCCAAAATAACCTACAGGGCTGTGAAGGGGTGAGGCTGAGAACAGAAGTTCAAAATGATGTAAACAAAGTTTATTGAGTGTGGGAACTTCCTCTGTGGACAGGTATCCTCTGCTGTGATGTTGATGGAAAGCAAAGATAAATGCATTTATGAATTTTTCCTAGAAAACAAGCAAACAAGAGGGGTTTATTACATTAAGGTTAGTAGTAATATTGACAGGCTTGAAAAACAGATTGAGCTGCTAGATTAATTTGTGACAAGGAAGAAGAGAAGCCACAAAGGCCCCAAAATAATGTATACTTCATTCTTTTGGTGTTGCCCTTAATGCACCTATGAAAAAGTCATGTGCTTGAGTTGCAGTGATTAATTACCTCTGGTCTATCAAAACCCAAAGAAAAGAACAAATCTTCATTCTTGGTTAGGGTTGATTAGGCTCAACTGACCTTGCATTGAGCTGTGATTTTCTTGCTATGTGAAATTCAGGATACTGAAGAACTTAGTATTCCTGTGGGAGAGTGGAAAAAACAGAAATAATTTTTAATTTTTTTATTAGCACAAAATATTGTTCATGCACAAGACAAGACCTCAGTGTCATTTTGACAGACCCAAAAGATTTTTAGTGGGAAAATAATATGGCTTTAAAGATTTGAGAAGAGGTGGCTTTGCTGTACCACGTGAGTGTCTCCCCTTCACCTTTTGAGATCACTTGTGCAAAGAAGTGAGCACTTTTTCATTTACGTGCATGCCAGCCACTGTTCCTGAGGATTTGCAGGCTGAAAATTATGTCTTTTTCTGGCCTGTGGACACTTTTTTTACATGACTGCTCTCAAGGGCTATGAAAGAAAACAGACAAGAAGATGGTGCCAAAGGAACATTTAAAAGCACATGTATAACACAGATAGAGGTTTAATATACTTTAAAATGCTGAATCAATAATTATACTATGAGTGAATTTGAGAAGAGCTAAGAACAATGTTTTTTTAATTTATGTGAAGTTAGTTTTGGCAGACTACCAGTTAAATTTCCAGAGGGATTTTGCAACCATATTTTTATTTGTGCGTTGTTCAGAGAAAAACTCACATTATAATATGCTAAGTAATAATAAATATCCTCTCAATGGCTGAATGCAATGAAGTGTAATTAAATAATCAAAGTTCTGAAAAAAATAAAACTGCTTGATCAAAAGTGCAAAACTTGAGGTTGTAACTCTGGGGCGGTTTTCTTTTACTGTTCCCTTTAAAAATTTGGGAATGTCGTTTTAATTTAAATTCTCTGTTATTTCTTCTATGTGTTTCCAGAGCATTTCCTCCTTCCACTGAATCGGGGCAGTTCCAATAGGAGGGATATCACCTCTCTGGGCCTGGTACTGTTACTCATTTTTTGTGTTTATGTGACTGCCCAATCTATACCAAAGAGACTGATGGAGCCCTGCTGGTCATGAGTGCTGCTAGCTAAGGGAGGAATGATATCCAACCTCTTTCAGCAAAGAGGTGATTAATCCCCTTAAGTGCAGTTCATATTTCTCTCTTTCTAGGGATTTTTGAATGGGGCTTGCTGTCCACAACTGTTTCTTGTTTCACCCTTGCTTTCTCTTTATGTCAGGAAAGACTAAGGACTGCATTTTTGCCCTGATGGGTTTGTAGTAAGTTTTATACTTCGCAAAATGAATGGCTGTGGGTAATCATAAGGTGCATTAAAACCTTTATCTCAGTGTTTGTATGTGCTGAAATCAGGCTGAGAGTTTCAGAGGAAGGTGGAGTGATGAAAGTGAATCTCCCTCTCTGCCCATTGGTGGTGGGGGAACCCAAACTGTCCTAAATTTGATTTTTGTCTCTCCCAGCTTGAAAACCAGGTGAGACTGGATTAGAATTTCCTAAATATAGTATGTAGCTTTCAAATAGATGTGTTGCCTTAAGAATTTCTCCAAGTTTGGTCACTGACAGCAGTTTTAAGGAGTTTTTTTTAGGACAGACTGTAGTGAATGTGTCCTAATGATACGTAGCATGTACAAAGGTTTTCTGCATCTAAAGCAGGAATCAAATTATTTGAAGTTAAGTGAATATGTTCATCTGTGAACTCTAAAAATACAGAATCTTGCCTCACAGTTCATTTTAAATCTTGTTGGTCTGAAGTATTTTAAAATTCAGTTTTAATCTATTACTGTCCCAAATTTATTATAATTAATGCTGCTTTTTCATTAACCAGCCATGAAACTATTTTCTGAAGATAACAATCTGTTAGTAATGCATTATTTAAATGTGAATAACAATAAAATAATAGAGTTTTACTGTACCTTTATTATTCATTTGCATATTAATTGTTATTTTTGTTTTCAATAGATTGTGATTTAAAAGTACCCTGGGAAGTGAATGTAGTTTCAAAACAGCTATCATAATGTACCAAAAATTTGCTACTGATTAAATTATTTTGACTGTTGAAAGGAAGAAAACACAATTAATTTTTATTATTTAATAACTAGTGAACAACTACTGTTTAATAAAATATTTACAAATTTAAATATTTAAAATGCCTCTAGTAAAATATGTCAATTTTTTACTTAATGTTGTCACAATGTGTCACTCTTTCTATGTCTACAACTCTGTTAGCACAGATGTTAATCACTGCTTTCATGTTCTTTAAGAATATTTATATGTAAATCACCTATTTTTTGTTTTTGTTTTTGTTTTTTTTTAAATGAGAAAGGTTAGTAGATGTCTAAACAAATATAGAAGCACACCTCAGCAAATTTTACATCTTTTTTTACAATTTATGTCTGGTTTATGACATTACCTCCTTTGATGTTTCTAAGAATCTGCTAGGAAAAATGGCTGCTTCTTTCTATTATCACACAGACATTTTTCATGTGGCTTCTTAGCACGGATGTCTCCATACATACATACATATATATATGTGTGTATGTATATATATACACATATATATATATATGTGTGTGTGTATGTATATATATACACATATATATATATATGTGTGTGTGTGTGTAAAGTATACACACACCTTTCTTTTGCTAACACTTTTTTCCAGGTGTAAACAGCAGATAGCATTGATGATGACTCTTTGATGAAAAGACATTGAGCTCCTCAGAAAACAAAGGATGTGCTCAAGTGAGGTTTTTCTATTTGTTCTTTCTGATCCCTTTTTTCATCAAGGGATGATTGCTATCAGTGTAAGTTATGGACAGGATCTGACCCTCTGGTCAGATGGTGTCTTCCATTTTCTGTAGCACAAGCAGAGTGAACAAACAGCTTGACTCTTGAGCATGTATTTTGGATAAAAGTTATTTGAGAATAACAGAAAGCAGTAAATCCAAACTAGAATTATATTAGACACATTATAATAGTTAAAAGCTGTGGAAAAGTGCTTTCCCTTCACTGTCAGATTGCCTTGCTCTCCCCACGGTGTCTGTGAATTACCTCTCTTTGTCCAGTCCCTCAACTCATAAGGTTTTCACTGGTGTCATGCCTGCCAGATAATGGACTCAGGTGAGGTGTTTGTCTCTCTGTGAGTTCAACTGGGAATCTAAAATATTGTCCCTCTCTTCCCCCAGTATATTAGGAAAATGGCGATATGGAGATAACACCTACAAACTTGCTTCATACACATAAATGCATATTTTGCCATATGTCAGGGTGAGTAATACCTCATCTGGTACAGTGGGAGTCACTAGAGAAGAGGCTGAGTTGTGCAGTATAAATCTACAGCATGTAGCTCATATAGAGCTTGCTTGGACTGCAGCAAAATAAATGTACAACTGTCTGCACCAGTCCATGGAGACAGAAGTATAAGTTCTTGCAGCTGTACAATGGAACTTGCTTGCCAGATTTGTTGTTTTTTTTTTAATGTAAGTGTGTGCACCATTATAAACTTCATCTTACTGAATACAAATTTTAGGTTGATCCATGGTTTTTTTCATATGTTGTATGGATATGCCTCTTTTTGTACATAAAGAAGGGAAGTTTAAGGTTTGAGATGCTATGTCTTCATCAGAAATCAATATAAATTTTTGGAACCCTGGATGCTGAGACTCTAATACCCCCACAATAAATATAAAGCTTAAATGTTTATTTTAATGCACCTTGCATCTATATTTAAAATCAAATTTAGAGCCATTTCTTGCCCACCTTGGTGTTTGTAAACTAGATAAACAATATGAATATGAATATGAAGTTCAAATGTCTATTTTAATACACATTACATCTATATTTAAAAATACAATTAGAGCCATTTCTTGCCTACCTTGGTGTTTGTGAACTAGACATGACTGTATTAGACTGATAAAGTTTTGCAGAGCATATTATAATAGTGATATCTTTTATTTCCCTTGCATCCATACCTAAAAAGGATCAATGAACTATTTTTAAGCACTTTTTCATGTTTTCTCTAGTGTATAAACTCTATGATGAAAATTATTTTCTCAATCACTGCTACAGCAGCTTCATGTATTTCACTAGCAATTGCTTTTCACCTTTGATAAAGCTGCAGAATATATCTCAAGTACAAAATAATTTCTCCCAGTATAAGGTAGAACATTTTGAAACTGTAAGTTCAGTAGTAATTTCGTGGTAAATCTGAAATTTTCCTTGCTCTGTTCCTTGTCACCCCCTCCACTCAAGATTTTCAGTTTTTTAACTCTTTAAAGGTCAGATTTTTCTGTTTTCTCAGGGTTTTTAAGTGGAATAGCAGAACTATGAGCATTAATAGTAACCAGAATTTGAAGGTGCATTCACAGCAACCAGAGTTGGAAGACACATTCATAAATGCCTTCTGAAGTTAGGAAATAGGAGAGAAATAATCTGCTAGTGGACAAATACAGTATATTTGAAAGAATTCAATCACTTTAAATCAAACATATATTTAGTAAAGTATAAGGCACATTTTTGCACAAATATGTACTGCCATGCAGAATTTTATAGTGAATACATTGTCCATAATAATGTATGGCTGTGTTATCTTAACAAATGCATTAAAACCTGTAAAGCTGAAGTATGACCTAACATTCCCTAAATTCTACCACGGTAGGGTTACCAGGCAACTGCTGGGCAATCTGTTACTTTAGAAGTATTAAAATAACAATTTCTGAAGGTCCTGATTAATTTTAGATATTTCCAGATTGGATTTAGATTTTCAGATCTATTTTACTCATAATTTATTGTGCATTTGTTGGGTCTAATTTTGGAAAATCTGTGAATTTCCACCCATGAGTTAGACCATTCACTTAAAGAACCTATTCAAAAGTATTGGATGAATAAGGGAAAGATATTCGTAAACTTGACCCATGTCTTTTTATATACCCTCAGGTACCTGTTCTACAAACTGGTTTAGTTTTGATTTCCCTCAGTTTCTTAGAATTTGGATTTAGTTCCTAAATCTTACACAGTGAGAGTCTTCATATTGCTTTTGGATGATAACATTGTTCCTTTCTTGAAGGCAGTTAAACAGCCTTTTTCCACTTTTTCTCTTGAACCACTCTAAAGTACTCAATACCTTGTTTAATGAAAAAAAAAAAAAAAAAAAAAGTTCATCTCCTGAGCCTCAAGATGAGTAAAGGAATCAGTTACCCGTAGTTGCCCAATTGTAACTTCCATTATTTGAAAATGTTGACCATGCTATTTTTCAGACTCAGAAATATTTATTTGAAGTATTTATCCATACCTATCATTGGTCAAGCTGACATCAAGTTCTGTGCTCTTTTTGTATGAGCGCTGACAAGTCTATGACTCTTAAAGGTAAATGCTGTTGGTGTTGGAGTTCTGGCCTCTCATTCCCATATTTCAACCTGCATCTGTCTCATCCCAGTCAAAGCTGCTGGGTATTGGTAGACAAATCTCTGTTCCAGATACCTTCGTTTTCCCCAGTAGTCTCTTACATGCATATTCTGCTCTGGAGAGAGGCAAGGAAGGAGGACTGGCTGTCCAAAACAGAAGAGTCATTCTGTTTTCCAGCAAACAGCACAAACAGGCAAACCTAGACAAGATTTTGATTTTAGCACCTCTTCATTATCAAGTATGTTTGTTTCTCCTTTAACTTAAAGGCTGTTGTCACTCTCAGCTAGATTCTTGTTCTTAATTCTCTGATAACTGAGGAATGAGAATAGCTAGAGAGATAGAAGGGCTTAACAGTAAGCCAAGAAAAAGAAAAGGTAGGAAACTTGTTCTGTTTTTCCAGAAAATAAAGACTATCCAGGCTCAAAAATACATGAATTTTAATTTAACATTACTAACTGACATTAAATTAGAAGATATCATGAGGCATACCCAGCTAATTCCTCTGATTTCGTGGAAGAGGGGATGCAATACATTTTGTACAGTCTGGTTCAGCAGATTGGCTTATATCAGTGCAAGAGCTGTGCTCAGATCATCAATTGTTCATGATCAACATGCTGAGATGATAGCAAAGATTAGAGTTTGGTGAGCTTATTTGCTAGGAAATATGTTACTTGAGTATCAGAAAGGCATGTGAGTGTACTGGCTCAGTATTTTTATCTCACAGGAAGCAGAGTCCAGCTTTTTCTGAAGTGACTACATGGATTATTTTACTGCCTTGCTGTAGGACCAATGATGAGGATCCTTAAAGTTCATTAGTAGTGAAATCTGTTTTCTCAACATTATAGGAAGTTATAGAGATTTCAGATGATTGGTTCAGTGCCAGGACATGCCTCTCAGTTTTGTTGTTGACATTGGGACTTTACTAGAGAAGCAAATATTTGTTCTTTCAAGGATCCATTCCTTCTCTTGCATGCAAATACCACTATGAGTATCCAGACAAGGAAAAAAACTGTCATTACTCTAGATGACTGGAAGTTTTTTTTTTTCCTTTCCCTGTTTTTCCCCCATAACATTTCTTCCCCTCATCAGCTTCATTCAGCGAAAAAAAAAAAAAAAAAAAAAAAAAAAAAAAGATCCTCAAAAAACTACAAAACCAAACACTTTTCTGAAAATGAAGAGGTATAACCCAAGGGTAGCAGAGATGTTCTACAAACCCTAACTGCCCCCTCAGCTCCCACTGGCATCATGTCTGCACATTCTGTATGCATCCTCTCTGTAAATATCTCTGTTCAGAGAGGAAACCAAAGAAATTATTAATTATCTTTTATCCTCTTTGTTAAGTCCTGTTGGTAAGACCTGAGTTGCCCAGTGGGTTCCAGTATCAGGTGAAGGAATAGTGCTCACATTAATAGGGAAGATAAATGATGTAGGTTGCCAGGCAAACTCCAAGACTCAGAACTCTGTGAAATTCTCCAAGACTAGTTACAGGGTAAACAAAAGCAGAACTCAGATAAGCACGAGGTAGCAGAACTGTTCTCAAGCATTATCCCAGCTTTATACCTGCAAAAATTTTTTGTGTGGTTTCAGTTTCAAAACTGAAGTTTTCCTTGCTGTTGCTTCAATCTTTTCAAATTATTTTAGACACACGACACACTCGAACTCATAATTATAACTTGCTCTGCTTCTCTTGCACTGCTGTAAAGGGAACCACAGAATTGTCTGAGCTGGAAGGGACCCAGCAGGATCATGGAGTCCAGCCCTTAAGTGAATGGCCCATACAAGGATCAAACCCACAACCTTGGCAGCATTAGTACCATGCTCTAACTGAGTTCATCTCAGGGTCATGTTATAAAAATATATAGAGAGAATAGATTATTAAAAATATCTGCTGCTTCTACGTGGGAATATTGTTTCCCTTTACAGGAGCCGTCTACTTAACACCTTCCATTTCGAGGTGTTTCAAAATTTGCTTGAGAGGCCTATTCCTCCATAAAATACTACTACTACTACTACTACTACTACTACTACTACTACTACTAATGGTAATATAATAATAATATAAAAATGATGATGGTGATGGCAGAATCTTTCAAAGGGAAAAAATTTCTTCCTGTGAAATGGCCCTCAGTGGCAGAGGGCTGAAGTCCCTCAGCATTGTGGTGTGGCAGAGTTCCTTAGCAGAGTCTCGTGCAGCTGGGAGCTTGTTTCCCCAGCTGTCACTCACAGGCCTGAGCTGCAGTGTGTTATTATTTGATAGCTGGGGTAACAAGTTGGAAAATGCTGCCTGCACTGCTTCACAGGCCTGGCTTGTGTCTGTGCACTGTCAGGCTGCCACAGCCACTGCCTCTGTTTGTTTTACCTCTCTGTTTACCTTCTTCCCTGCAGGACCTGTAAATTTGATATGAAACTAGGAAGAAACAGAGCCCAAACTCTGCTGGAGAGAAATCCTGTCGAGTTGCTTTATTTTAACTTAAATCCTTGTGGGCGTGGGAGAAGAAGGAGGAAGTTGCTAAAACAGTTCATGCTGTTCCATGTTCACATAGATTCCCTGCCAGTCTGTTCTCCAGGCCTGGAGGTTCAAAAGGGTAATAGAAAAATCTGGAGAAATGCCAAGACGACAGCAAGGGAAATCCTCACCACAGTGTATCAATGAAAATAAAATGTCTCTATAATATCCATATAATATAGTTTATATATAGTACTGAGAGGCTACTTAGCTGATCAGAACAAAGATCCTTTTCCATCCATGAAGATGCAACAGTATAGGTAAACTGTATTCTTTGATTTATTTCATTTAAATAAAATATATTTGGAAGTAAATTAGTAATCTAATATTAATAGATATTCAGATATCTCTTCAGAATACATAATTCAGTGTAAATTATTAGTAATTAGTATATGTCTCAAGGTCTCCTGGGAGTAAGAGTGAAAAGGATGTAAACTTCAGGTTAATGAGAATCCAAGGGCTCACCAAAACACTGTTATTTATTTCCAGTGAACTGTGAATTGTTTTTAAAGAAAGATAATTCCTTTCACCCAGTTCTGTCCATTCTCAAACTTGAGCAAAATTGATTTACAACATCATTGTTTCTGTTTCTATCAAAGGAAAAAACATAGTATGCGAGTCCAGACATCACAGAAGGAGGACTTAGTATTACAAATAAACTTTATTTTTTAATATCTAAGAGTTAGTTTAGACTGATTCCCTATATGATCTTCCATCTCTCTGTTGTGCCATAAGGCCATTATATTCCAGCAAATGTGGCTATATGGGTAGCAAAAAAAGAGATGCTTAAGGTCCTCATCCCCTACATCAAGAATATAGAGCTCTGAGATGCTTTACTGAATATTTAATGTTATTTCTAATAAACAGGAACAAAAGTCCTAATTTTAATAGTGTTTGCATATTCAGCTAGAGTCTCTACATAATGAAGTCAAAGCGTGGATCTCCATGGATTTGATGTGCTTTAATTAGGCATTTCCTGAGCATCTCATAGTGTTTCAGTACTGTAAACCCAGGGCTGGAGTGTGAAAAGAGGAAACAAACTTGACAATGATTTTACTGGGGGGGATACCCCTGCAGAAGTTAGACCATCTGAATGTTCTGAAGGAACTTGAAAATTAAATCCCTGTTTTAAAAGGACCACTTTGTTTTGCACACATACATGGTATTTTGCTGAATGAGAAGTAGATGTGTCCTTTTCATACTTTTTACACAGTTTGACCTGTTACATTCAGCTGTGTGTTTCTGTCTTTAGGTACAGCACACACTCAAGTAAAAGAGCAAAAGTTGTCCAGTGATCTTCAAGTACTGATCTATTGGTTAACCTTTTCCTTCCTGATTACATCTTGTACATTAAATTATACTGGGGGGGGGGGGTGTTTGTCTGTGGGTTGGTTTTTCTTTTTTCTCGTTTCTCTTTTTTCTTTTTTCTTTTTTCTTTTTTCTTTTTTCTTTTTTTCTTTTTGTAGGTTTTTTAAGGTTGTTGTTGAATGTGGCATTTATTTTTTTGCTTGTGGTTTTTTTTTTTGTTTTCTTTATTCCATCTCTTTAAGTACAACAAATCTTGATGTATAGGCAGTAGCAGGGAGATTACTGCATCTTGTATATTACCACTTGAAATGAATTAGACTTCGGCTCTCAATTAACTCTGCTTAAATTGGCCAATTCATGTTCTCTGTAAAGGAACTAAAAGGTTTTGTGTATGTTTCATGTAGGTCATTGTTTTCTTCTGCTTTGGCTGCAGAATCAGCTAATGCAGACTGTCTCTGATCTCAAACTTCATTCAGTCTTAGCATAATTTAGCAATTTGTTGTCTAAGACACTGTAACTAGAATACTCCTCTTCCTACAAAGAGTTTTAAAGTACTTCACTGATCATTTTCTGCTCCTCATGCTAATCTCTGAATTCCACTGAATCACTGCTGTTTGTACAGGAAAAAAAAATGAAAAGGAAAATGATGTTCCCACTGCACTATATACAAACAGAAATTGAAAAAAGGAAACAATGGGTAGAAAAAATAGCATCAACACAAGTAAAGGCTGACTAGTAGAGGGTGTAGTGAGAAAAAAAATAAAAAAGAAAACATCATACATAATCTCATTCCTTTAGAACTCTTTTATTTTCAATTAACTTCCTGTAACAAGTTCTCGTAGCTCCTGAAGCACAAACTGATATCATGACATGTGCTACATTTCAGGATAAAGAAAAAGCAGAGGAAGAGCTATGAAATGCAAGATTAAATTGTAGCTGTTAACTGCATAAATTAACATGCATCATAATATGTAATTAATATGTATCCCCAAAGCAGAGAATGTTTGCAGCAACCAGCAGTGGTCTGGTTTGTAATTACTGTTCCAAGAAACAGATGAGACTGCATTAAGGGTGTGCTGGCTGATTAATGGAGATTTCTCTCATACTCATCACCTGGCTACCAAGAAGGAAAGAAACATCTTCCTATCACTCTGTGGTTAAAAATAGAAATTTGTCCCAATTCTGTTTCAATACACCTTTTCTCCATTATGAAATCAGAATATAAAGTTTTGAAAGACTTTTTGTCTTTTGATCAACTGTAATCAATAGAGTCAGAATATGCAACAAGCATTTTCTTGGTGTTGCACTTGTCAGCCTCTCCCTTCACATTTTTACCCATGTTGTTCTCTGGAAATAATGCAGAAGCTGCTAGGGAACATTGAATCTTATCCAGATTTTTAATTCACGTCTCATGTGATGTTATAATTTAAAAAAAATCCTGATTTTCTTTCATGAAGACTTTTTTTTAGATATTTTCTAGGCCTTTAGCACATTCTTTATTATTTTTTTATTCCCAATGAAAAAACTTATTTTCTCCAACCTCTGGAGGAACTTTCAGCCAGTCTATTTTACTTAAAATCTGCTTCTAATTCCAATCCTGAAGCAGCATAAATTATACTTTAGTTTTCCTCATCTTCTGCCCACAAATTTTATAGCTCTTTCTCCATGTATTAAATTTCAATAATACAAGACTTCCTTACAAACTACTAGGAAGGGTTGTTTCATTATTCTAGCTTTTTCTTTGTAAAATAGAGCCTTTTTTATTTGAGGGAGCAAAATAATTGTCCATCTGACTTAAAGAAAATTCCCTGCCTGTGAACAGGTCAGTGATTCATATTCTACAGGAGTCAAGGTGGAACCTATTAATGAACAAAATGTCTCACTTCTGAGCCTGCTTGATGATGCTCTTCAGAAAGAGATGCCTCATGAAAAGAGAGATACTGTTCTTAAAAGGATCTGGGAAGCTCACTGTGACATTATTAAAATGCTCTATTTTTACATGAGGGTCAAGCTGGAACAGCTCCAGTGGTAAGGCTGCAGCAGTCATCCTACAATGAGCACAGTTGGGTAGGAAATGTCTCCTTGACTTCAATCCCATTAATAACCTCCCACATGAGGGAGGTTTGCCAAAGGGTCTGTGATAGATCCTTTTTAGTGTTATTTTCTGTTGCTCCTGTCATTAACTTGTGAAACTTCAGATCACAAGATTTTCCAACACACCTCATGTAACTGGCATGCATTTCCTTTTTGCTTTAGATCTTGTTTGCTCTACTTATGGCAGTGTCTTTAAAAACAAAGTCATTTGTTCCTGTTCAAAAGAAATATTAGGCTGCATGAAATACTTGGTTCAAGAATTGTCATTTCTTGTAGATTCATGGGTTTTTGGCATCAAATGCTAAGGCTTTAAACCCCTCAATTATCACTATTAATTGTTCATAACATTTAGCTTGATGGTTCAGCAAAAGTGCAAATATGGATGTCACAGAAGTTGTTAACAATTAATGCCTTTTAATACAAAAATGTTAGAAGTTGGCTCGAGTTTATTAAAATCTGCCCCAACTTTAAAGCTCCTTTTAGGCAGCAATCTGATCCAATATGACCAAGAACACTCAGGATCTTAACAGACCTAATTTTGTGATAAAAAACCCCTGTTAATAATAGTGTTCACACTTTAAATTGCCAAATAAGAAATACTGCTAGGGTATTAAAATTTTTTAACACTGACTGATGTCACATGCTTTTAGGACATCAATTATTGCAACTCATTCTTATTTAACTTCTTCAATTAGATTCTGGAGATGGCAAAATGCTGGTATTAAGATATTACTCCATGGATTATCTCTGTCCATCACTCCTCCCTCGCATTACATCCCCTTCAATTAATCATTGTACTTATTATCAAGTGTTTATTGGCATTTGTATGTGTCCTTTTATATCAAGACTGACTACATTATCTCTATTACTGGAAGAATTTTGTTCATGTTTTTATGTTCCTTTAACCACATTTAAAGTGCCCAGCTTTGAATCACTTTATATCTTAGGCTCCCAGGTCCCAAGGCTCCTCTGCTACTTTGAATCTCTTCTATAATCTCTGCTCTCCCACCTTTTAGGTTGCCTTCTCCTTCTCCTTCTTTTCTGCCTCTTTCCAGCCTGTTCTGGCCCCTCCCATCCACTCCTCATGCTGTTTGTATCATCCCATTAATTCAAATATCCTTCCTCTACAGTCCCCACCTCCTTCCACCTGCCACCCTTCTTCCAGTCTGATCACCTCACACACCTTGGATCCTACTCTCCAAACCAGAGCTTCCAGATCTGTGTAATTCCTAGGCCCTTTCTCCTGCTTGTTGCTGATTTCTCCCTCCATTTTTTAAACTCTCACAGAAGCTGCTGCCACCTGTACTCCAGTACTGATGTCTTACTTCTTTTGCTGGCCATCTTTCACACCTACAAGGCTTCTGCTCCAAAACAGACTTCAAATTAAAATCCTCCCAGAGGAGTGGGACACATTTCCTAAATAGATTAGAGATTACCATCCATATTGTGTTTTGGTCCTTCAAAGTGAAGGTGAGAGGCACAGAAAAAAGAGAGATTTCCTGTCATAAAATGATGATTTAAATGACTTCTGAAGTTACTGAGTTACCTACAGATTAAAAGAATAATTCACATGAAAACCAAAAAAGAGCTTTGCCTCACATACACTGCATTATTTAGGATTGTAAGTCTGATAAGAATACCTAATAGCCAGTCAGAGTTCCTGGTGTAAATACCACTCTAAGAATACAGAAGGAAAAAAAAAAAAGGTATTTTATCAACATGAGAATGACAACTGCTTGTGGAGGTTGTCCTGCTGCATTTACCTTCAACAGCATTTTCTCACCATCTTCTTCCATGACATTTCAGGAGTGCAGGCAGACTTTTCCCTACTAGAGGTACCAGCAGAGCCTGCTGATGACTGTTGCAAGTATTGTAGGAGTGATTTGTGACTGAAAATCATTCAAATCCTTTCCTGTTATACATAAAATATGTAAGAAGAAATATCTTACCTTTATACTGTTGTCTATTGAAGTTGTTGACTGACTCCAGCTTTTTCTTTTTTTTTCCAAGCTGAGCTTTTAAAAATATAACTTTTTTTCCCCAATATTCATGCTCACTTTGTGGGAAGTGATGGTTTACTAAGTGATTTATTTGCCAACTAAATTCTTCTATCATTTTGCGTCTTTTCTTTTTCATTTTTTTAATTTAAAGGAACCTAGGTCATGGCTCTCAGAATGTCTCTACTGCTGGGTGTCATCTTTGGTGTGGGTATATTTCCATGACTGTACCCACTCACCATTCTTAATTCATCTCAAATATCAGGTTTTGTCACACCACCACCAGGTTCACAACATCCTAAACTGACAATATCTTGAATTTGGTGAGTTTTGCACTATGAGGAA
The DNA here is from genome assembly GCA_037834095.1 of Argya squamiceps. NCBI lineage: Eukaryota > Metazoa > Chordata > Aves > Passeriformes > Leiothrichidae > Argya > Argya squamiceps. The sequence goes on from JBBMKD010000001.1 coordinate 7,053,903, forward strand.
AGAAGAGGAAATGTCCAACTTTGGCAAGGTCTTTCTGTGTATTCTCTTGTAACTTCTTTCTCAGACAGCCTTTTGAATTGTCTAAATTCAACTAAATTATCAAAATTCAACTGAATAGTGTCAACCAAAAGCATTTTCTTCTGTTTTAACTGTATAACTGCATTTTCTTCTGTTTTTCTGTATAAACTTCCTTTACACAAACACAAAATAAAAAGCACAATGTTTTTTATTTAGTGTTTGTATAAAGGGAGTTTCTAAAAACTTTATCATAACTGGATTTCTTTTTGAAATAACAGGTTAAGAGGATTATTTCATAACCTAAAATATATTTCATATACCAGCATTTCCTGCTATGTTCATGTGTGTCATGTTATTTTTTTTTTAAATCTTCTATCTTCTCTATCTTTAAATATTTACTACCAAATATCCCTGAAGACATGATGGCAATTATACAAACATTTGTATCTTGTAATTTCTTTAAGGAGTTATTAGTATATGTGTCTTAACATGTTTGCCCAAGACATGTCAGAGTAAAATAAGAGGGAATATTGTTTCTTGACTTGGTTTTGATGCTTGTTTTTGGCGTGGTCTCCCTTACTTTTCAAAAAAAGGAAGACTCTTTTCTAAATTATAGATGATTGTGATTTGAGTGTCCAGAGCCTTAGGCAACAAAATGCTTCTGGATTCAGCAGAACAGCTTTTCAGCAGATATGTTTTTCATAAATCCCTTTGATGTAAAGATGTAGAGAAGTTCTTTCTTTGTAAAGATGTAGACAAGTTCTTTCTTCCTATTCTCTCTGTCCTCGATTGTTTTATTACTTTTGCTCCAGAGTAGATAGTTACCTCCATAGACAAATAGCAAGCATTCAAGTAAGAGGGTTTTATGGCCTTGAAATCTGCTTCAACTATGATTATAGGAGTGTTAAAATCAATTATCATTTGTATTTGGAGGATAACATACTATCTAAAAGCTGTTAGATATTAGTCAGTAATCATCATCATCATATTTTCCTCTATTTCTTGTGAATACCAGTTGTATCAGCAAGTTACTGATTTAGACACCCCTTTTACCATCCTGCAACTTTTGTAAGGGCTCATCAGTGGTGGGGTTTGACCTTTTGATATCTAATGGCTGATAGAGATAAGGTAGGAATAGGCTATAAGGGAGTTCAAAAATGAGAACAAGGGCTTATGTTTGTAACATAAAACGAATGGAAACCAGTGAACAGATGACAAAGACAAAGCAAAGGGCTTACAGAAAGGATCTCCTGAGCAATGTTTTCTGGAGAAACATTGATTATGTGCGATTGCCTTTGTCAAGACCAGAGGAAAAGGATTGCAGATATTGATAGATGATGAAACTTTAGACCAGAACTCTGTCTGTGAAGCCAAAATAGGAAAGCTGTTTCTGAAGTGTCCAACAGAATATGAGACTCTAGAGTAGTCAAAAGTGTCACACACAGCTGAGTGACAGACAGGGTGTTGTCCACAGAAAGAAGACAGTGGAAAGGCTTTGGGGAAGAGGAGTAGTGATAGAGGAGTTTTGAGTTACTGTGGGATTGTAGTGTGTGGCTTGGAAGGAAGACCTGAGATGTAAAGCAAAGTAATAATAATAATGTGCAACACCAAATGTTGGTGTATCTGAGGTCCAATTGTTTGGTTTGCAGCTCTGCAACAGGCCCCTTTTGGGCTCTTTGATAAGGCATTGAACCTTTCTGTGTCTTTGTTTCCCCATCTGCCAATGAGTGATAAAAATCTAGTTCACAGGTGTATTGTGTGGCTTGGTTAATGAATATTTTGAAGATTTTTTTTGCAATCATCAGATGGCACAACTACAGGAATGCTAAAGCTATTAGCAATCACCACTGAAAGCATGAAATCAGAAAAAACCCTGGTTTATGCAGTTCCATGTACTTAATATAAATTACTTTATGATGTATATCAAAACTCTTGGGTAACATAATAACCTGGGACCAGAAGAAAAAAAAGATTGAACTAAAAAAAAACTTCAAAAAAAGATAAAGTGCAACTGATTTTTAGTTCATTATCCACATCATGATGACAGTAAATCTAGAGTAAAGAGAATGCTTCAAAAAATTACCTAGAAGAATTGGGTATGCAAAAAGCTGTGGCATTTATTAGCAGGAAAACATCCTGACAAAAGGAGCTCTGAAATCCACGTTTATAGAACCTAATGTCATGTTTCAGCTGAAGGAGAATGCTGACTGCAGCAGGAATTAGGCACAACTAATAATATGGAATGAAAAATGAATGTTCATAGTATGCAAAAATACATAAATAGACTATATTGCTGAAAAAAATGAAGGGGAATGGGGGGAAAACCACCAGCAGTGCTGATGTTACATGACTCTTACTCACATTCTGAATTGATTGATTTATTATGAAATTTAAGTATTTTAGGTGTTGATAGAATGTCCATCCCCATCAATCATTTTAAAGTGTTTATTGGGAAGTGCGCAGACACAGAGAAATGCATTTTAACCCTGAGTTGCTAAGACTTTTTTTCATGCTTTATTTTCTTACCATCCTTGATCTGATTTATTTCCTCTAACATCTTTTCTCCCAATTCTAAATCCTTATTTCCAGTAATTTATAGTGCAATATAATTATGAAAAGAATTCTTAAGATTGATGTAATGTATTATTGGTCGTGGCTGTTTAACAAATCAGCCTGTTCTATTTGGATTTATTGTTGTGTACAGTGTTCTGTGAGGAGTAAATTTTCTCCTTCATGTTGGCTGCTTGTAACCTGTATTTCTTGCATGCTCCCATATGACTTACTCCAGACTTTAAAAGCTACAAAGCAAGTTTTTTGTTAACTCATTACTGAGATAATTCATGTTCCAGTCCTTCAATAAAATATTTGGAGGAGGCAGAACAAGAATAGGATGAAATTGAAGATTTTGGTACCAGAGCAGGAGCAGAAGGTGGCAGAACCAGAGTTTCTTAAGCATGACCAGGAACGTCTCCAACAGCAGCCTAAGGAATGATTCACTTCCAGAGAGTGGGTTACAAGGAGAGGCATGTAATTTGACAGATTGATTTGACACCCATTAATTAAATACTTTCTTTAAATGGAAAGCAGATTCCTTTCTTTCTATTGCCATCCATGCAATTTAATCCTCCCCTTAATTTAACTACAGTTGTCACAAGTAGTTTCTTTTTTCCTCTTTTTGTTGGCTCAGACAGTTAATGTTTTCCTTAGGTTTTATTTATAGGCCCTGTCAGCGTCCAAAAAACCTGAAAATATTGTCCCTGAAAATTAATGTAAGATTATAAAATAATTTTCTTTGTTTAACAGATTTCCTGTATTTGCCAGGAAATCAAGAATAACTTTGTGTTGTGGAAGACAAGCTGGAATCTCTGTGCATCATCTTCCAGCACTCAGATGAGGAACTGGAAATAAAAGCATGGGTACTACATCAACATGCTGGCACCTTGTTTTAGCTAATGAAACCACAGTAAAACTCAAGGTAAACTATGTCTGCCAAAGCTACCTGAAGTTCATAAGAGTAATTAAGTTATAAACCCAGAAGAATATTTAAAATATGCAAGACATCTATTGATCTTGAGCATCTGGTGGCTTGTCAGTAACCACAGACACTAAACCAGCCTGCTTTAACATGCTGTTAATTTGCAGTCTTTGATTAGATATATTTTTTTGGTATGTATCCATAAAACTACAAGGATCTTCCCTGCCATTCATTATATTCCTTTTAATAAATGACCTCGGTTTTATGTGCCAGCAGGGAGGCTTGCAACACTGAATGTTCCTGTCAATTGAAAATTGATCTTTTCCACAGGGTGTTCCAAAAGATTAAGCAGGTATCTTTAGGCATGTGACCCAGGTCACCTCCATCCTGTAAGCAGCATGTGTAGTTTTATTTTTGGGGTGTTTTTTTTGTTGGTTTTTGTTTTTTTGGGTTTTTTTAGGTCTGCAACTTCAGCCAAGAACAGCATCTTTGAGATGACAGGATTTTACCTCTTCTACTAACTTTCAAACAAAAATGTAACTCTTCAAGTAGATTGATACAAGAACAAATAAATAGTCTCAGTAGAATATGACTCAGTGGAATAGTCTCAGATGGATAATGACTACACTTGAATCAAGTGGAAGAGAAAAATACCTTTCTCTATAGAGATGTTTCATAGTATATTGATCCTTGTGAGATTATTTTTTTTTTCTCTGCCTCAAAACCTACTGCCAAACAACTGACCTTTTTGTTTCAAATAACATATATAGTTTGTGTTTTGATGGACTAGAACCACAGGGCCAGGTCATGCTCTGTTAAATTCAGTCAATGACAGCAGAGTAGAACTTAGAATAATGTCAGCTGAAATTTCGTGCTGTCAAACTATCATTTCCAAGTATGAATAAACTCTAGAGTAAAAAAAACCCATCAGATCCTACAAGGCATCCTGGGGAAAAAAAATCAACAACAACAACTAGAAACCAAAACTAAACCAAACAAGCCACAGACCAAACAAACAAAACCACAAAAACAAACACAAACCAACAAACAAAAACCACACACAAAAAAAACCCCAAAAAACCAACCAAACAACCAAAAAAAAAACAACAAAAAACCCAAAAAACCCCCTAACCACCACCACCAACAAAAATATTATATGCAGTATGATTATCTGGAAATTGTTGTAGTTTCAGATTGCATTACAATTTGCAAATGGATAAAGATTCATAGAAAGGTACCTAAGCTCACAAGACCTCTGAACAATTTTAGGCCATTTTAAGACATTTTGCTTATGAAACACCACAATACTTCTAAATGTCTCTTTAGTGTGACATCCAGAGGAGATCTCTCTTTTCAGCTGAGTTGCTTTTCGAGCAGAGCACATTCACTTGGTGCAGACTAAATTTTGGGTCCTGGGAGTGGTTGTGCTTAGCCCTGCAGAGCAAAACCACTGGGCTTTGCAAATTCCAAAGTCAGCACTGTATCAGGAGAGCCTGAAGGGCAGCAGCTGCCCAGGCACAGGCAGGTGGCCCCATCAGTCTCATCCACAATCCTCTTTGCAAATGTCCATGCAAATCTGACTGCTGCATCCCACTCTGTCTGTGTAATATGTGTAATTTATCCCTCTAAACCCTGGCAATGACTGTGCTCATAATATTGGATTTGCTTTTGAGAAATGTAGCTTGAAATGCAGGATCTAGTCCTGGAACTGCTGCAAGGTAGAAGTTAAAGAGGTGATGGAAGCCATTGCTTCAATCTTCTCTGGACTCATTCAATTTTATTAGTTTAATATTGATATATATTAGATGAGTTGTTTATTACATCTGGTGAAATGCTGCAGTTTGTTTCCTCTTAGAGTGGGACTCATTTTCTTAGACCTTGGCATTTCTACATGGTGTACTTCTTGACCATTTTTAATTCAAAGCAGCTGTATTAATTCCTTCTACAGCAGTTCTCAGTGCTGCAATTACAGCATTAACATTGAGCTTTTCAGACTTGATAACAGATTCTAATTTTATCCCATCTGGTTTATTGTGAGGAATTTTTTTTGTGCCTGGAGGTGACTTTTCCTTAATAATTTCTCCTGTACAAGATTGCCAGTAGGAGCTTAAAAGGCTTTCTTTGCTGCAAAGAACCACTGCTGGTTTCTTCTCCACCAGGACAATGTACCAGCAGTTCTCTGGATAAATTGTCTAGAAGGCAATCATTTGGAACCTCTTGCCAAGCTAGAGAGGTTATTAGATTTTGATCTCTTTTCTTAAATAATATTACTGTAAAATTGCCCAAGTGTACTGGCATTAGATCTCTACTGGGTTTTCTTTCTGAGAGGAAAAACTAGAGAAAGCTCATTTTTTCATTTACCACAATAAAAATTCATCAAAAACTAAGGCCTCAGATATTCACATGAAACTCCCACTGCAGGTACTGGCGTGGAGGTGGGCGGATGTACATGTAAAGGAACAAATGGGTCCAGCTGCCAAGTGGGAGTGAACAGGAAAGGAAGGAATATTAAGGGAAAAAACCCCAAAAATTACAAAAACCCAGCAAAACCCAAACAAACAAACAAACAAACAACCCCCCCCCAAAAAAAAAACCAACAAAAAACCCCCAAACCACAACAAAAAAAGCAAACAGAAAACCCACAAAAAACGAGCATAATTTCCCTTCATCAGTAATTTTTTAGGATTATTTTGAAACTTGCATGTTATCGTTGCACTTGTGTTGGCAATGGCATGTCTAGCAGTGCCATAATGAGATGTCCAAAAAGATGGAATGGTTTAGCTCAGGTTTAGGCTCCTAATGTGCCCAGTCAGCCACCTCAACAATGATAAAAGATGAGAAATTCATGATTTTTTTTTTTAATAATACAGCATTTTTAAAGTGGTTTTATGTCTCACTTGTGCCCACTCTGAATGTAGAGTTTCTGGGGGCTACTATAGTCTTCAGCTGTGAACTTGTAGGGTCTATGAACTTTGCAGGATGCTACTCATCTATTAAACTAGATGGTACCTAGGGAATGAGGTCTGGCTTGTAGCTACATATGTATTCCTCAACTCTAGATAGATTTCCAGTCTTTTTTTTTTTTTTTTTTTCAATGTTAACAAATTGGCAAATATCTTTATGGCCAGATAATCAAAGAATATGTATATTCTTTAGCTGTGTTGAATTTTAGGCATACTAATATACATACCAGGTAAAAGAAGCCATAAATCCTTATGAATTTATTGAAAACAGGTTCAGTATTTCTATTTTAGCCTTACAACAGAGTATATTATAATATATGTGACATTTATAAGCTGGTATTTTATTAGTTTGGACATCACTAGAGTTGGGCCACTCTCAGAGCTGGTGATTTCTGGATCTTTAACTAAATATAGTTAAGGTCATGACTGTATTTTTTAGATATATTTCAGGTTTGTCTCATTGAAAGACAGCCAGTGAAATTGAGACCGTATCTAGAATCTGTCTTCAAAATATGGGGGTGTAGATCATTGTTTGATCCAGACTTTATCACTCAATCAAAGCAAATTTCTCTTTCATCTAAGAAAGACTTAGATATTTTGGATGAGACTTCTTCAGTTCAGCTAGTTGGTATTGTAAACATACTTTAGATTTTTATACAACAGTTATGTGCTCTTTGGGAGTCTGAAATAAACAGCAGAAGTTATTGCACTTTGTTCTTTATATTTCCTGTGGATTCTTAAATGCTCTGAGTTTCTTCCTGGTTCTCCCCAGTTGAACTGTAGCTACCAAAACAATATTGCAATATTCCTTACCTGTTTGATTGAGTCCCAGCATAACTGTAATAACTCCACTGGCTTCCTGTGCTCTCTCTGTACAAATCTGTTTAAAGTAGGAATTTCTTAGAGGAAAGTTTTTATTTCCTTTTTGTTTGTTTTTACAAGGGACCGTGTCTCTTTGCAAATGATGTAATTTCCACTTTCCATTTACATCTTTCTGACTATAATCTTTTGAATTGTTTTATCTAGTCCTAATAATTCTTTTCAATGAGCTTTATAATGTCTAAGGTCCCTCAGATGGGAGGGACCTAATCCTCTGCCCTCATCCTCCTTCTCTCTCCCCGTTGGGCTTTCTTCAGAAATTGGAGAATACTTTTTTTCCCATATCTAACTCCCTGTATTCCAATTCCATACCATACCTATTCTCCCAGCTCTAGTTTAGGTGAAATTTTTCTATCCATGCTATCCTAAAAAACTGCATGCAACATTATCCTTCATGTAACCACCTCATGAGTGTTTTTGAAATGAAATTTTAGCTTTCTTTCTCCCATATGTTTAGAGTCATCCTCTTGTCATGCTTCCCAATATATTGTTGGAGCAGTGCAACAACTTTCAAAACTGAAGACTAAATTCTTTTCTTATATCTGTCAATGTGTGAGAGCAAACACCAAAGCCTGTAGTACCCCCAAAAACTCTCCTCCATCTCAATCAAGAGGTTCTCATTTATCATTACACATCTTAGAACAATTTAGACAGATTTTCATTAATAGGACAACACTTCTTTCTGAGAGAATATTGAATTAATTTCTTTCAAATAATTTTTTGTGGGGTGGCACATCAAATGTTTAGCAAAATCCAGAAACATTAAATTTACCATCTTCACTTTGCTGCTAATTATTTCACTGTCTCTCCTCACATTATCTTCCTCTTCCAAGTTTAGCTCTAATAAGGCATATCTTCTGCATGATAGATAATGAGCCTGCTTCTTTAGTGAAACATTTCAATTTTGAGAACAGGTGGTCAAGCACCTATTCCACTGACACGAGGAAAAAGCTGTCTTGACTAGAAAATAAGTCTGTGGTATGTAAAATACAGTACCCGCCATCTCAAATTGAATGGAAAATGTTCTGTGTCACTTTAGCTGTGGCTCTAAACCCAAACTGTATCATGAGCATAGCTGTTCTGTTTAGACTTTTCCCTTTATATTAGCAGCTGCTAAATAAAATTTGATTCAATTTCCTTTTTTTCTGCTGATTGAGTGGCTAGCTCTAAGTCCAGTTTCTGAGCAGCATCTGGCACTCTTTATGCAGCCATAAAATATTTAAAAAATAAGGTGAACCACTTTTGGCAAGACTGTTACTTGAAACCCAGAGGGAATTCCAGAGTCTATAGCAAGCTTTATTACCTCCCTGCCAATGCAGCACATCCAGTAACATGAGACTGATGAGAGAAACAGGATGACCCTTGTCACAGCATCCTGCCCTGGCTTTGGCCTGACAGGTACTGAGGATTTCCTGATTAAGCAAAATTCTAAACAATTACAGCTGAGATGTAGAGGGAGCACCTCGTTGTGTTGTCACAGTTTTTTTGTGATGGATCAAAGCATGACAGATTATATGTGCAGGCTGGAAACTGAACTTCAGAAAGAGGTTGGCCACCCTGAAAGCTGAAAACCATCAGCTCAGTGATTTCTTGGCAGGCTGCTACTCAAAAGGTGGAAATAGGAATTAATTTAATTTTCACAGCATTAATTTTAATGCTATTAAAAAAGTCCAAGCCCTTTGATTGTTTACTGTTGGAAAGATGATTAAGACCTACACCAGTGATGGAGGTAACACAAAATACACCAGGAAACAAAGAAATATAAAGCACAAGGTGCTTGTTGCAGTGGCACCAGGTGCTTAGAGTGATGAGAAACCAGGGAGAGAAGATTTTCCTCTCAGGCAAAAACTATCCAGGAAGTGCATCTCTGAAATGCTTTATGCAGCATTAGCAGGGTGTTGCCTGCTGGGAAAAGTTCTTAGATGTAAAAGCACAGCAAGGAAAAGGTTTGATTTAATAAAATGTTTATTTCTGTTTGTGAAGAGCACAGGCCTGATGCTCAGCTGGAGTAGGCTGGCATGGCTCCATTGAGCTACAGCTGCCAGCTTCAGACAGTTATCTATGCTTTCAATACATTTGTGCTTTTATAAGACAGCTCTGTACATTTTTTGTGTGCTATTCCAGCTTTTACCTTATGGTCCTTGCAATTTTGTTTGTCTCAGAAGAAGCTGGCGTGTCCCTTTTATCTGTGATGGGAAAGTGAGGCTAGCCCTCACAAAGATGGCAATTCTTAAGGCTTAAATATAGTTATCTGTCCCCTCTGTGATTCTTTCAGAGTCCCTGAACTGAGATAACTGTGGCACTGGCAGAGAAAGGAGGTTGCAGCAATCCATATATGTTAGTGCCTGTGACACTCTGGAGGGGATGAGAGGATTTCAGATTAGTCAGATACACAGCTAGCCTGGAGCTGAAAGGAAAGGGTCCAGGGACAAGTAGTTTGATAGGTATCACCTTTTCTATTGTATCCTCCATGTTATAGCTTTTGAAAGCTTTGGGCATAGGTATTGCCCTTGGAAACTGCTATCTAGCACTGTGCTATAGACTTTATCTGCTGGCTGATAGGAATATGGTAAATTAGGTTTTAAGCTTTGCATGTAAAATGTAATTTAAGCTCCTCAAGACTCAGTTTTGAAGTCCGCAGAGTAAAGGGAGACAAAAATCATTTTAAGTCAGTAAATTGAAGATTCTTCTTTATTTTCCTAATATGCTCTCAGGTACACTGTAAGTGCTGGTTTGGGGCTTAGGGCATGTATTCATTTCTCTCCAGTGTGTTTTCTAATGTCCCTCTTTACAGCAAAAAAAAAATGCAGCAGTGAAGTCGTTATGCCACTTCACTGTAGACAAAGCAAGTGATTCTGAGGTCTATTGATCCCTCGGGTAACGTAATGGCATATTCTATGTCCTGTAAAAATGGACATTTTGAAAAAGCATTGGTTTCCCCCCAAGAAACACTGCTTCACTTCCATGCTGGCATGGAAAAGTTCAAGACTAAGATAAGCGTAAAAAATGCATCCTCATGGGGATAGCACTCAGCAATTCATTTAGCACAGCTTTCTGATTCAGAGTTATAAATAGTGGAAAAGCAAATATTTAGCAGCTCTGCCATTCCTTTGTGTATGGGTGCACACATATCAGAGGGGTCCAAAAGGAGAAGACAACACAGGCTGCTATGTAAGGAACTATCATATCTCCTATTGAGGTGAGAAAATGAGACACAGGGTGAGTAATGAATGAGCACCCAAGTGCATTTGTGTGTGCTATTTATATGGATGCTTTGGGGATTTTGTGTTTATGTTTAGAGGGAAAGAAAGAAAGGAGAGAAAAGAAGGAAAGGCGCGCGGAAATGTAAAATTATGTTGTTATAACTGTAGTTTTTGGAATGTTTGTGATGCAGATACTTGATTTTACATCCTTAAGACCATATGTGAGCAAAGAAAAAAGCCTCTTTTGTAGACTGCTTGCAGAACCAGAAGACAAAATAATGATAGGACCAGAATGTACCCAGCTCTGCAACTGGTAGTTCTGTCACCCCTTCTGATGCCTCTCTCTGTCTTTCCCCATGACTGGTGCTCACACACAGGTGCCTTCCTGTGCTCTCCTGCCTCCAGGTGACCCAGACATTTTGCATCACTTAAAAAAAAAAAAAAAAAAATCAAATCCATTTCCATTCCTATTAAATGTTTCAAGTCCTTAAATGTCAGCTTTGGTCTCATCCTAGTACAATCTATAGCAGCCTGTCTTCTGCTTGAACTGATCATCTGCTCAGAAACAATTTTAGAACTGACTTCCAGTCCAGACTGAAGACAGAAATCTGCTCCAGTGGCCTTTGAGAAGACTGGTTTCTGCACTGAAATAACTTTTTAATGCAAAATAACACATCAAAATTAAAAAGCTTTTGCCTCTCTCAATCAAAGACAACATGCAAAGAATATCTGGAGATTCAAGGTGTCTGTGTCTGCACATAAAATGTACTTTCAAATGCTTTATGAAATATTTCTAAATGTTTATAAATAATCCAAATATATGACTGTAAAGTATCATATAAATTTATCTTTCTTTTGAGTTGCAAATGCTGAAGTTAAAAAACTCATGGCTAACATGATTTTAAACACTTCTGAGATTAAGTTCTTAGTTTTCTTGTGTATGTTCAACATATGAAAAAAAAGGTTTTGCTCCCTTGCAAGACAGAGTCCCCGTCATACAGCAGTGAAATTGGCCCTTTTTTTAAGTGACTTTGAAATGGGTGAAGGTAGACTGCATCTGGTTTACAGGTATTAAATCTTGCCCTGTTCAAAATCCTTAAAAACTTGTTAAGGAACTTTTTTTGTTGAACAGTGTATGAGGAAATATACATGTTGGAAAGGATCTTCAGTTTACTGAGGAAATTTCATGGACTATAGACTCTCGATATTATGCTATTGTAGGATTCTCATACAGGATTATCTGATAAAACTGTGTCAGTAAGTATTGTAGTTTGCACATTTTTATGTTTGAGATTAAAAAAGGAGAAGTCCTGTATGTTTTCTGCAAGTGTTTCAGACAATTCTTTAATATTTCTTTCTGAGAGCCATCTGGGAGTTGCATGCAGCTTATTCATGTCTTTGAAATTATTCACAGAAGTAATTTGTTACTCCTTTTGCAGAGGGATACAAGAAATCTCCCCCTTTCTCATTTTGATTGCTTCTTTTTCTTTATTATTATTCCCTTGTTGCACAGTTTTTGAACTGCTACAAAATATAAAAACTATTTTTATCACAAAAGAATATTCATAATGATGTAAAACATATTTCAATTTATTTAGCCTTTTCTGGGATAAAGTCCAATTACAGTCTTTAAAGTATACCCCAGCTGATATTATTCTTCCATAGAAATTTCAAGATATGTTTTTTGATAAAGACTCATTTAAATAATGTATCTTGACTTTTTGCTGATTTAAATGTTCTGTAAAATAGATGCAGCATTGTCAGTGACTGCTGTGTAGTTACCATATATATTTATGCTCAAGCTGTCTTTTCCATTTTTAATCATCTTATCTCTGCGCTGAGAATTTGCATTTTCATAGAACTGAACTCTCTACAGAACATCATATGTATTTGTTTTTCATTCATGCTGTGTTTTTAATGACTTCAAATACTTACAGTAAACACAAACTTGAACCTAGTCAAGTGTTTAGCCAGGTGATTAATTTTCAGCACTCAAAGCTGAGAAATTTTGGTGGAACAGCTCACAGGAGTATTTTTCCAGGCCCAGGCAAAACAGAATACTGTGAAACCCTGAGGCAAATGTAGGTGCCTTCTAAAGCTTGTAGCACTAAAAACTCCCCAGACTGAGAGAGACAGAGATTGTTTTTTCTTGTAGTGAAGTAGATTTTACCATATGATGTGTCCTAGGAGAGATGGGTTTAGCATGACTCAGGCAGACACCTACGACTAAGTATCAGGAGCATAATCTTCACTTACCAAAACACATCTAAATTATTCTGTATTTAGGGTGACCCTAAATGCAGAATTTTCATCAAGTTCATACTGTGTGGGCTGCTTTATTTGCCCTCCTCCAAAGATGAATTTCTCTCCTGCTCATAAATTTCTTTTCCTTGTTCATTTGTATGAAAAGACTGTAGGTTCCCAACTGTTCTTTTGTCAAGCTGGAGTGCTTGATTTACTGTATACGTTTCTTGCCACATATTAAGGGCTGCTCTGAGCAAGTTCTATTCACTGTCACTGCAATAACTGCCAATGTAAAATTTGGGATGTAACAGGTGTAAAATCAATCAGTCTCCTTACAGAAATGTAGTAATGTCTTCCTGTATAATTTCTTACACAAAAAAAGGTCTGGTAGGTCAGTCCTATCCTCTTTCAGATTCATGACTGGATATTGAAAAAAAAAATTCAGATATCATAACCTGTAGTATTTGCAGCTGTCCCTCAGCTCCTCCTCTGCCCTGAAACCATGGCACATCTGCAGTATACTGAAGGAGACTCCTAGGTACAGAGTGGGTTTTAATTATTTAATAATATTAGTTTATTAAATTATGTCTGTCTATTGTTTTCGTATTGCTTTGTGGTTATCCTGCCACCCTCTTAAAATTCCTTTCTTCCTTGCTTGCCAGATGCATGGCTTAGTCTCTAAACCACAGAAAAGATGACTCACAGCAGTCACTCTGCATTTCCCTCTCCCCTTGTTTCCTGCCCAAATAACAAGAAGCATTTTGCATCAAACTGAATCTCTCACATTTTGTCTTCAAATTTTTCAAGATATTGTTCATTATTTCTTATTAGCGAAGCTCCTTCATTTATAGTTTGGGGCTTTTTTAAAAGTGTAAAACTATTTTTCTCAATTTCACGGAATCTGCAGAAATTCGTATACACGCATAAAAAAAGACTTATTATTGGAACCAGGTTTTCAGAACAGTCCTTAATTAAAAATATAGACATTCTTCATCATACCTGTGCTTTAAATAGCAGGCTTTGATATAAAAGTGTTTTCTTGATCCAGAATGAGTTGCAGCAGCAGCAGCAGTAGTAGTGTGCCTGGAATTACAGATGTAAAGTGGATATGAATATGCAGCATCTGTGGTGGTTTTTGCTGTTACAGCTAATGCTTCAAACTATTTCTGTAGGGTTGCTGGTGGTTTCCAGGGGTTTTATGTGCTAGTTTATTTGGTTGACTTTTTTTTTTTTTTTAATGGATTGTAAAAGCAATATGAGATGTTCTATGACATGTATGAGAATTACTTTATTTCTTGGAATAACTAGAATTGATTTAACATTCCAGAAACAGATATTTTTAAAATGCTAGGAGAAAAGGCTATGGCAAAAAAAGCAGAGGGACAGGCTGGTTTATTAATCTTTATTTTATTGCTTAACCTGATAGATTGTTTTAGTGTTTCAGTCTGTTAATTGCAACTAATCATGGAAAAGGAAGTCCATTAAAAAGGCAAAAAAATCTACAGTGCTTTGCTTTGTGGTGGGCTATTGGCTTGTACTTGAAAACAGCTAAGGTGACAGCTGCCAGTTCATTTTATAGCTCTTTGCTTTACCATTTCATACAGCTGGCTGGAAATGTTCTAGATTGTTTTTCTTTGCTCACATGTTATTTGAAGTTGGCCTCAATTGGTTTGGTGCAGAGTATTCTGCTAGGAAATAATCTTCTTTAACTATGTGCTAAGGGTATCTTTTTGCACACTTCCAAAACTTCCCCACCCTTCCTCCTCCTGTGCCTGAGTTTTTCAGTAATAGTATGGAAAAAGTGTTTAGCTTCTGCTACTTTGGATTGTCTTGGGTTCCTGTGGAGCAGGTTCATAAAAGATGCATCCACTGCTCTTTCTGTGCTGTTTCCTCCTCTATCCCTTTCCTCTCCCCACCCCAATAATGCTTTTAAACCCAGCTGTTTAAACGATCCAAACCTTGGTATCTGAAGTCAAAAAAACAGAAAGCTTCCCTGAGTTTGTGAGCCTGGGTCAACTGTAGAGCTAAATAATTTTGTTAATATAAATATCCAATGAGTTGAGAATATTCATATAAATATCCTGAGTTGAATGCTCAGGATTCACTCTGTTAGGAAGCAGAAATAATCCCAAGTGACAGGCTGGGATTAGTCACGGCAATTACAAACAGTGCTGGGGATTAGCAAAGGTGAAGCATTTTAAAGCATTCAATTAGCTCCTGGATGCCTTGCATAAAGTTATCCTTAAAGACAAACATATCTTTTTCCCAGAAAGCAACAAAAAGAACATGGACAAATGCAAAATCAAAACAGCCTTCTGGTTTTGCATGTCTTGTTGAATAAGCTTTGGTTATCCAGTTCTAAAAATCAGAGAGTTTAGTAATTCATGTACAGTTTTATGTACACCACCTGTACAAAACAGGCTTGTTTGCTGTCTGTGCTATTTAACATTTTCATGAATGTGAATGATGATGTTTATGAAAATCACGGAAACATTCATCCAAAGAGAGGTAAATTCACTTAGGTCTTTCAAAAATTAAAGTACTTTCAGGTCACAATGGTGCCAATAATAGCTTTACTGTAAATTATCCTGAATAATTCATAAGCAGGAGAATGACATTGTGACATTTATGTAATCTAGCCTAAAATATTAGGATCTAACAGGAAGCCAGATAATATGCATAATATAATATGTTAGTAGCAGGACAGAGTTGCAGACCCTTCCCAGGGACACAGGGCTCCTCTGCAGACATTCTGCTTTCAGGAACTAGAACTCTGCATGCAGATGTGAGGTGATTATCACTGAGACACAGAACAAGGTGCTGGTGTTCACCCATTGTGGTTATACAAAGGAACTGGAGGCTCCTGTGACTGAAAGAAGGTTTTAAGATTGTGCAAACACAGCTATGAGTTGATCCAAGTCTGGGAAAGAAGCTCAGTTTCCATTTAATGGCTGCAAAAGCTGCCTGAACTTTTAACCAAGTGTTAACTTCAGTTGATGTCATATAAATGTGAGAGCTTGTACCCATGATGGTCTGGGGGAGAAATGTCCCCACAATTCACAATATGTGAATAATCTGAGGTCCTTTTCCTCTTACAGTCCAGAAGATCCAAGAAAAAAGGTACATATAAATCGGACTGAATGTGTATTTGTTTGATGCATTCACTCATTTTTAGTGTTTCTGTAGTTATGGATGATGATGAGGTTCATGGGATGTTTGCAGAGTACCTTTGGTTTTGCTAATAACCTATAAACTTCACATATGCTAAAATGAATTGAATAAAGCCACACAGAGGGCATGTTGGATATTACTGTAAAAAATTATTATAGGCTACATTTCCCACCCCATTTTGCTATTCTGGAGTTGTGTGGGATGTTTTTCCTACTACCTTTGTCTTTATCACAGTGATCTTTACTGGCAGGTCACATAGTATATCCTTGTCTGCATGTCTTAAGAGCTATATGATTTAATTTCTTTTATGTCTCTTCCTCCATTGTTAATTAAACTAAAACTAACACCTCAGGTTCACAACAGCTTTGCCATTTTAATATCTAACTTTTCTTCTGCTCTGTTCCTAATCAGAACAACTGAATACCCTAAGGAAAAATAAACAATCTCAGCCTTTATAGAACTGATTTTTATTTGAAAATTGTCAGAGCAAAAAATACTGCCTTGTGCTGTTATAATAAGCCATGCAGAAGGAGGCAGATCTTGGCTCCAGGGAAGACCAACCTATTTAATAGAAAGATTGGCTAGCCCAAGGAAGCCATTTTTTAAGCAGATTGAGGTCACTGTGATCTGCAGGGATATGTGTGTTAGAAGTAATAAGTTATTGCTGTGCCCATGACGCTTTCCCCCTGATTGTTTTGTTTTAATTCCAGCAGAAGCCATAGAAAGTCCCCCAACAGTTTCTGTTGCTGACCTGCTGGGTTTATGGCCCCAGGTAGCCAAAGACTTCAAGCTGTTCATTTTATAATATATCACTGACAGTTTGGAAGTGAGGACAAAACTCAAAAGTTGTGAAGCTTGAGAGATGAAAAAAGAGCGGAGAAGATGAAATGCGAGTTGGAATTATTGTTTTGTTTTTTTGCTCCTCTGCTTGGAGCAACTGAGTGGTTGCAACCCAGCCAAACCTATGCAATGAAAATAATTTGTCTCTACAGCAGACAGCTGCTGTCTTCGTGCTCCTATGGTGGGACCATTTGTGTTACACGTGTCCACTCCTAACATTCTTGGACTCCGCCAAATTTGCCTTGCGTGTCACTGACTGCACCAGCCTCCATTCCTCCATGCTAATTGACCCAGCCTGTATTTTATTCCCTGCCTTTTAAATCAGCAGGAACTTTAAGGGCTCTAAACAAAACCAGTAGTGTGGCCACCTGGTAGTGAAACAAACAATGGCTAATAATGCTCATTCCCTCAGGCAGCTGCCTGGAATCATGTACATTATTTCTGCTTCCTAGTTGAGAGGTACAACATTACCATGATGAGTCCTAAATTACTTCATTAAGTTTTCTTCACTCACGGTTCAATCTTTTAAAAATTAATTACCAATTCGTCAATTAGTGAAAACCTACAGAAATTATAAGAAAGGGCTACTTGAGTTCACGACTGTTGTTTCCGAGTGTTCTATTGCTGTATGAAGCTAGTCTACAAAAATTGCAGTGTTTACATGAGTGATCTGACTTTTTTCCCATGAAGTATGTAAAATAAGTATTAAAAAGGACTCATGTTTAAAAACAACTAAAGGCCTATCTACTTCATTTACTGGAGTGCCTGGAAATGATATTGGCCCTAACACATTGCTATACGAATCACAGAAAACAATGAATTTTTCTGTGCCAAAACAGGACTGTCACTTATTTTTCTTTTTTTTTTTTCCCTTTACTTTCATGTTAAAATGGAGTTCACATTTGAATAAAATTAGAAAGAGAGGGATTGTGTCATTGCTAAGCAGGGAAACCTTTAAGTATATCTGACCATGTGGAACACTGACTAATAAAATAGGGAATACGCCTCATTATTTTGGTATGGGATTCCCTTTCCTCCCCCAGAGCTTGTCCAAACTGCATGGGTTTTGCTGTTGCAGCAAAAAAAAAAAAAAAAAAAAGATGGGATAGTCTTTAGTAGAGTGTTCAATAGCAGATATTGGAGGTTTGAATCAATGTTAGCTCAGCCATGTGAACTCCCCATGGAATAGATTTAATATGGTATTGATAATGGTAAAAATAATGTAGTTAAGAAAAGGGCAATGCTTAACAGTAGTCATCAACCACCCACTAAACAATTTCAGCTTGTCAGTTTGCTTGTCTCTTGTAGCCATTTTCAGTCTGTAAACACTTATCATTTGCTTAGAACTCATATCCTTGTACGGTGAGGGTGAAAAGGGTGTTGTGCAGGAGTTCAGCTAGGAATTCTGATCCAAAAATCATAGAAAGAAGTATATTAGATGATGTACTAACAAATCCTAGTACGCAGCCTTTGGCTTTCCCATCCCTACAGGATTGTTTTTATAAAATTCCTAATTTTGGCTTGTGAAAGTCAAAGAAAATAAACATGAGTTCTATGTGATGCATCTCTGAGGGTTATTCTACATCTCAGAGACCACACAGATAACCTAAATGTACTTCACTTACCAGCAGTTCGGCCTTGTCCTATTAGAAATTTTAGGGGTTTTGTTCTTGTTGATTGTTCTTTAAATGTTACTGAAGCATCACAACATCCCCAACTCTTACTGTGGCTGTCTCAGCTTAGTTTCTCTGACTTTTCTTTAGGGGGCAAATATTTCTGCAGTTTCTGTTCAATGAAGTTTAAGAGCCATTTTGGTCTTTGTAGGCTTGTAGTGCCTTTATAGAATGGCTCTCCTGTAATATATAAAACATTATACCAGTGATCTGGCATTAATGGATTTGAGCATAGTTTGTGCACAGCCTTTGTAATTTAAGTCCCTAGTCTCGCCAGTATTTCTATTATTTTGGATTTTTTTAATGAAATAAAATATGAATTTTCAGAAGAGGCAGAATTCAGGCTTAAGTGATGATGTCTGTTTGGCTGAATGAATATTCAATAGGCCAAAGTAGGCCAAGTTAAATATGTGTCTGCTGATGTACAGTCACCTGCTTTTCCTATACAGCAGGCAAGTAGCTAATTTGCCCTTATTATTGCCATAAGAGATTTTTAAGTCCCTGTTGTCTGATCCTTTTTAAGCCTTTTTAGTGGTTTGGAATGGATCTATAACTCCTGGCAATTTTCAGGACTCCCTCTGAATCACTAGAACCATGATTGTTTCTGTTAGATATGGACCTGCACTGTATGGAAAATTAGAACTGCACATGCACATCTCCTGCCTGCATGCTTTGCTTATGACTGGGGCATCTTCTCAGCCAGGCAGTGGAATTTATGTAAAACCTCAAAGAGTTTTACAAATGAGGGCAAATTAAAGCAAAAAATAAGTCAAACAATCTTATTTGATCAGAATTGGATCAGGGAGGCCTGAGTCTAGCCCTGAGAGGAGTAGAATGGAATGGAACTATGAAAACATTGGCCTTTTTTTGATCTTCATTTATTTCTTTTAGAGGAATGAAAAATCACAGGGGCGTGCAAGACTGCTCTTGTAGGAATGGTGTGTTCTTATGCTGCAGAGTAGGAGTGGATGTCACAGACTACGAGATTTAATACTTATCATTTCTTCATATCAACGGAAATTATCAGCCAGCAATTCCATCATTTATTTCTGTTTGCTTGGGAAAAAATTAAAAGAAGTTGAATGGGGATTAGGTAGAAAGTTTAAGTGTTGTAAAGGAATGGTTGTAACTGTATGCACATAAACAATATCTGCCATCAAATTATGCAGTCGCCAAGTAGGCAAAAGTAGTTAATTCTCAACAATTTATCTGGAGTCTGGTTATCTATGGTGAAAATATCTATATCTATATCTATTTATCTATCTATTTATCTATCTATCTATCTATCTATCTATCTATCATCTATCTATCTATCTATCATCTATCTTTCTATCTATCTATCTATCTATCTCCATGAAAACATCATGGCTACAGTGATAAAGACTACTATGACAACACGGTGTTGTATAATAAGGATTTCTATATCAGAGAGATTTGACATTGGAATATGACTCTATCTCAAAAGGGCTGAATAAGCCTAAACTTTATTTTCTCCATCATTCTGATTCAACTGAACTGCATCAAAATGTGCATAGAAAGAGAATGAATTTATGGGGCTGGACAGTCAGTCTAGTAATGTGAGTAATTAAAAAATCATACTGATCTTTCAAAAACTCATACTGGTATAAGATGCTCAAAAAGAAAGCACACTTCTATGCCATGTGGTTATCTTACTGAATGTGTGTTTGATTAAAAAACCCACAAGGAAACAGGCAACAACAACAAAACTTTGGAATGGAACTTCAAAAAAATCCCCAAACAAACAAAAAAACACAAGCAAAGAGACAACAATAACAAAAAAAATCATGGAAATTCCAAGGCATATTTTTTTAAAAAGAGTTATTCAGCTTTTATATAGTTGTGATGTCATAAGGATTTTCCACTTGTAATATTAGTATTAAAAAAGGTATATTAAAATCATCTTAAGCATCTTAAAAAAAAAATCTTTAATCATTTACTTCTAAATTTAAAATGGTAATCCACTGACTGGACTCCTGTGTCTCTTTGTGTTAAGAAAAGTAAAAATATTATATTACTGCTTAATTCTTTTTATTGTAACATATCTTACAGGAACATTAGTGTATCATACATTAACAAAAAATCTCTTTCTTACTTTCACACATTTTTATTCTATATTAGAAAAGAGAGTTTCCTTTTTCTTCTGGTAAAAATAGAGTCTATTTTTCAAGGAAGGGGTAGAAGATATTAGTCCAGAGTTCTATCTCTGAATCTGCCATGAGGTAAAAATCAGAAATGTATCAGTTGGTTTCAAAATAAGGATTGCGATTTGTAGGGGATGATATGGGTTGAAACTGTGGTTTAAAATTGCATGCCAGATGTGTTCAGATACTGGCTTTTTCTGTGCCACATGCAGCATTCATATCCTTCCTGTGGCTAACCCTTTCTGCCATATGTCTCCTCATTTGTAGTCCCTGATTTTCTTTTCCAATATGTATTCTGGGTGCTCATGTTGGGATGGAGACTGCTCTGGGCTCCTGATGACAGAGGGAAGAAGGGGACAGGCTAATAAGCTTGTGATCATGACCAAAAATGCAATATTTTTTCATGCTCTGTGTAGTGATTGAGGGTTCTGAATTGTTTTGGAATGCTGTGAACATACAGGACAGAGGTTAAAGGGTGAATCAGGTGAAAAGAGCTTTGTAAGGATCCCTCAAGGCCATTTAAGGTGCTTAGAAAAAGAAATCCCACTAAACACCATGCCAGGAACCGTTACAGTTTGTGTACTGCTTCTCTGTTTTATGGTATTTTTGAAAAAAAAAAAAAAATCCTGATGTCATTGTCCTATGGAGGTTTTAAAGGATCAAGTTAACTGTGATTCCAGTGGAAGCATAACTGGCATGACGTCAGAAATGTGAATAGATCATTGAGCTTACATATATTTGCTTTCTTATTATCCAAAAATAAAAATGGTACACAAGGGGATACTTGTCAGTCATCAGCAATACAAGAAAAAAGTATTTGTGAGGAGGGTGGGACCATCCTAATCAGGTCAGAAATACACAAATAACATCAAAGCTGGGAAGAATTCAAAACTTAGTAAAACTAATAAATGTTATGTTAAACTTGGCTTTAAAGTAATATTTAAAATATATATTTGCTACTTCTGTCTCTGTGACCATAACAGGGTTTTCTTCTTACCGGGTAAACTGATATGTCAAATAAACAATTTGCCCAAACCTGTGCAGGTAGTCAGTGCAAGTATCAGCCTTTCTCTGAGTCAGTGTTTAGCTTAGATGTTGTATTGTGACAAAATCTCTGTATTTTTTGGATGGAACTTGATTTGCATTTTGGTAATCACTTGTCTGCTATGTTTTCACTAAGCTGATTTAAAAATGAGTCAAGGTTCTGTGTTTCAGTAAACTTTTAATGAACACAATGTGGTAATACTTTGCTTAGGGACTAATCAGGGAAAGCAGACAAAACAAAATAGAAACATCTCTCTAGTGCAATCTAAAAATTTAAATAAATTTAGGCAGACCACACAGTTCTTGAAGCAACCTATATATTATTCAGATAATGAAGAATATTTTTGAAGTCCAAGTGTTTAAACTAAACAAATTGTAAAATGCATTTAAAAATGCACAAAAGTTCCCATTTCTTATATGTGTGTGTTCCAAGCCTCAAACTGGAGGTTAAAAGTAAGTAGTTGTGCTTCCTGGTCCTATTGTTGAACATCAGAAGGAAAAAAAAAAACAAACTGGGGGAGGAATCCATTTTGTGGGCAGAAAACATAAATTCTTGATGAATGCTGATGAACAGGTTAACAAAAATGTATGAAAGTCACAAGAACTGCATTAGGGGATGCTGGCAATTAAACCAGCTTCTCTTGTTTCTGTGTTACCTGCTTGGGACACTTGTGAGCTTTTTATTTTTTCTAGAGTCTGCTGTGGTTGTAAAGCTGAGATTTGAGATACTGCCCTTGGTACTGGGGAGGTGATGGAGGAGTTTTCTCTATTTCAAGGTGTCTCTGTGGCAGAGTTTATTCTTGGTTCCATGTCCTGGCTGGTATGAGTGAGTTTCAGTTCTCCAGGCAGAGGCAAAAGGATGTCCTAGAGATAATAAATTTCTAAACTGGGATGAAAACCTAGGGAGTTTAATGGGAATTACAATTAAACAAAAAAACTCACTGAGAACAAACATCTTTTTTAGAAAGACAATAAAAAAAAATGAGAATACCATCACACTTTTGTTTTAATATCTCCAAAATAGTCTTGTTTAAAATATTCCCTTCTTGTTGAATCCATCAATTTCAATATACAGTAGGACCTTGCACAGTGAAATTGCAGTTTCTGCAATTTTATTGCAGAATAAAGAAAAGGTCCAGAAACCTGGCTAAAACCAAAGTGCTAATACCTTGCTGCAGTTTGGAATAAAACTAGTCTAAAATATAAAAAATGAAAATTGCAATGCCAAATAAAGATAGATTAATTGGTGCAGCTTCTAAGTGTAGGCAAAATTTCACTTGTTTTTAGCTGTTTCTGTGCTTTTTGAGAATGAGGATGTCCTGTGGAGATTCTTCAAAGCAAACCACATAATTCTAAAATTGCTCTTCAAAGACAACAATTATTCATTGGTTCAATCATTTTATGAATAACTAATCAGTCTTGCATTTTTTAATAACTGAGCATTTTTCACCTACCAGATAATCACACTGGAAAGTATCAGATAAGTGCGTGTCTCTTTTAACTGTTTATTGACAGAATAAAAATATTTACAGGTTATTCAACTCAGCATTTCAGTTGGCTATGAAACAATTAAAATCCAATAGCTGTTCTTGGAATGGTGTTTATTCAGGAAGCAGGAGAAGCTCAGTTTGTCTTTGCAGTAGAAATAATCAAATCTTGTCTCTGAAATATTTTTTCTGAGGTAGTGCTGTTTCAGAAATTTTGCTGGAAAGCTGCTGCTAGTAGATGATATTGCAGAAATATTTTTTCCAACAAAGTTGTATTAATGTGTCTTTTGTTTTCCAAGAAAATCCATATCTCCATTTTTTGTTGAAAAATTTTTCCTTATGACTATCATCATGAGGATTTTTAGACATGTCATTGTTTTAACAGAAATTTAAATTTGCTTTTGTTTTTATTCTGTAAACTTTCATTCTGCACCTCTCCAAAAGGGATGGAGCTGCCCAAAAAATATTTTTGAAGATGGCTGTATTTGAAATATGCCTACTACAAAACAAGATGTCAGAAACATGTTCTGGGATAAAAAAATGGAGACAAAAGTTTGGAGTATCTTAAAATTGTCAAAATTTATTTCCAATGGAATGATTCAACTAAAGGATTTTTTAAATTATTTTAATATATATATATATTTTTAATTGCAAATATGAGCTGCCTTCAGCAGGGGCAAGCATATGGAATTCTCTTGACTGCAAGAATTTCATCACTGCTCCCTGGCACTTCAGTTGTCTCAAAGATTTTCAGGAACCCATTTGTCACTACACTGGGTGATGACAGACCAAACCTAT
The DNA here is from genome assembly GCA_037834095.1 of Argya squamiceps. Lineage (NCBI taxonomy): Eukaryota > Metazoa > Chordata > Aves > Passeriformes > Leiothrichidae > Argya > Argya squamiceps. The sequence continues at coordinate 7,077,860 of JBBMKD010000001.1, forward strand.
TTGTCACTGTGAGTGACAAATAATGTGCACCACGAGGGACTTCTTGGCTCTATTTCATTTGTAAATCACAAACGCAATGAGGCATATTTGAAATTCCCCACAAAGACTGAATGAGGGATTTGCTGCACATTTTATTTTTATACTGTAGTATGCTAATTCTCTATAATATGTAAGAATAATTGCAATGAAAAAGGTTTGTGACTTTTTTTTTCCCTCAGAATTTGTGAACTATGCTCATGAACTTTTTGAGGAAAATGTAGGCTTGAGGTTTCTCAGTCTGAATTAAGACACCAAAAAAAGAGAAAAAGCTTTTTTTTGCAGCCATTGGCATGAAATTCACAGAAAGTTACTCCCATTACTTATTGGCATGAAAAATCTGACCCTGGGAAGTAATATAGTATCTATAGTATACAAATACTTGAAAAACAGAGTTTGTGTTAGGTCCAACATTAGTCTTAAAGCACCGAGGTCTGCTTTGGTTATATCACACAACTGATTTGGCTGTTTTGTAAAGTTTGAGGCACTGCCAAAAGTCAGAGACATTGGTGGCTTAATTATTTTTAAAATCATCTCACCCTCTACACAAAACCCTTCAATGTCACGATGTTGCATGTGTTCTGGTCACGTGATAGATTATTTTTTTATATTTGAAATATTTCTATGTATAAAGACAAGCCTGAAATGAATCTGAAGAGTTGCAATCCTTTAGTACCTTCTATTTAACACATCTTGAATACATGAAACTCTTGCACAGTGTAGTTTAGTGGTAATTATGATGCTCTCACTACATTAAGTACCAGTGCTCTTGTCCTGAGACAGTTGCTTGCACATTCATGCTCAGACATTTTCTGCCATATTGTTTTAATTATACGTTGTCTTATTTGCCTTAAACACCTTCCACTCATAAATTATAACCTGGACATAAAAGATATATTGATTTAGATGCAAAAATTCAGCTTGCAAGTGCTGCATGGTAGTAATATTACCATGGGGAAAAGGAGGAAAGACTTCTTCAACAGCTTTCCTGCAAACTTGATAAATATTTCTCTCCTGATAAATATCATTCTGAAGTTCCAGTTTGTCAGCTCAAATAGCAGGGATGATCTCTTGCTGGAATATATCATCAACCTTATGATGATAATATCAATTAATTGGTATTGCTACAAGACTAACATTTTACCAGTAACATATCCTTCTATCTAAAATATTTTATTGTTCCACATGTGACCATTTAGGCAAATTATTAATTGGGTCAAAGAACCAGCTTTCTACCGAAGAGCCGTTATACTCTTTTCAAAAATCAGTCTTTCCTTTAAGATATTTGTGTGTTTTTTCCATGACTCTTGGAAGGCATGATCTCCTTGCCTGGCTAAAATTAGAAAGAGAACAAAACTGTATTTCTACAGAGAGGAACTTTTATCTTGGCTAACAGTAAATCTTCATATCTCATATTTAGCAGAGGGCTTGTTTTATTTGCTTGTAGTATCTTAATTAATTTGATCCTGAATTACATTCACAGTAATTCTACTAGCACAATCAAACTGATACACTTGCCTTTAATCTTTTTCCCCTAGAATGTGTGAAAATGCTACCTAAGGACGACATAGTGTTTTTCCCATTCCAATACAACAGTGTGAATGTCAATAAAATTGAATAAAGTAGAATTCCCACAGAGGGATTTCATTACTCTCATAATTTACGATATTAAATACTATTATTAATGGTTTTAAATGCAATTATTCTTTTTCATAATGTAGATCAGCACAAGTAGGGAGAGCCTTATTTTGGTGGCTTTAAATGTATTCCCAATTTACTTACACCACACTGAGGGAACCAGCTCCTGGCTAAAAATAGTATGTTTGTATAACAGGGTACCTCTCTGTGAACACACGCTGTGTGGGAGCACTTATCTGCTTTTGACATTCCACACTCCTGGCAGCCTGGCCCTCACAGCTTTTGGAAGTCACAGGTAAGGGGAAAAAAAGAAGAAAGCTGAGCCTTGATTATTGCAGCAATAGTGGAATCAGAGCTGTGGGGATCCAGGGCTGAGGCCCATAATTGTTCACTTATTCAGGAGTTGTGAATGAGCAAGGGCTCCACAGAAAATTTGAGGATGGCATATGATTTCTAGTAAAGGACTAATTTTTAAATTATAATATGGTAATATGTTGCTCATCACTTCAGGAGATTTTTTTTTTTTTCCTTGATATTTAGAGAATCAAAAGAACAATAAATGATGAGAGAGATGAAATACTTGAAAGTGTGTTTGGAGCTGGGAGTTTGAACCAATGTCAGAAATACTGGAACAGTATGAAGATGCCGTTAGGCTATAGATTAGCATTATAAGGAAAAGAAATTGATCCCTAAACCTCAAGTTTTCTTTTTTTATATCAGTTTCAACAGAGGTGGGCAGTTATTGCCTGAAGTTGATCTGTAGCCTAATCACTAGCACTGCTCATTATGGGCTCAGAACCCAAATATTAATGCTAGAACAGAAACTGTCCTCTGGCCAGAGACAAAGAAAATAACTACTTCTTTCCTCAGAAATGTCCTACACTGAAGTGGTTAACAAAAACAAAAAACAAAAAACAAAAAGCAACAAAAAAAAAAGGAAACAAGTTGAAGGCCAACATTGTGAGAGATAATCTAAAAATTGCTTGCACTGTTTAAAATCATTTCATTCTCTGTAGAAACTCTTCAATGTCTTGGCTTTGAATTTAGCTCTGGTTGTGATTTATTAATGTGATGGATTATTTTTCCCCCAGCACCCTTCTACAGCATTTATTAGTGTTTAAACCATCATAATAGAAACAAACAAACAAACAAAACCCAAACAAAACAAACAAACAAACAACCCCCCCACAACAACAAAAAATTGCCACCACCACCAAAACAAAACAAAACAAAACAAAACCAAAAAAACCCCACAAGAACTTTAGTGTCTGGGTCTGGGGTTTTTTGGTGGTTTTTTTTTGCTTTTGGTTTTATTTTTGTTTGTTTTGTTTTGTTTTTTGAGAGTACTACATGTTGTAGCATATAAATCTAATGGAAAATCAAATAACCTAGTAGTAAAAACAAGGCACATCTTCTAGGTCCACATAAAATGAAGGGTACATCTGTCTTAGAGTGATGAATTGCTTCATTTCTTTGTGAAATTTGTGTATTGCATTTAAATAATTCTATTAAACACTTTAAGAATAGTCTTTCATCAAGCTGTAACTGCTCAGGTGATACTGAAGTGATACTGAAAGTAAAAGTACTGAGCGAGTTGTAAGAGAAAAACAGAAATCTGAAATGTAAGCTGTCAATAATGTTTCCATTCATCAAAAGTGACAAAGTCATGGTTGCAAATTCTATATGCCAGAACTTAGAAGCTTCGTAAGAGTTTCCCCATTGTTCCCTGAATTTAATAGGCAGATTGTGAGAAAAAAACTAATTAAAGGAATCTGTGGCTTTTCTCCAGCACTGAATTATGAGGTCATTACTACTTGTTAAAATCCTTATTCCACTCAAATATTCATAATTATCTATTAGGTCTCTTGCAGATAGGGAGATTATGATAATACATCCAGCTCTTCTTATTAGTGGGCAGTTTTCATCAGTATTCCAGATTAGTCCACTACTCTGAGCCATAGGCACATCAACATAAATCACCAATGCAAATGCTAAACAAAAGTAACTTCTCTGTGGGAAGGACGCTCCTGGTTGCTTTACTTTCAACAATTTTTTCTTCTGCATTACTTGCAGCACTTTGAAACCTGAAAATGCAATTTCTCTTGCTATTGATTTTTGTTCTTTCCCATTTAGTAGGCACTGAGGTAGCTGGAGATCTATGCATGTACCTTTCCATGGGGTGAGCCTGGAATATGTTTTGTTGTTTATGTTGCTCCTGCAGCTTGGGGGCCTGGTCTCAGTGTGTGTGGAGCACTTCACCTGCAAAATCAGAAGAATTCTTTGCTTACAGAAAGTTCTGATGAACTCCCTTATTTTAGTGCACCACTGCAATGACCTTAGTCTGACTAAGTCCATATTCTGTACACATCCTTTAGCTGTCTTATTCTGAAAGCCTCTCTGCATATTTGATTGCTTGAAGGAGTTTTAAGGTGCGAAAGTTTGTAACTTCACAACCTTAGGTTTATGTTAAACCTGCAGCCTTAATATTCTTTCCTTACAAGCAAAATTTAATTCTATTTGTTTATAGGTTTCTGTTTAAGATATCTATCACATGCAGAGTTTCCTACCAAAGCAGCATCTATTAAAGCAGGTCAAGAAGTGGAACTGGAGGAAATATCATTGTGCTTACAGAGCTCAAGTGTGTGGTGGTTACTCTTTCATCCATCTAAACAACATGATAACTAAAGGATTTTTCCAATGCAGAACAAGGTTACTAACATAGCTGAAATATTTTCATCTTGTTCAAGTTTTGGTCAAATGAATGTATGATTTCTAGATTGAAATTAAAATTAAATGAAAGCTATAAAATAAGTACTTTAATATCTCTGTTCCAAGATAGAATAGTGTACTTACTGAAATATTCACACTTTTTAACTTTTCAGAGAGAGGTCAAAGGGGTCAGCAGTATCTGGAGTCTATCTTAGCTTTTTTTTTTTTTTTTTCTCAGTCTGCCAGCTTCTTCAGTCTCCCCTTTCCTAAAGAAAAGCAGAAATTCCTTTTGCCACATGGTCTGAACAGGAAAGAAACTGGTCTGCTAAGGACAAGGAATTGGAAAGTGATTTGAAGCTGATAATCTGGTATCAGGGTAATGGCAGTGTAATCTGTCATTGCCCTGGGGATTTCCTGTGAGAAAAAATAACAAAGTGTCTAGCAGGGTTATCACAGCAGCAACCACAGCAAATATTATGGGACAAGGAGAAAGGGGAAGATCATGACTGCTCCTCTATAGCTTTGATTCAAAACTGCAAAGTACTGCAGATATTTTCACTAAAAATGGAAGTCCAGGGTGATCCATCTTGCAGATGCAGATCACAAATGTGACAGTGCTAGAGAGAAACTACAGGTCTTTAATGAAATTCAGTCCTGCAATACACATTCCACAGGAGAAACAAACCAGTTTGGGAATGTAGTTGCTATGGGTGGATGTCTGGGCATCTTGTGGGTTTTTGGGGTTCTTTTGAGTTTGATGAGGCTGAGTATTAAATATGCCTTATTTCAGTCTATTTAAATGCAGTCAAAGAGAAAAGAGTTCTACTAGAATGAAAGTTGGACATCTGTAGGGAAGATGAGCTGCACTGACCATCCTTGTCTCAACAAGAGGAAAAACTGTTTTAAATAGAATGGTATAAAGAGACTGTTTAAAAACCCAAAAATCTGGGTTTTTCACCAACATGGGTACTGTTCCCAGATATCAAAATATTAAAATGCAGATGGACCTTTGTCAGCTGGGTTAACTGCCACTCATGAAGAAGAGTTACTGATTTCCATCAGGCCAGCTCAGAGTTGTGTGTTCAATAAAGGGAAAAAAGATGACACCCTACATCCTTCATTTCTAAAATGGGAAAATTACTTGTATTTCTCAGGATTCATTGAGGAGTTTAATAAATAGCAAACACATTCAAAAAAATACTCAGTAAGAACTGGAGATTAAATTACCCTCTCCTTTCCAGGCTAAACAGTGGTACAACAAGCTCAAAGGATATGACACGAGTTACATAGACTCAAAATAAATATTTTAATAAGTTAGTTCCATTCTAACTGTCATGAATTGACAGCCTTACACCTCCCAGTTTCTAAGATATTTGTGTTTAGTTACGAAATTTGCCTATATAGTGGGATGAGGATTCATATTTGGTTGGGTGGTTGATTGTGAAAGGTTTTTCTTTTTGTTGTTGTTTTCTCTGAAAGAAAGGAAATTGCTGGTGTTTGCCAGTGTCATTTCTTGACTTGGTACAAATAATTAAAGGAGAAGTCTGAGGGGAGAATGAAGACTTATTCTGGTTTAAAGTGACTAGTCTAAGATAGTCACTTTTATGAAGTAACGTACTTGAATGGTGTTTAGACAAATTTAAGGGGGAAAAATAAAGGATATATCTTAGGACCACAGTTTCTGTGAATTACAGCACTGTTAGTCTTGGGTTTATAAAGTCAGGTTAGAAGACTTCAAAAAGCATTAAAGATTCAAACTAGTTTTTTCACATTATTGTTAAAACATTGTTCTTTGACTTTTCACAGCCTGGTGTTAACTAAAGGGTTTTTGGTTGGTTGTTTGTTTTCCACACCATGTGACATAAGAGTTAAAATAAAGAAAGCTGATCTTATATAAGTGAGCATTTTCAAACATCACATTAGGTGGATAGGTTTTTGATGTTTCACATCTGAAAGTAAAGACAGAAGGGAGCCATAGGACATCAGCATGGTCTTTACTGAACTTGTAATTTTCTACCAAGAGCTTTTCAATGGCCAATTCTAATCATTGCTGGGTAGTGCTGCATGGTGTTTCTAAAAAAAAAACCACAGAGAAGCAAGTGGATTTGCCTTTACTTGTAATAAATTCATTTTATATGCAGATACAAAAACAATACATTCAAAGTAGCATTAATATTATTTACAAAAGCACATTTCTGTTATTAGCTGCAACATAATCAACTGTCCTCTTTCCATGGGTCATCTAATGATATAAATTTCTAAAAATAGTATTGGTCCATTCATGTAACTTGGTCACTGGGCAGAGGAGAAACTGAACTGCAATTGTACTTGCAATCAAAAACAAACAGGTGGATAATCTTTGTCTTCAGATGCAACTATTTGTAGTTTTTGCTTTTAACTTCCCTCTGATTCATTGCTTACCACAAAACATTTCAGAAGACAGGAAGTTATAAATAACTTAAAACAAGGCAGGAAATTATAGGAGATGTGATTAAAATGTAGACTTTTTCTAATTCCTGATGATCATGGGTCACAATGCAGAGATTTTTTCACTTTAAGAAGCGTGGTGGGGCAGGAACAGAGAGCAGGGCTACGGTTGACCAAATCTGCTGCACAACAGTGAGAGAACTACTGAAAAGTATTCTGAGAATTTTCCCTGGGTTCTTGGAAAGCTTGCAGAGTGTGATTTCTAGTGGGTGGTGTTCATAGTTATGAAAGCAGTTATGAAAGCTATTAGACTGTTTGCTTCTGAGGAGCACAGACATCTGTGGTGTCTATGAAAATCCCTCTCTGGTGCAACAGATCCTTCCTGGGTCACCTCTCTCCTATAATCCACATCTTCTATTGCTGTAACTTACATCAGACATCTCAGAGCAGCTGGAGGTGTGGCCTTAGGGCATCCAGGACCTGCAGGTTTTGTGCACTGAAATTTAAAGTCTGTGACCTGATCACGTGCAAGCTGGGGATTTTGGGCTTGTTTCAATTATGCTGTAAGCCACAATAACTCTAATTGTCATTGTGGAGAAATGTATCAAATAGCTCAGCTACTTGGACAGCACACAGTTTAGAATTTATTAGCTGCTGCTCTGCTCCTAATTTAGTGGCACAGTCTCATCTCATTGAAAGTTTAATTGCCATTATTAAGTAATCATTTTGATAGGTTATTCCATTTTCTGCCCTGTTTATCTTCTGTTCTTAAGCGTCTTGCTTTTTCCTCCTTCAACGTTGCCATCTCAATCTGAGCTCCTCCTGACTAATTCTCAATATTTTCCAGCCTTTTTAATGGCACAATCAGTACTTGACAGCATCTCTATGTCTTCTGCAATTCTGTCAAATTGGAAGAGATTTGAGTACTGCAATTTCCCTTCTGAGCTCCTGCTGTTGCACCATTTTGACACATGGGATTTTTCATTTTCCACCTTTTTTTTTTCAGTTTGTTACTATACAATAAGATTGTTTTTATGTTTAAATCAGTTACCCATTGAAAAAGTTAGCTTTCTGAAAAAAATCTCCTTTGCCCAGAGTACCTCTAATATCTTTTAGGGTGTGTACATGAAATAAGGAATTTTCTAACTTGCAATCATGGTCTGTAGAGGGTAGTTAGCAGCCAAAGCCATTCTTTTATACTGGTTATTTTTTCTATCATAATCAACTTGAAAGAGCTTCTGCCTTGTCATTATGCATATCACATTTTGGGGTTTTTTTCATAGACATTTACGAAAGGAAATGAAAATAACCTAGGACCTCCAAAATAATCTGATTTCTATTTTGCAAGTTACATTATTTTTATCACTACAGTATCTTTTCTGCCCTTTTATGCATCCTCTGGTGTGTGCACATATATGCAAAAAACCCCACTCATAATGACAACAAGATCCCTGCAAGGGAGATGACATGTGATGTGCAGCTATGGATTGTTATTTGAGTCTTTGGAGAGAATGCTGAAGATGAATAGTAATAAAAAAATATTTATATTTTCTGCCTTATTTGATGCTTCTTACTTATTCTTCTTTCCAATATTTCATACTGATATTACTGACCTCAGGCTCTATTTATTTCATTGCTTTAATTACTGATATTTTTGAAGTACCAAGTAACATCCAAGGCCTTTTTCTTTCCTGATGGATATTTTAATGACCGTGGCATGATAAAAGTTGCTGAGCATTTAATGGATACTTTAACTCCACTGAAAATCTGTGTACAATAAAAGTGCTTTCCATGACATGTCCTGAAATACAGACTCCTGGAAGGGATCCTGCAGACTTTTGGAGAGAGAAGCCCGTGCTGAAGCAGGGAAGAAGTGAGTGGTGGGGGGAAGGTGTTTTAAGGTTTGGTTTTGTTTCTCATTACCCTGCTTTGATTTTGATGTGTAATAAATTAATTTCCCCAGTTCAAATCTGCTTTGCCCATGACAGGAACTGTGAAGGATCTCTCCCTGCGTTTTGTCATGTCTTCTCTCCCCTGTCCAGCTTAGGGGAGTGACAGAGTGGCTTTGGGAGACACCTGGCCTCCACACAAGATCAATCCACAACAGGATGGAAACTCAAGAGGCAAGGCACCAGGCTGCTGAATGGACCTGGTAAGAATTATGGGGATTATGAGTTTTAAAAAACCAAAATGAAATATCAAAGAGAATGCTTCTCTCAACAGGCCATCATACAAAGACCTCAAACAGCTCAGAATTACATGTATGACTAGATAGAAGTATCTTTTTTTGCTTGCTCTAAAGTAATTTATTTTTCCAGGTGATCCTGTCCAGCTGTTTTGCTTCTCCTGCCTGTAGTTCTTCAAGAAATGGTGAGCTGGAATGAAAGCATTGAGTGGCTAACTTAAGAATGTCTGATCCAGATGGACTTAATTAAACAGGATTATTATTTTAATTCTAATGCTTTTATTACTGTAATAAAAATGTATTTTTAATATGGTTTTAAAACTCATGTCCATTGTTCCTTCATAGCAGTTGTAAGAAACTGCAGTCACATCTCTTCATTTCTATGATGCCACTTCCCCCCCTGGTTTGTTTGTTTGAGAACTTATTTCCTCTGTGTCACAACTCTTTTAAGCTCCTGGATATAAATTACAACTTGTAGCCAGTCAAAGATCATTTCTATTTGGCTTCAATATTTCTGTTTTCAAGCTTACTCAAGGTATGCATGCAATGTAAATCTCTGTTCCAGTGAACAACACATAATTTTTGTGCCCTATTTTGAATCTGAAATCATCCATTCTGTAAAGAAAAGGGAAAAACCTCAAAAATAGATCAAAGAGAAAACTTAATTATTTACATGAATGGCAAAAGAGGATTATAAAAGCCCTTTTTAAGTTGTCAGCACTGCATCTTTCATTATGTACGTGCTAAGGATAACTATAAAGAACTGTAGATTTTATTTTAAATATATTCTCTGTGTGTTGTACATATATATATATATATATGCACAGATGCTTTAACCCTGTACATTGTGCTAGTCATAGGCTCTGCAGTAAAGACATGTTTATTATCTACTCTGGAGAGTGAAAAGACCCACTGAGAAATTCTAGTCCTGTATCTGTTGCAGAGTTTCCATTTGCCCTTCCAGCATTAGGGACTGCTGGAAAGGTTTGAAAGTGTGGCAAGTCTCCTGGCTTGTTAATGTCTTTCTCATCCTGCCAGCTGGGAACTTAACCAGACACAGTTTTATTGTGCATATTTAAGTCGGAATAATGTCTCACAGATGCTCATGTATCTCAATTCCCATTTATGTATCATTTTTACTACCATCTGATTTTGTGACCTGCAGTTTGTATTTATTGTCATTACCCAAGCCATCCAGTCTTCTTTAATAATACTAAACAAAAAGTTTAGTACAATTATATAGGTTCTTAGAGAAAATGCACACAATCTGAACTGGCTATGCACAGCTGTTAACATTTAAATCCCATCTATAAGTGGAAACAATTATCTTTAAATTCTACATGTAATAAAACCAGCAGAATGCTTCTGGCCTTTTCTGAAATTTGTCTTTGGAAATTAATACTGAAAATGGGTGTTTTCTTCATTACTGTTTTCCTAATGCAATCTATAGAGTGGAATGTACTGTTAGTGTAGGAGTGAGATCTGAGGCCTGGATCCCAGTTTTTCAGAAGGACAGACTTTATCCTGAATTTGAAACAAATTAAAAAAAAATCAGATTTGTGGGAAGAGATTCCTTATTCTAAATACATCCTTTACACGATGCCACAGCCTTGGGATGGCAACTTTTAATAAGCATGGATATGCCCAGACAGGTTCTCCATGGGGCCTGTTTGGTGACTGCAGTCAGAAGAGCTGTGATGCACATTTGACACGTTTAAAGTTCTGCAGCTGAAGTTTTGTTTTACCATTCTAACTTCTCTTTTTAAAAACTTCTTCCCTATTTCCTCCCTTTCTGCTGCTAATGGTGGATGGCAGCTGTCTCGGGACCTCGTTGCTCCATGCTTCTCTTGTCAATGGAAGTGTTTTCCTCTTGGCATTGACAGACTGAAATATTTTCATGTCATCCTTATGAAGTTTCTTCTGATGGACTGGATGAGTGCAACTGTTAGCTCTCTTAACTGATTCCACTCTTGTTTTTAATTAGTGACTTTACAGCTCAAGAATAATTTTTCCCAGCTGTCTCTCCAACACTGAGAAGGGTACGTGTATCCATGTGTAAGGGACCAAACAAAGGAATGCAGTGTGAAGTTATCTGCTGTTAATAAAACCAACTTGTTTATTATAACACCTTTAAATTATTGAGTGTTCTGTCTTGACTCAGTCATCTTTCTTTTCTCTCAATGAGAGAAAAAGGATATTTATGACAAAGTAATACAATGAAACTGTTAATAACTGTTTATTTTTAAAATACATCCTTTTATGGAGATGTATGTAAGTTAGATTCCTGGTGAGGACAGCCTTCAGAATCAAGTTTAAACTCTGAGTTTGAAAGATCAGACTGAAGTACAACGTGTATCCACCAGGGAAAGAATGAACTTGTTGAAATGTTTATAAGGTGGTCTTAAATAGCAATGAGTTCTGAACACCCAAAGAGCATCTAGTATGGGGGAGAAGCTTTAGGTAATGAAGTTAAAGACTGAATTTAAGTTTTGACTGGATTGAAATAAAAGCAAAGAAAGGATGGAAGAAAGGCTATAATTATTGGAAGAACATAATGTGATGCTTAGACAGGATGTGAAATTCACTGAGGAACATATTGCGGCTATAATTAGAGATAGTGTTTCAGTCACTTTAAAAATGAGTCATTAGAGAATGCATTAAAAAGAAAAATTCTGCATCTGTTGGGTCTCCCAGTTGGGACAAAAACATGAGACCTAAAAGGAAAATGCAAATTTTTTCTTCTGAGGACCTCAGAGATTACATTCCAGAAGTGAAGCACAAATAAAGCCTTGAAGTTGGAAACAAATAATAAAAACAGTAGCTTATAATACTTTCCATGCATACTTCCAGAATATATAGAAGAACACTGATACTTATCCTGCAAGGAATTGTAATTGATTGCTTAGGAATTTTACAGGGTATTCCTCTCATCTTTCATCATTGCTTCCAGTTGTAGTCAGGGCAAAATAGTTGCACTGTATGTTTTTGTAATGTACACTAAATAAGAATAGTTGAGTGACTTGTCTCAGTTCTTCTGTGTCCATCTCCAATATGAAATAAGCTAGATAGAGAACAGCTTTTGTTATTCATTTCTTGTCTACAATAAACAATTTTCAATTAATTTCTTTTCTAATTGTGCTAGGACTAGAGGTGAGAAGCACAGATGTCAATTTTGATTGCATTGGCTTTTGCAAAGAGCTGAATTTTCTGGAGGAGGAGAAGTTTGTGGGAAGGAGGTCAATGCATGTATCTGGCACCACATTGCTTTCAGGCTGTCTGCATGAGGGAATGTTCTACAGTAAAATATATTGCCTAGCAATTTTAATCAAATCTGCAAATAAAAGGAAAACAAGTTACACATTAGAAAAGACAATGCTACCATTTGGTCCAAGAGTTTCCTCTTTTTTCGGCCTCTAATATAGATAACTTTGTGAATCTCTTTATCTCAGATGATCATAATCTGTTTTGAAAAGTGTTTGTCCATGGAGTTTTGCCACAGACTAAACTTGTATAGACTTTATTAAAAATAAGATGATTCTGTGTCAGTGGTCTACATGGACCAAAACAACCCAACCCTAAACAAACAAAAAAAACCCCAGAACAAACCTGTAATATTTGAGGTTTCTGTTAGTACACAAGCAATATGGTTGTGAACTGCTGTGGAACTCAGGGGTGTAACACTTTCCTGAGTCCAGTTCAGATTTAAAAATAAAAGGTATACCCTGTACTTTGAATTATTTGTGTAGTTTATGAAACTTGTTGATGAGTGCAAATTGTGAAGAACAACAAACAGTCTTAGAACAATTAATTATTTCAGCACTCCAAAGGTAAGGTGAGATAAGTTTGCAGCCAGTTATTTTGGTCTTCATCATATTGTCTGAATGTGGTTATTGTTATATTTATCAATGGAATAATTATAATACTGGTGTTTCTGCTCAACTTAAGTTGCTTACGAGAGATGAGTTCTCTCTTAACTGCTTCCTAGTTAAGCCTTAGCTCTGAGGAAGTGCACAGGAAATGTTGTTCTAGCAGTGGTTTAATACCAAACCACTGTATTTGTCTGACACACTGCTTTGTGGAGGCTGAGCCTTTTCCTCTCCTGCCTTTTGAAATTCTCTTTAATAGCACCCAAGACAAAGCAGCTTCTGGGCTTTAACAAGAAATGAAAACACCTAAGAATTAACTCAATTCTCATAATAACTGTTTATTTTTTTTATTTAGTTTTATTAAATGCTGGTTGGAAGACAAGTTATTGACAGCTTTCATAAAACTCAAAGATGTTTATTTAATCTATTAATCCTGTCTCTGCTAAGCTGTCACAAAGATGATCTCTTGGATAAGACAACCTGTTCCCTGAGAAACTAATAGAAAAGTTTTATGCAGTTGGATAGGCTAGCAAACATAATGAAATCTTTATCCCTCTTGAAATGGATAAGATAAAGGTTTAATTTAAAATTAAAACGATTTTACCTTTACATATAATCACCAGCTCTGGTCTCTGAGTGTTTACATCAGCCTAAGTGAGAGGCATTGTCTAAAGCACCCAAATATTTTTAGTACACTTTGCTTTTCCTTGAGGAGAGGGGGGAGATGCTCACCAGGCACAGAGGATGCTCCATCAGCTGTCTGCTGCCTAATGTTGGCTGTGACCACTGCAGGCCTGGGCCTCCAGCTGGAGACCCAGAGATAAACACAGAGTGGAATAATCATATTACAACTCTTTGGATATGCTTCAAACTAAAAGGTTTTCTCGGGGAGAGGAATTCTGACGTGCAGTGTCTGTAAAGCTGATTTAGAACAAATTGTTTGTGCACACTGGGACAGGAGCAACCTCACTAATACATCTGATCATGCTCCTGTGTCAGCATTCCTGAATTGCTGGTGAATGGGAAGGGGGGAGGGATGTCTCCTGTAAGATTTTAATACTTTAAAGAAGAGTGGAAGGACAGGAAATGCAAAATATTAGGAAGGGAGAGAGAGCGAGTTTAGGGATTTTTTGGTGAGATTTTTTTTTTTTTTTGGTTGTTGTTTTCTTGTTTTGGTTTGGTTTGGTTTTAATGTTTTGTTTACTTTTGTTTTTAAAAGAACTATTGGGTTTTAATAGGTCACCTTAAGTAGGAGAGGAATGAAAATAAAGCTGTGTTTTACATTTTTTACCTTCTGCTGAACCTGAGTGAGCTGTCCAAGTCACACTCAGGATGCTATTAAAAGAGTTGCTCCGCTTTTATGTAAATGAAAATATTAATTATCATACTTGAATTCTGAAAGTGCAAACATTACAAGACCGTCTCAATAACAACTGTAATTTGGGGGATGGTTTATGACTAGTGTATTTTAAGCACTCACAGGTTCTATAATTATACTGAAGATGTAAAACAAAGGTACTACAAAGTAAGGATGACTTTTTTGGTTCAGACAAAGCATAGTTTGAACACCAGGGCTGAAACCTGAAAAAAAAGTTAGCCAACTCTTTTTTAACAGCTGCAGAGTAAATTCCCATAAAACTCCACTCACTTTTGAAAGAGAGTGAATTAAAATACTGAGGAAGCTCAGTAATATACTTCTATTTTCCTTCTCTAACTAATTTTTTTTTTACTTTTTTTTTTATTTTTTCCTCATTCAGAATACCCTTTGCCAATTAAAAGTTTGCTTTCACAGTATGGAGTACATTTAGGAGGGATTTTTATAAAATTGTATTTAGAGTATCACCACTAGTGTTGGTAATTAATTTTTCCTAATGTCCATTTTTTTTTTTGTGAAACAATTGTCTACATAATAAGGACATTGTGAGACACGAGCATCACAAGCAAAATAAGCAACCCTTCCTTGTTCTGGGTTCATATTTTGCAGTGATTTAGAGATACTTCAGGACTTTAGCAGTTTTGCTAGACAATAGATATAAACTGACCTATAATACCACTTGCATCAGTGCCCCAAATCTGATATAATATTTTTGAAAAATTTACTTGTGTGAGTGATTCTGTTCCTCTGGAAACTGTTGGTGTGTTACACTGAGCTGCTGGGCATTGCCTGGTCCTGCTTCTAGCAGGTAAATTATGTTGACAGACTGCTAAGAGTAACTTATTTTCCTGCATTTTTTTCCCTGTATGTTTTCTACATTGCAAGTGTGTCATACAAAGGTAAAGGAGCTGGAAAAACTGCAGTTTTTTTGCTTATAAATGGCTGCTGAGTAGATCCACAGAACAAGCTCTGTGGTAGCATTTCTTTCAAAGCACAGACATAAAGATTAGCAATTATTTCACTGTACGTATTTAACTATAATAACAAAACTCATCTGAAGAAGATCTGAAAGGAAAAATTTATCTTAAGCACTTCCTTTTCTGTATAGTTTTTAGATCTGGAATATTCCTCTATCTTGAAAGAAACGAATGCAGGAGGCTGCAAAAAACCTTTTTGCAAACTGGGCTGAAAGGATTCATAGATTTTTTTTATTATGTTTTTAACACATTGCTTACAGGCTATAATCAACTACCTCAGTAGTCAGAAAGTCTTGTTGAGCTTGCAGGTTTTTTTTCTCAGATCAAATCCTATGTTGTACCATGCTGTGCAAATAGCTTCCCATTGAAATCTCCAGAGATGTCAAATGTAGCAGGCCAAATTCTGCTCTGAGAGGTGCAGACAGGCCTAACAAGCATCCAAAATTCTTCCTCCATGTTCTTCATCCTCAATACACACCCCTTTGCTTCAAAATTCCCAATGCACACCCCTTTTCTTCGAAATCTCACAAATAAATAAAAAGCTTCATCACCCCCCAAACCATCTCTGCCCACTTAAGGAGTAGTTGAAAGCAAGGTGGGTAAAGGAAGCAGACTAAACCAACTGAAGAACTTAAAAACAGTTGCTTTAATTCAATTTACAAACCTTTTCTCATGTGTTCTTCCAAACGAATTTAGGAATGAAGACTGTATAAGAATTCTGAAAGATAACTATAACCAGTTAATGACAGAAGTCTCATTCACTGTTCTACGCATTAATTTGATATTTATTTTCCTCTCTTTTTGTGTGATCCTTCATGAAATGGCTAGGGAAATAAAATAATTATGAATCTATTTTCTAACTTTTTCTGTGGTAAGGCAGTTGAATTATGCTATAAGTAATTTATGGGGAGCTGTTAACACAAATAACTTTTCCCCTGCATTTTTGTCCAATGCTTTCATTTAAAACAGTATGCTAATTAGTCAAACTCTAAAGCATTCAAAATTAGCATTTCTATTTTTGTTTTATGATGCAGTTATTAAAATTAAATAAAAAGTTTTTGAGTAAATGAAGTTCTATTACTGAATTACATAATTGGGTTTCTGAATTTTCTATTAAATAACTACTGTGACTTTCATTATTTGGCAAATTCATGAAGAACTATGGGAACAAAATCATAGTCTCTAACTAGATTTCAGTGATGGTACTCGGGTTTTCATGGGATCAGCTGATCAGGGCCTGGAAATATTATAGAATAACTTTAATATCCAGGATAAACTAAATGTGGGAATGCTTTTGCTTACAGATATAGAAAATAGGAGCATGTGAGAGCATGCATAGATACATGCACTCATCTGGCTCAAATGGTATTTAACAGGACGTGGTTTACAGTGGTGTGGTACATGCTGCTTGTCACCTAAATTTGTGCCCTCAAGTAAAATAAAAAAAAAAAAAAAGAAATCTCACACATTTTGCCAGGGGTTTTGTGTCAACCCAGATTTGAAGGGGAAGATGAAACTGAAAAACTGTCTTAACAAGAATTTTGCTTGGGCTTACTGAAGGAAATAGGAAACTGTTTTAAACACTCTTTGGCTTTTATCCACCCAAATTGGCCTGTTCGTTCTTGTGTCTTCATATTTTTGCATGTCTGCTGTGAAGAGGGAAAATAGAACTTACAAAAATAGTTAAAAGTCAGTCTGATATTGAGAAAAATGAGATTTATTGGCAGGAGGGATATGTTACAAGTGAAGCAGTTGAAATGAAGCCATATGTAGGGAAGGTAAAATAAGGTAATAAAGCACTGGATGAATGGCAATAAAAAGACCAAAGATTCCAAATCTGAACAATAGAAGCAGAAGTCAAGCAGTCAGCGTGTAACGGATGGAATTAGTTTAATGTGCTGGCAAGAGAGAGGATATAAATTCTGTGAAATGAAATGGAAGTGAGCCACCATGCTGAACTGGACTACAAGCCCACAGAAAGAGAAGGCTTTGATGTAGATTTGATGGGGGTATCCTGTGGGGCGGAGGCAAGGGAGCAGAGCTGGATGAAGGGATTTCAGAAGATGGAAATACTGCAGAGGACTGTGCTCCCCTGGTGGAGCCAGCAACAAGGGCTGCATTGGATGTGGTCACCTGGCAATCTTAATAAGCACCTCGCTGCCCTAAGGACAATGCTTTGCTTCCCTTTTTTTACCTTTTATTCTGCGAGAAACTGGAGGAAACCTCAGGCACATAATTGCCAGTGCCCCTACACAATTCCTGGATTCAGTCTCCATGGCTCCAGTCATTAACGCTCCCTTTCCACAGTTCCATCTGTCCTACAAACTGTGGGTGCATCCCCGTTTCCTTTGTGAGGCATTTAGTCATGGCTGTTTTTTTCCATTGAGGTTTGAGTTTGGGGGTGTGTCTGCTGCTTGGGTAAGGCTTTTGCTGGTTGGGAACAGTTTAACAAATGTCAGAACAGTGCTGCTGCCCTTCCCAAAAGGCAATATATGGATGTACAAGCACGTGTACAGATCAATGACGTCCCCTAACAAAATCCCATATGCCTTTTTTCACTGTCAGGATGCATTTTAAACAATTCCACAGCAAGGCTTTCAGTTCTGTGGAAGGCACAGCTGCTCAAGGCCTGCATGCATTTCTCTCATGCCATTATTAGCTGTTTCCTGCAGTTTACAGGCTTGTAGCTAATATTTGAAAAGCTAGACAGTGTAGGTTAAATGGCAGCTTTTTGACAGTGACCAGAAATCCTGGTATGTTTGTCATTGAAAACCTAGAAAGACACAGAAAGGGAAGTGTTATGCAAAGACCTGTATATGGTAGCACATGGAATAAAAAGTCACTTTTTGTTTAATATTTTATTTTTCAGTATACACTGAATATATGATGTTTAAAACTACTTCAGAATGTAATTTCAAAGGCTGAATTTTCTGTATTTCTATCTTTAGATCTTGTGTTCATTACTGTCTGATTAGACCTTGTCCAAGACCTTTGAAGTTTTTGGGGGAGTATTCATTCCAAACAAAAATTTTAAAAATATATTTTTTCAGCAGGTTTCTATAGCTAAATTCCACATGTTTTGAAAATTCCACCTTTAATATTTTGTGCTTCTCTGAACATTAACAAGTATATTTAATCTTTATGAATAAAGAATAAATAAGTGCTTGTTGTTAAGTGTTTATCAAGGAGCAGAGACAGTACATAGATTTTTCTATATAAAATAAGATAAGCTTGATTAGTCTGATTTAACCTTGCTGCAATTACCTTAAATTAAAATCAAGACTTCAAAGAAAAAAAAATTGATTTGAATTTTGGTCGTGCTTCTAAACACATGATTAATCTTTCTTGGTTCTTTATTGTCAGTATTTTACAATTCTTTTTAACACCTGTGCTTAAACAGGACTTCTTTTTGCACCTGCAATTATTTATGCAGTCATTGCACAGACGTTTTCACCTCCAGTTTGTTGTAGGAACCCTTATGTCAGAAGGAGTCTGTGTAAACACCTAAACTGAATGTGTACCACCTTTTCATTATACTGATATTAAAATTCAGGGAAACATTATTTTTTTTTTCCAATAAAAATTAGGGCCCATGAAGAGTTACTTGAACAATATGAGGTAAAAGATAATTTCTGCCATTATTTTGTCCTCCAAATTATGTGCTGAAAAAATCTAGAAAAAAAATGCTTCAAAGTGACATTGTAATTAAAGTGACAACTGTATGTTGGTCAATATGGAATGAAAGAAATTAAACAAACTCCTTGAAGAAATTCATGCAAATGTCCAAGAAAAGGTGTTACTTAGGAATTCTAGTGGATTATAGAGAATGAGCCTCATGTATGGGTGAAATCATCACTGTAATTGTGTTTGAGAAAAGCAGTTTAATTATATTTCTTGTATTGTTTTTATGGATACAGAAGTAAAGATTAGCCATAGGTGTATTTCTTTTAAATGAATCAATTATTTAAAGTTTCTTGTAGCAAAAGTAACACTGTATTATAAAAAAAGGATTTAGCTGTCACATTCTCCATACATCTCTCTGTGTCTTGTGTGACAGATCCTTGCTCCATCCTTCTTAAAGCTTGCTGGTTTTTTTTCTATTGTAAACAAGTCAAGTCTTTCCTATTATTGATCACTTTGAGCAGCTTCTAGGTAACTCTTTTACCATGTCCCTTTTTGTTTTGTTTTCTTTTTTTAACAATATCACATAAAAAATTACTTTTCTAGTTACTGTAAATTGCTTTCCTTAGCGTCTTAACCAGAAAATAAAAAGAAAAAAATATTAACTGCAATATGGAAGAGTTACTTGTAGGTCAAGTGAAATTTTAAATAGCTAGTGTTATTTTAAAATTTGACAATCACTTGCAGTCACTTGCAGCACTAATGACTTGCAGCACTGAACTTGGTATATCAGAGTGGTGAAGTCTGATGTTTGCAATGAGTCTGTCTGTACTTAGTGTCCCTTTTTATTTTATTTTTATTATGTAGTACTTGAAGGATGCTGTTTAAATATCAAATATCTGCAGAATTCTCAACTAGCCTTTCATATCTAACATAAAACTGGCACCTCCCTCCATCTAACCATAACTATCATAATTTATTTTCTTACTTATCCAGTATTTGATGAGTTTAATCTAAAATTACGTACTTTCATTCAATTACAACTGTAGAGGAAGAGAGTTATAAGTGTCTCCATAAGTATATATTTGTTATAAGTGCCACTGTTAGACCAACATACATATCCTGGTAGGGGAAAAAAATCCAAACCTCTGTACTATTTACTAGACTAATGTGCCTGACTTGTGCAAAGCAGTGTATTTCTCAGCACTGAACTTTTTTCATGTCTCAGCACTGAACTTTTTTCATGTAAAGAGATTTCTTTCAAACCCCCCCAAAAAGCATCCACATTGGAAAGGTTGCCTTTTCTTTTTCTCATATCTATCAATTTTCCTTATTAAATTCTTGTCTTTCTTACGTATGTGTAAGCCTTCACAGCTACAAGTGTTTAACTTCTGAACTGGTTTTTTGCTGACTACCAGAGTAGATTGAGATGAGTTACCTGTTCCCAGCTCTTCTGGGCAGTCACACCAAAGAGAGAAAGTCAAACAGGTTTGCCAAAGCAAGTGAATTAGACTTAGTGTTTGTTCTTATTGAAGCAAACATAGACATCTACTTTTTTCATCCAAATTAAAGGGTGTGTGTCCTGTTTGCTTTGGGAAAACCAGCAGACTCATTCACTTTTGGTATTTTCTGTTGTAGTCTTCACACATCTCTTTTCAGAAGTACCTGTTAAGCATGTTCATGTCTGAAAGTATTAGTTCACTCTGGCTGCACAGCAAGCTTCCAGTATACTTTTAGCAAGATTTTTTTTTCTGTATTTTCTATATTTTATCCATATTTTTAAACTGATACTTCTTTTTTTCACTGGAAAGAATCTATGATGAAAATGGCAACACAGAAAATGAGTGGCCCTTCCAGGTGTAGCCAAAGAGTGATCTCCAGTCCTGCTGTTTCCAGTTCACAGAGTACTTCTTGACCTGTATTTCTCTGTATTTAGAAATATACTGGATTTCTCATTAACGTGTGTAGCCCTGGTTTGTGCCTGAGATGTTTTGGTTTCTGAAATCCCTTTCCCAGGGAATTTTCTGTAAACAAGAGACATGTTTTTGTAATGGTAAATTGTTTACATTTCTTTCCCTAGGAGGGACTTCTTGACATCCCTCTGGTATGACCAATGTGATTGAAGAGGTTTGTTTTCT
The DNA here is from genome assembly GCA_037834095.1 of Argya squamiceps. Taxonomy (NCBI): domain Eukaryota; kingdom Metazoa; phylum Chordata; class Aves; order Passeriformes; family Leiothrichidae; genus Argya; species Argya squamiceps. The sequence goes on from JBBMKD010000001.1 coordinate 7,098,832, forward strand.
TGTCACTGATCAAATTGGTCTGTGTAGAACAGTATAAAAAGGGAGACACATCCCAAGAATAAAGGAGTAATTTTCAGACTTCTGAAGTCAGTCTTTGTGGTGTACAGTCGTTGTGGTGTACAACAGCATCAAATATGTTCAGTGCCTCTTTGAATGCATATAAACCTACAGGATTCATGGCATCTGTAGGAAGGAATTCTGGAGCCTGAGTGACTTTGACATGAAGTACCTTCTCTGTTTACATTTTCCTTGGACGTGCAACTGACCCATTTCAGCAGAGCCCTCCCAGGCCTAAGGAGTCAGTCTTTTAACTCAGACAAACCTTACCCACCTCCGCCTCTCTCGTGTCTGATTCCACAGGCCAGCCCTGGGCTTTTTAAACCAAATCCCCCCCTCCTTGTTGTCCCGTGCTGTCCTGTGGCTCCCTTCCCATTTAAGAGCTGCAGGTGATGAGCTCCAGGCGTGCACAGGGAACAGCTCCAGCTGCTGCTCAGTGTCCTGGCAATGGCACCTGGCAAGAGGAACTTTGAAATAAACCTCCCTTGAAGCCTCTACCCTGGGAGTGTAAGCACCAGCTGTTTCACTCCACAAACATGCTAGTGAAAAAAGAAAAAAAAAAAAAAAGACCACATCTGTCTATCAGTGCATCTAGACTTCCATTCCCCTGGATCAAGAAAATTTCTTAGCTCTCCGTATCTGCTGCTGCATCCTTGAAAACCTGAAATAACTCGGTAAATGCAGCATCTTGCTGATTCCTAGAGACTGTTGGCAAACATCACTTATCTCAGATTAGGTGACAAAAATATATAGAAAACCCAGGGCTTAAAAGCATAGTATCTTTTCCACAATGTTTCAGCATCTTTCTATGTATCTGTAAAATAGGTGAGCTCTGCAAGGGCGATTTAGCTTCAAACTGAATTAATTTGTTCTATGCTTCCCCTGCTTTTATTTTCTTATCTGAAATGACTGGATGTGGTTCTCCCAGAAATATCAAATCCACCTTGTTAGACTTTTCATTATCTAAATTGTCAACTGACATAACCAAGAGTAGCTGAGATGTATTTCCAGTTTCTGAAAGATTAGGTTTTTAAATAAATATTTCCATGTTAAATCTTACACAATCAAGAGCAGTCTCCCATTTTCTAATATTTGTAAACACTTCAGAATACCCTGGTGCAGTTGGGAAGTTGTAGAACGTCACCTATACCATTCCTGAAGAAAAGAATACGTCTTGGTTTAAGGATTTATTTAAACTTAAAATTTCTAACCTTGATATTTTGATTTTTTTTGTATGCAATTGATTTGGGATACCATTATACGTCTGTGAAAATTACTTGTTTTCTTAATTGAGTTGATGAACAGAAAAGATGCCAGACACAAATCAACAAAAAAAATGATCCAAAATATTTTTACAAGGAATGAAAAAGAAATACATATTTAATTTGATCTCCCTCTTTGCTTTACAAACATCTTGTTTCCTAGGACATATGATAGAAAAGGACAATGCTTGTGAATAACAATTCAACATACAACTACTCTGTCTGAAAAGTTAAGGGACTCAATTCACTCCTGTCTTCTTTTTAATGTCTATTTCTTCTGTCAGAACTGCCAACTAGTCTGTAGTAGACAAGAATGGGTTTATTTTGCAGACTATTTAAATACCTGTTTGACTCAAGAATACATCCTTTATCACATGTCTAGAAAGTGTTAGATTGCTCAAAAAGCAGACTGAACAAGCTGAAGCATCAAACCCATGAAGTCTCAGAGCATCTGTATTAAACCAGTTTAAAACATGAGAGCCAGAGATTGCGGCACATCACCTGTACTCCTTTCTGACAGTCCCTAAAGGTAGTGAAAGGGCTTTTTTTGGATCTTGCAAAAATAAAATATGTGGAAGGAACAGCCTTAAACTGATCTTGCAACTTTCTAGCAGAATATGCAGAATCCTGGAGCAATTGAGAAGTCTGACTTCAAAAAAATGGGAAAACAAAAACTGGGGAACCTTAATGAACCTTAAAGACAGAAAAAAGAGTAAATGCAGTATTTAAGGCTGAGCAGACCACATATTCCCAATGGCAAATCACTTGGAACCCTGTTTTACCTTGGAATAGCACGGGCTTTTGGGGAGTTTGTATTTTGGTTTTGTTTTTTCCAGCAGATTGTCACCTGTTTCTCACCATGGGACAGTCCGTTTGTCACTGTGTTCCTTGGCTTCCCATTCCTTGGGCCATATTGCCAGAAATGAAAGATAATAGTCCAATTATATGTCCTAAGATCTGGAAAAAACACAAAAAGAACCCACCCAACCCAAAAGTCTAAAGCATTATTCTATCAGTATTTTGGTACCATATACAGCTCTAAATTTTCCTGTTGGTTGGTTGCTCACTAACTATGGAAAATATGTAGGAAATAGGTAATACAATTTTTTTTTAATAATGTGAAAAGAGTAATTGAATACAATATTGAAGTTATGTTGTCTGTGTTACAATATAGCTTTTCTTTGTCAATTTAAGAAATATTCTCACAATAAATACAAATAGTCTATAGCTCCGTTTCTTAAAAAAAAATAAATAAAACCAATTCCATATCAGTTTTAAAAGAGATTTATGTGGTTGTGGATGTTGAATATTTTCACAGCCTGCTGCTACAGTCCAATACTTATGCTCCTGAGGAGGAAATAAACATATTGCATTAGAGAAAGAAGAGTCTATGAAGGATACAGGCAGCAGATTAAAGACAAGGAAGATGACATGTTATTTAAAACAACGCTGAGTTATTGTATCAATTGTTGAATATGATTTTAAGTATGAATGATTTAAAAAAAAAAAAATATCTGGTTTCTCAGCTTAAAGCAAGACATCAAAGTTTCAAAATAAGTTCATTCTGTACCCTTACAATATGAGGAAACAGCTCTGTATTACTCTGAGACAGTAGCCTTTGAAGTATGTGCTGAAATACTGAGGTTCTAACATACTTCCTCTGTACAGCATATTATAGTTGTTTTTTTTTCCTTTCAGTTTTCAGACCTTTGTGGTGCCTGTAGCTCCACTTCCAATTTTGTATCATCTATTAAATTTCTTTTACATGGAGTAGATCTTGTCAATGGAGCTGCTTCACTTGGAGATGCTAAAGTGAAATTCCTGTCAAAATGAATGGGTCACCCAATATAAATTAATCACAGGTTAAAATTCAATAAAAGCCATGTGAATAATAAAAATATTTGCAAATGCACATCTGTTCAGTAGCAACAATGCACACCTCTTTTCCAACTCTAGCAAAAATTAAGTTCCTGTTTGAAATCAATTACTATATGAAGCTGAAAATTCTGAAGGATACAGGAAGCAATAGATTTGCATATTTAACCTTCAAAACACATAAAATATGGGTTTTTTTAGTGTCACTCACTCTTGGACAGATGAGCTAATTTTAACTGAACTTCTCCAGTAAAGGAAATTCTAACACATCCACCAAAACAGACTGATTAAATAGTTTGCTTGGCAGAATTATAAACTGCTTTAAAATAGGGTGGGAAAAGGTTTTATTTAATTGTAGTCACATTTAAGAAGCTTTTAAATTTACATTACCATGCTGATAGATATATGGGGATGGACAATAGTAAACCAGAATTGCTTGTTGTGACTGTAGTGCTACAGACACATTCTGATTTGGACTGAGGACTAATCCAAACAAAAACAGGACTTCAGAGACAGAATGTCTAATACTTATTTATGGCAAAAATAACATAAGGAAAGAACAAAGAATAATTAAAAAAGCATTACTGAGTAATCAACTTTATCCAATGTGCAGCAGCAAATATCCCTTGACACCCTTGAGTAGAACTGAAGAAACTCAGGCACACAAACAAAAATCAGTTAACAATTATCTCTATTAACACTATGACAGAGGCATTATCTTTTAGCTCACTACTTTTTCTATCCTAAATACCAAAAGGAGATAATTTGAAAGCACATCATGTGGTTTTATAAACAACTAATCTTACCAAATAAAGGCACATCCATTACCTGTGTTCCCTGCTTGCTCTCTGGAAAGAAAATTCAGGTTATAAGGTGAGCTTAAGCAATATCTGGCAGTTCTTCAAGATAAGTAAGTATGCTGGTTGAATTTGACTGCTGATCTGTACATGAAATTAATATTATTTTCAAGACATTAAAAACTGCTGGCTACTAAAATGATCAAACAGGTGGTTACAGGTAGCAAAATGCCAGAGTGGGGAAAAAAAATATTGGAGAAGATTAATTGGAAGAAGAGTTAGCTTGGCAGAAATAAGTAATCCTATTTAAGACTTCTGTATCTGCAGGGCTGCAAAACCCCTTTTGTTGCAGTAGGGGCACCAGTAGGGCACAGAAGGATTGCAATAATCACCTTGACTGACTAAATAGATTTGGTGAATCTTTGAGAGGATGGAGTGATTTAAGAGCCTCATAGGTCTTCTCTCAAAGCATTTTATACTGAGCACTGTGGAAGATGGGGAGGAACCATCTTACAGAGTTTTTCTCCATTATTAATGAAAATTATTCTCATTATTGAAATCTCCTTACAGTGGAAACTTTGTTATTAAACATCCCAAGTTTCCTTCAGCTAAGATTGAAACGTTCAATGTTGATATTTTAACTTCTGCTTCTTGTATGGTTTGGTAAGAAGCTAAAAGCAATGTGATTTAAATTATAAAATAATGATGAGTTTAAAGGAGGGAGCAGACCATTGCTGACTTCTAGGTCATCTGCTTTCTCTTTTCTAATTACAAGTGGCAAAAATGTTAACAAAAGTATTTCAAAAGTATTTTATTGCAGGCTTAGATGATTATAAGACAAAATTTATATCTAGAACAATACAAATCTGACTTTTTAAGAAGCTTTAGTTTTTATCAGACTCTCATGTGTATGTCAAGTCCCCCCAACATTTTTTTTTTTTTTTTTGAGTGGGGTTTGTTGATATATATTCCTTTTATTTTGATATAAATGAGAACTTATTTTGGTTGAGAACAAGGATTTGGAAAATAATACAAATTCAGAAATATCTGCCACTGATCTGAAAATTGGCCACTCTTCTGAAGAGTTATTTCTTCTATTTTGCATTATTTAGGCAAACAGAAGCTAAAGAGACACCTGGTTGGAATTTTGTGACAATGACGTTGATATCAGAGTCTCTGTTTGGATCTTGGAGCCACTTGGGACATCTGCTTAGCTGCTCTTTTGCACTTATTTGTTGCTCTCAACATCAGACATTAATTATTTAAAGGTTTTTTTTTAATTCCTGAAATCTACCAGCACTGAGATTCCAGGGTTTCTTATCTGGTTGCTCCATTTGTTTTACTGTTAGATTCTTAGGGCATGGGTAATTTGGATTGGTGATAAACAGGTTATTATTCTTGGTCATAAATCCTAAATCAGTAACTGTCTTTCCTCTACATAACTTTGATAACAACTAATCTCTCTTTATCCTGATTTTATTTTCCTCAAGAGAACCTGTTTTGATATATATGTGGGTATGGTGGGGAGGAAAGATGGTAATAGAAGGCAAAGGTAGAGAAAAATTCTATTGAAATTGTCTTTTATAAATAGATTACTGGAACACTTTGAGGATTGATCAGCACTAAGTTTCATTTGAATGGAAATAGGGTCAGGGATACAATTTCAAAGTTCTCAGAAGAACACAGGTGGGCCTTAGAAAACATGGGAAATTAAATGCTACTAAAAAAAGTCTAGGAAAACAATAGTGCTTAACATTCTCAGTTCCAGAGGAGCCTGTGTTAGATCAATACATTACACTTTTGTCCTCCTGGAGACATGTGTAAGTTGCACTCAGAGATGCCTCTGCAAAGAGCAGTGACACGTCCCTGGTGCACTGCTGGCTGAGCAGCCCCTGGCTCATCACAGTGATCACACTCCAGGAGCAGAACAGCACAGAGTTCTGCTGGATCTGTAACACCAGGGGGGTTGGAATCACACAGTCTGCCAGTCCACTATTTACACTAGTGTTCAGCTCCACTGAAACCTGAGGGAAAAGGGAATTGTGTGTTTTAGTTACAGTTGTGGTGCTTCTGTTGTGGGTTACTGGATGTTTGCTGTTTTCTGCTCCACTTGCTTGCATGGGGCACCTTCCTTTGAGTGCCTGCCTCCCACTGCAGCTGCTGCAGAGCTTGCACAGCTCTCTGAGGCATGGTCCACATTTGTTCAGTGAGAATCTTTTCATCCTAGCAAGAATTTCTCTGTGGAAAAAAAGGACAAAATAAGCCTCACATCAGCTTCGATGACATTTTAAAAATAGGCATCACAGGCAGATTTCTGTATTATATTAAATATGCATGTATGTCAAAATGAAAAGTTTATGTAAAAAAACCCCATGTTATTTGATTGTCTGGTATTCTCCCTCTTCCTTAAAATTCACTTCACAGGGAGTGTCGGGGGAAGGGCTCTCTTGGTGTTCTGCTTTTGAAACAGACTGTTCTCAATGCTCGTCTGTTCCCACAGAACTAAAAATCAATTTCTTGATTATCACTGAACTGTGGCAATTTTAAGCCTGCTAGGTTATGCAAGCAAAATATTCTGCTTGCTAAGCTGATAACTTTCACCATTGTCCAAACATAAATGCATAAATTCTTTCTGATCGTGCTCTTGCTTTTCACAGAAAACTCATAAATAGAGCATCTAAGTCTTGTTTGTTTGTTTTGTTTGTTTTGTTTTGTTTGTTTTGTTTGTTTTGTTTGTTTCTAAGTTCCTTGTCATATATTTGTTGTATCAGAGAACAACCCACGTTGGAACAGACCTTGAGAGATCTCCAGACCAAATTCTTGCTCAAAACGAGAAGAGTTACAAAGTCAGACCAGGTTGTTCAGGACCTTTTCAGGCTGAGTTTTAAACCTCTGACCACTGAGACTCCACAGTCTCTCTGGGCAGCCATAACCCTAACCATTGCCCACTGTCCTGCTTGGAGGAAAAGTTTCTCCTTCTCTTGTTTAAACCCCTCTTGTTTCAGTATCTGCCCCTTGTGTCTCCTGCTCCCACCTCACACCATGAGCACAGCTCAGCCTCCCCAGGAACCACCCCACAAGCATGAGGAGGATGTGAGGTCTGAATCTTGAATAGTCCTCTTCTCTTCCTTTTCCATTTCCTTCAGTTTGTTTGTTTGTTTGTTTGTTTTTACTCCTCTAAATTACTTTTTAAGAACTTAATCTTTGAGGTTATCATACTGTGCCCACCACACCCAGAGGTGTTCTATATATGTCTAATTGACATCTTCCAAGAATTTTCCCATGAAAAGTTTTAGAATGTGAGGAGTTTTAGAAAAACCCCTTTAATTCTGCTTCCTAAAATCTTCATAAAAAACACTGCTATGTATTTTTCCCTTTTTTTTTTTTTTTTTTTTTTTTTTTTTTTTTTTTTTTTTTTTTTTTTTTTTTTGGTTTGTTTTGATATAAGCAAATTGATTTTGCAAACTTTTCAGGTATATCTAACTTCTGTTTTTGTGTAAAAACTTTATAAAATAAATAAAAAAAAAAGTTGAAGAGAAGGCTCACATGAGATATGATCGAATACACAAGAACTTTTTAGCTTGGGGAATTGAAAGCAAAATCAGTAATATTGGGTTTGGGTTCTTTTTAATTTGTAACTGATCCAGAGAAAACGAGAAGACTGCAACTAGGCTTTTTAAGGAGATTTATCAAGGTATGAATGTTAAAAGTTTTCAGTGGTTACAATATAACTTTACAGATTCCTCTCAGTCTTTATATCATTTGAGAAATATTTTGACTTAGATATCCCCCCCGCCCCAAGTTCTTTTCAAAAATTATTTAGAGAAGGGCTGTACAAACCCATGGATTATCTCTGTCAGTCATGTATGAAACTTCTATGTTCACCTGTTTTTAATCTACCCAACTTGTGAAATGGAGTTCCAATATTCTGTTGTACTACTGAAGATATGAAGTGACAAGTTAAATGAGTCAGAATCTAACAGCATTGCACCAACACTCCATATACCAAAAAACCCAACCAGCTAACAAGTCTTGTAAACTCACCAAAACATTACCCCATTTTCCTTTCCTAAGACCTACGTTCCACTCACTCATGCTGATTGGCATTAATTATAATATTACTCCTTAAAAATGTGTTAAATTTTTTATATCTTTATTCCTTCTGTGTTGGACTTGTCAGACTGTGGTTTATGTCAGACTGCCAAGTTTTCTAGTTATCTGGAACACTGTGTTTACCATTAAAGCAATAACAGAGCAGGAGCTTCCTTTTTGTTGTCTGAAATGCTAGCAAGGTGTCAAGAGATTCAGGTCCAGGGATTTGAAATTTTTTGACCTTAACTTTTTCCTAATTATCTATGTACTGATTTGTACACAACTTCTTTTTAACTCATATGAGACAGACACCTTTATTTTCTTCAGGTGGTTCTACTAGTTCCATCTCATGGTGTACTGTGGCTTTTTTTTTGATTGAGGTATCATTAAGATCTCCTTGTTTAAGTAAAATTTCTCTAGGATATACCTAATATCAGCTTTTTTTCCTGATGCCATCCATCTTTGTGGAAAGCTTTTTTCCACTTTATTTTTTTTTTGGTTTTTTAAACCTAGTGTAGCCATCTGTCATTCACAAGAATGTGAGGTCCCTAGAACTCCATCATGAGGTTTTATTACACATTTTCTAACTATATTCAGATTTGGTTTTATTGTTTTTTCAAATTTAATATAAAACATAATAACATTTACTTCAGAGAAAAAAATCCTCTCTCAAGCATGAAAATATTTTGCATTTATAGCAATAGATGTAATTGTTTCATGAACTATTGCAGTGCTAACACTTAATCTGGGGCTCAGTTACTTGTTTTCTGCCAAAGTTATGCCTTGTTATGTTAAATAGAAAATGAGAGTGGAAGAAAATTCAGCAGAAATTCCTAAATCATGCTGGTTTCTCTATTGAGAGAGATCCCAGACGGGAAGAGAGAAGGCTCCACAATAAGGTGAAAGAAACAAATCAGTATGTAGCCTTCTACAGAAGGAATAGAAAATGAGAAAGACTAAAAGGAACAAAATACTGAGAACCTACAAAACAGTGTGACTGTCTCAATGACATTTAAAATAGATTTCTGAAGCCTCCCAAATAGGGAATTGAAATGTTACCTTGAATTTTAAGCAGTGCGTATTTATGTTGAGGAAACAGAATGATCACAATAAAATCAATTTAATAATGGATTTGTTCCTTAAACTGCTTGAGATAAGCAATAACACAATGCTATGATACTATTGTGTATTAGTTATAACCACACTGTTATAGAGATGTTGTTCTGCTTCCCAATTTACTGGAGGGGCTGTGTTTGAGTGACAGTGAAAATGGAAGAGAAATGCCATTTAAAAGAATGCTAAAATATGGCTTCTCACTCTGTTCCTCCAAAGTTTTAGTGAAGTAGTGCTGCTCTTGTAGTTTAATACTGTGAAAAATAGCTGTTCCTGACCTTAACATTTTTATTTTAAGAGATTGTTTTAAGCTTTCAAAGCCATAAACTCTTTTAAATATAGACATCACTTGGAAGTAGCAACCTAGAACAAGGTCTTGCTACCGTGACTTTCAAATTTATTTTTTTAAGAACAGCCCAATCAGTAACATAAATTTGCTGCAGACTTCCCAACAGCTCATTTGCTTTGCATCAGTGAAGATTTTGGTCAGGCCCTCTGAGGATGCAAGGCATATATGTGCCTTTTTTAGTGTGTAGTCAGCCTTCACCACCCTCCAGGTGTGCCCAGCATTACACACAAGGAACCATATGCTTCATTAGGTCTTTGTAGCTATTTTTCCAGCAGGGGATAAGTCCCTGGATTTGAGGAAGGCTAGTGAGTTTAGAGAAATCTCGACATTAAAATCAGCAAAAATATAGAAAAAAATACATGAAATTCCTTAGGGATTTTACATAGTGGTTTTCTATTTCTCTTTTTTTCCATTGCTGTAGTTGAAACTGATTTTTTCTGCAAATCTGCTGTGCTTTAACTGAAATATACTTGTAAACCATGCTCCATAAAATGTCAGGCTATGATATTGGTTCAGAAACAAATCTGCCAGTAATATGAATATCCATACCAAAACCATCAACAAGGAGACACAAGGACCATCACCTGAGCTCCTCTAGAAGGAAATTTTCAAGATTATTCATTTTCTGCAGTAACAAATTTCAAAGTGGAACTACTTGGGGTGCCGTTCACATATCACCAGTCTTAGAGTCTGACTTGGCATCAGAATGTCTTCAAAGAAGGAGAGTACATGGTTCATTACTGCACCTGAATTCATCGTTCCTAACACCGCACAGCTTGGGGCATGTCGGACTCCACAAATTAAACAGGTAGTCTTGATCTGTTCCAGGCTGCTACACCAGCAGCAAAAGCACCTGGTGCACAGAAAAGGGGCACTGGGGATTCATTAGGTGACATTTTCCTTCTGAAGCAGCATTGATTAACTCCGTGTTATGCTAATGAACTGCTGGAAGTGCTATCAGGCAGCAGCACGAGGAATGGGCAGGTAGAGGAGCTGTAAGGATAGCAGCAGCTTCTAGGTTTTCATCAAGTTCTTCTTAGTGAAAGGTTTACTGATGGGGTTTTTTGCTTTTGGGGCTTGTTTGTGGTTTGTCCTTTCCCCGCCCCCCCTCTGTGGATCTTTAATATTGTGCTCCACTATTTTATATTTTATAATAAATTATGTCCCAGAAAAACCAAAGCAGCTAGTGCTAAAATACACTAACAAATATTGCAATGCTTTGCCATACTTTAGCCACTGATTCAGCTTTTCTTTGCTACAGGGCATGCCAGACATTGTATACATTTCAGATTTGCTGGGAGGGAAACATTAGAAGGCAAGTCATCCTTAACCTCAAACCATAATTATGGGTGCATGGTGTGCAGAGTCTTCCTTCCCAAGTGGTGCAGTCAAGGCTTCTGCTCACCCAAAGCCCCTGGATCCTGGGAGGGGTGTGCATTATTGATGTCCATGTTGATCAATTTGCTGTGCCAGAACTACTGGAGGTTTCATTCTTAGTTCTGCAATAAATGCATAGCAGTGTTTTTCCAAGCCCAGCGAGATTGTCCAAAAGAATCAGGCCCTTTCCCTCAGCTCTGTTTAGCTCCACTAAAATTTCCACCCTCTCCTGGTGTCCCTGACTAGTTATACATTGACAAGAATGTGGATAAAGTTGCCTGTATCTTCTGCTTCCCTTCCATGTACAGACTGGTGTAGTGAATACTACAGCCAAGTAGGAGTCTGAAGGTCAGACTTGATAATTAGCTCATATAAATAGCATTGGCTTATGTTAATCATAGAAGCACAGAATCATAGATTCATTAATGTTGGAAAAGACCTTTAAGATCATCAAGTACAACCTTTTTTTTTTTTTTTAAGGAAAAGTTAGCTTCACTTTGAGGATGGTATCAGATTCCTATTCTATGAAACAAAAATTCCCCAAACACTCCCAAATGGTGATATATCTATTTCAGTTTAATTATATTTTAAAATGTGTATTTTAAATTGGTGAAGGAATTAATATAATTCTGGTTTGTTGACTTGAATGAATGAGAAATTGAATTGATTGATATCAAATAGGGGGCCTTTTGCATTATTTCAAAACCAGATAATTCAATGACGTTACAAAAATACCCCAAAAATCCAAAATGGGAGAACTTTTAGTCAATGCTTCATTCTGATATAAATTTAAAACCCCATTGCAGTCTTCCATTCTTTATCCTCTTCCTGCCATCTTGGTCATATGAAGGATTGATGATATGTGGGATTTACTGAGGTGACCAAAGGAAGAATAAAACGTTTGGACCTTGAAGGGAATGGCTATTGTGGAGAAATCTGCTTTAGGCTCTGGAATGAAAGAGTATACTTTCTGAACTTTATATGTAGGGGAGAGATGAAGGGGACTATTTCTTGTGTACCTGTGGAAAACTCTGGTTTAATGTTTACTGTTTTGTTTGTTCATTTGTTTGTTTTAAAGGTGATGGGAGAAAGTGTAGAGAACAAGCCCAAAACATCATAAGATTCATATGATAATCTGCATTAAATTATTATCTGAGTTGAAGAAATGAGTTAGTTCTGAATGGAAACAATTTATTTTCCTATTAACACTGTTAATACAAAACACTGAAAACTAGTTAAAACTAAAAAAAAAAAAAAAAAAAAGAAACAAGACAAAGTTAAAAAAACAAGCAAACACTTAAAAAGACTACTTGTACAGTTTAGGGTATATTTTTTGTTTTCCATAGGAATTTGAAAGGTAGATGGGCATATCAGTTAAAAATGGATGTCAAACATCTGTAAAAAGCTATTGTATAATGGAAACAAAAAAAAAAGGAGATATGAATTAATGCCTTTATATTCAAAGCACCTCAAAAGAAAAGGAAGACAAATACAGCTTTACCTCACAAAATGAGGTTGTGATTTGTAATTTCAGACATTTTAATGCATTTTCTCTTCAGGCAGAAGGAGCATTGATTTAACAGTTTAAATCAGTGTAGTCTTGACTATTGGCTCAGAATAGAAGTTCTTTCTCTGAGTTTTTGGGTACATGGATAGTGCAGCACCTGGTTCAGGGATGAGAGATTCCTGAAAAACAGAAATGTTAGGATGAAAACAGTGAAGTTGTATATATTTTCCAGAGACACAAAATTTCTGTTCTGTGGTAACACAAAATCAAGCATGGTATTTTCTTTTAAAATTGCTGTATGCAATGCATGTGTACCTGAAAGCATATTCCTGATGGGAATGGTGTTAGAAATGGTTGAGTGAGGTTCTACTGCTAAGAGAACTTATATCTGCTGATCTTATTCTCTTGAGTCTTTTCTAAGTAGTGAATTTGTTACTTAGCTTTTTAAAAATGGAAGATTTGTTTTACTTTCACTGCCTTGTTCAAAGTATTTGCTCTTGCACAGAAACACGTGATACAGACTTGCCTGGACTATTTTTCCTGAATACCTCTTGGAAACTGCAGTTTTCATTAGTGAATTTTTCATGAGATGATTTTTCATGAGCTCCAAGCTCTTCAGTGAGAAACAGCAACCTGGAAAAACATTGTTTTGCATAGATTTACCAATGTACAAAGAAAATCTGATCAAACTTGGCCCAATGTCACTGAAATGTCAGCCCTGAAACACCAGAGAACATCATATTGCTGCTTTGTGTGTGCCAGTGTTGTCCTGTGATTACACCTCCACATGTACACTTACAAGGGTGTTGGACATCAAGAAGGACTATTAGAGATGAAGTTATCAGCCTGTATTTGGTATTCTGAATGCTCTCTTGGTTCACATAGTGGAATACATTGAGAATTCAGCTGTGGAAGCATAGAACCTTCCCAGTTGTTGAGAACAACTTCCCAACAGAGGTCCACCAGGTAATGGTTTGAACAGTTCTCACAGCCTGCTTGAAATAGGTATAAAGCAAACTATACTAATTATTCATCACACAAATTTAAGTTGGTTCTGAGTGTTCATTCCTAGGGAAGGAGGGAATTGTTTTATGCAGAGACCAGATGTAAACATGGAAAGATCTCTTAGTTTTGCTCTGATGGTTTTTCTAGGCCTCCTTTTCTCATGTATCTTCAGTGCTTATCCTTTGAGCTTTGAGTGTACCCCTACCCAGCGAGTTCAGTTCTAAGAGGAGCCCTCAGAACACTGAATCCACTATTTGTTACTGATGAGAACCTGCTGTCAAAACACCTGCATGCAAATGTCTCTTAACTGGCTTATTTTCTTCTGTTTAAGTTTGGGTTATGTAGTTCTTTGCAGTTTTGCTCTTTGCCAAAAATGATTGTGAATCCTGTTGTGTTGATGACATGACCCAAATGGTCAAAATGGGTCAGCCCAGTCAAGTAAGCAAACACACTTGATGTCATCCTTGCCTTTATGCTTGTGTTGAGATTAATTTTTACTTCAATTTTCTCTCTTTCAACTGTTCTCTGGCAGCCGAGGTGAATTTGTTCTTGTAGTGGTTAGAGGATATTTCCGGTTTTGTTTTCACAATTTCTCTGATAATTTGCCACTGGTCTCTGTTGGAGGTGAGTTGCAAAGCTCTTAAGTTCTTTTTGCTTTTTTTGCAAGGTGCTACCAATTAAAAACTTGTACATGATCTATTAGACATTGCAACAAAAAAGTGTCACAAAACACTTTTATCATGATGTCAATGTGCCATTCCAGTGTTACTGCCATTATTTTCTCTTCTGGAGAAGGGAAGAGAAGAGGAGCTGCTTTGGAGTTAGTTAGAGGTCAGTTTCTATTAAACCAGTTTTAGGATCTTGATATCTGTGTGCCTGTGCCCTTTCTCTAAGAGGGAGATTGAAAGAGAAAGGTGCAATTTAAAACTATGGCTGTCAGTATTGATATTCAAGGAATTGAAAAAGAAGTTTTTCTTTTTAAAAAAAGCAAACCCCTGTGGGGAATCCCAAGCATTTAACCAATCACATATGGTCTTAGAAGTCCATTATTTTGTTGTGTGAATATTTTTTTACAGTATGAATGTCATGAAATGTACATAGGTGTTTGCTACAGATCACTGAATTGACATTCTGGTTTTTTTTAAGTTAAAAAGAATAGTGATAACAGTTTGATAATAGGGGCACTACAGTTTCTCTTGCTGTACAGCAACCACAAAAGAGACAAGGCAGATATCTACAGGAATTATTTCAGCTGTAATGATGATAAACTCTTGGACAGTTAATAGGTTTAAGATGTAAATTTTGGATATTTTATATGTGTCATCATACACATTCTGTGAGGTGAATACAAATGTTAGCCACCTACCAGGAAAAGTGCAAAAATCTTTAACACCTTTGAAGAAAACAACTTTCATCTGCTTATTACAAACTCTTATCACTTCAGCTAATCTAAGGCTGTTCAATAATTTATGCAGCTGACCTAATTTGTCGTACAAAGATTGCATTAATAAACAAGCTCAGATGTGTAGGGCTCCAGGCAGGGCTCCTTTAGGAGTGCATATATTTGGAAGGAAGGCAATAATTTTGTGTATCAGTCATTCTCTACCCTTCTGGGAAGTTTCAAATTTTGGTTGTGCATAATGTCTTCATGTGAAAAAGAAAACTACTGGGTCTAAACTCATCAGTTTTTCTTCTCTCACCTTGCAGTGTTTATTCTTTGTGCTCAAAAATTGCTTCTTCACATTTTTCACCGTAGTTTTAATGAACAATGAAATTCTAAATACACGGGTGAAGAACTGGCCGAGTCCATTTCCAGATATTCACTTCAGATTAAGCCTAGATACTCATTTTTCCACAAATCAGGGAGGATATTTTCAAAAAAGTGAGCTTAGGAAGGGTGTTACTAAATAAAGATTAATCTGAGGTGGGTTTATTTGTGGGTGGGAGAGTGGGAGTGTTTATGTGTTTTGGTTTGATTTACTTTTGTTTGGTTTTGGGGGATTTTTTTGTATTTTTGGTTTTTTGGGTTTTTTTTTGGTTGGTTGGTTGGTTCATTTGTTTTTTTGTTGTTGATGTTTCTGTGCTTTTCTTTGTTTGGGTTTTTTTGGTTTAGTTTTTTTTTTTGTGTGTTTTTTGTTCTTTGTTTTATTTTTATTTTTACATTAATGATCAAATGTGGGTAATTCTTAGATAGTTATACAGCTAGAGGCAGAATTTTGTATTCTTCTGCTGAGTTACTTTCTGGACATTGTTTTGGTTCATACTTTTCAATCTGAAAACATATCATAATCCTACTTGTGATAAATCCTGAAAATAAATCTTTTCCCATTTAAGAAGTTTGCAAGCCCAAGTGACTCCTTAATGTTGGATCCTTTGTCTGAAATTAGATGTTTTAATGCATTCTGAGTACATATCTAAACATACAAGTTATTATTGTAGGTTACAGAGATGTGAAATCTTATTAGGAAATTCTAAAGATGTTGTGCATCACAAAATGAAAAACTAAAAAAAGAAAATTTGCTGCTGTTAATGGAAGAGTGGCTGTGCTACATGCAGTATTTCCTACTCCTCCACATATACCACATTAAATATATAAATTACAGATATTTCTAAGACCTCCACAACCAAAATATTAAAATGTCAGACTTTTTCCTAATACATCCCATGGAATATATATGCTTGGAATATTATTTTGCATTAAAGTTGTTATCTAAAAGAAATACTATTTTTAGGACTTTTTGTTATTTAGTAAATCTAAAAGGTTTTTATGAGAGTGGCATTTGTGTGCACAGCAAACAGGCCAATGCACCTGATAATCATTACAGGTGTGTAACAACATGCAATATTTAGCATGTTGGAAATTGGCAGGGGATTTCTATGCCAAATTTAGACCTAGAAAACTCATCCAAACTAGAGCAGCTTAAGTTGTTAAGCATTAACCAAGTGCCTCCATAGTGACAGGTCAGTACTGAAAGTATTAATTCATGGAGGAAAGTTATTTATTGTTTCATGGGGATAAAAATACATGGTGGAGGCAAGATAGACAAAACTCCTTTGTGTCAGAAACCTTTTCCTTGGGGGTAGGAAAATAGAAAAACTGAAGAACATTGGATCATGAAAGTGATTTATAGTATTTAAGTGTTTGACTGGCAACTATAATGGAACAACTTCATAAGTTAATCTGTAATTACAAGACACAGTCCCGGAAATTTTGCTACCCTTTGAGGATTCAAAGGAACAAATGAGGGCAAACCATAAAATAAATGAAACTCCATTTCACAGGGGGCAAAGTCCTTGAATGGTCATACCCTTAGCTCTCTGAAACTAATGTTCATTTCTCCAAACCTTTGGATAATGTCAAAGAGAATAACCTAAAACAGCACATCAATATCTATTCAGATATTGAATATAGAAATAAAATAAGTCTGTTGTGTCTAAAAACCGCCTTTTGTCTTTATGTGTGGTATTAAGGTTGGTGTACCTGCCATAACCAGTTGCCTTTTCCTGCAGAGTTCATGATCCACCATCTCCATTTGTTGTCTTCTCCTTGGTTCTTCTACCAGCAGATGTCTGGGAAAGGAAGACCTTTCTTTGCTTTCTCTCTACACTTGATACTGGCCTTGGACTTCATTTTCCCAAATTTTTCTGTCTGTTCTGATTTGTTGCTAACATCAGGTCAGTTTGTGCCAATATCTGTAACTGTCAGTGAATAAGAATACAAAATTGGGTGTGAATGTGTCATGATTGAATATATATATATACCTGATTCTTGTTCACCACAATGACGTATTTCCTCTTCATATATTTCTAGGTCTACAAAATGTAAAATTGCTCAAAAAAAAAAAAAGTCTCATGATCTACTACCGGCTAATTAATAGTCCTCCTATCTATAAGGGGAAAATGATCCATTTAGACCAAATGTAATATTTAATGGGGGAAAAAAAAGTAAGTGAAATAGAATGTGGATTCATCTGTTTGATGAAAATAGTCTTCTCTTAGGTCAGAGAAGGATGTTTTTGATAGATGATTCTGGAGTAACAAGTGTCACCTGAAGAGTTTATATTTGAGACTGTTTCTTGATGAAAAGACTTTTTTAACAAGGAAACATTCTTCCTTTTGTCAGGTTTTTTGGTTTCATTTCAATGGACACTTGCATTTGATAATTTACTGGTGTTTCATTGTCTTATTCCCCACAAATCCTGAGTGAAGTAATAGATCTGTGTGGTGCTAACAGCAGCTCAGCTTGCAGGGATATGTAGTGTACAATAGCAAAAGAAACTGTCCTTAAATAACATGGGAACAAGCAACCAGTTGGCCTTTCACAGCATCACGTGACTAAAGTTTGCAGATGAGTGTCTAAAATAATATTACTCAAAACAAACCAGATATTTAAATTTTAAAATGCATGAACAAAGAAGTGAGGTAACCTACACAAAGAAGATGTTAGGTTTGCTGTTCTTGGAGAAGAAACTTGGGAGTACCTCATCATGTATTTCTAGTACTTAAAAGGCAGATGCAAAGCTGATGGAGTCTTCATGAAGACAAGGAGTGTTGTGTACAAGTTGCACCAAGGAGAGGTTTTGTCTTATCTCAACACAAGAAATAAAATATTTACAGTAAGAACCCATCCCCTGGAAAAAAAACACTTCAGGGACAAGGATGAGTTCTCACCGCTGGGTGTTTCCAAGCTGCAGATGGGCAGATAATCTTGTTTACATTCCTTTCCCCATGAGGTTGGATCAGATGACTTTTTGAGGTCACTGTCAACCTACACTGTTTATAAGAGACAGAAAAGAGGAATTAAGAAAGCTGATTCCCAAACTAAGCTTTTTGGTTGTGTGCATGTGAAAGCAGTTTTCTTATTAAAAAAAAAAAAAAAAAAAGTTGGATAGAGGCAAGACAGCTTATTTCTTCTTCAGATGTTTGGGACATACATCACAATTTGTGTAGTGAGCTTGAAAATTTGGATTTAGAGAGGAATTGCACCAACCAAAAATAGCACCCCCCAAAAGAGAAACAAAACCAAAACCATTTAAATTTTATGATAAAGTTCTATAAATTACAGCACTAAATATGAAAATGAGAAGAAAATCATCAATATTCAATTTAAGTAAGAAAAAGAATGAAACACAGTTTATTTTTTAACTTATTTTCATTTTCTTTGCTTCTAAACCAAAGCACAATATGCAAAGTGAAAATTAATGTAAACCAGTGAATTTTATATTAATGTACATAACTCACTATCAGAGAAATTTCAGTCAGAAAGTGTTGTGATCTTGTTAAATCATTCCTATATATGCAATACTCTAAATCAGACTAACATGTTTTCACTGAAAACATTTGATAACACCACATCTTATATGGATGTTCCCACAGGACTCTGAAAAAAGCTAATGGGAAGAACTGTAAAAAGTAGTAACCCTGTCAGCACAATTGATGGGCCATCTACTTTTCTGATCAACACATGCACAGGGAGTTTCATTGCAGAGAGAGAGAAAAAAAAAAAAAAAAACAACTAAACCAAATCAAACAAAAATCCTGTGATTCTTAAAAAAAAATATGGTGTATTTTATGGCACACAAAAGTAGTAGGTACTCACCCAGGTCTCTGCTTTCACATACCTCAAATGTAATATTTTTCTCACAATCTGCCTGCACTCTTATGTGATATTAACCCATGCCCCTGGTCTGTTTCAACTACTGGGCTTTCCCATCCAACTGAAACACATTGAGAGTCCATAAATTACAGAGCAAGGGCTGTACAGACTTCATTTCTGGGCCCAGTGGGGAAATCTAAGAAAAAGTCTAGCTATTAAATATTTTTATTCAAGGCATGGTTATGCCATCTTAAAGTTTTCTCTAAAGGAAAAACAAAAACCACTTAAAGGTCGTTTACTGACTGAAGAGTGTATGATGGCAAGTGCGATCCTTAAAGCATAATTTTTCCTCTTAAGCTCAGTTGAGTTCTAGGTAATTTTCTTTCTCTGCAGTGTAAAGCTGAATATGGTACAAGTATGCTACAAATAAGTACATTAATCCAAAATATGTGCATACTCGCTGGGTTTGTTCTTAGTGCTAGGCCAAATATTTTAAATAATTGATATTGCACTTACATGAAAAGTCCTAGACCAAGAATCTTCAGGTTGTGAAGAAAAACACTAAAGTTAGAAAGGAGCCATAATTCAAGTCACCATTCATTTCTCTTGTGGTGCCATTTTTGTTATTCATTGCTGTGGCCATTAATTACATAACAATTTACAGTAAACCTCTCTATGAAACCTTAGCACTCACCGCTGCACAGGGGAGAGAGCATTTACTAAATGGGGACCTACTAAATGATTCTTCATTATGCTCCTCATTAAGTAGTGGCGCTGTATTTTTTTACACACCATCGAATTGCTGCACTTTATACAGAATTATTAATTTCCCTCATGGGCTTTCTTTGGTGTTTATCATCACGATCTGAAGAATTCACTGTGGTTTATGAAATTAGCTAAACAATAAAATGTCAGGTTAAGCAACTGCTTTGCCTCTTACAAAAGTAAATTTAAGCACAGAGACCTTATGGCTCAAGTAAGCCAACTTTTATTTTATGTTGTAATTTGAGGTGCCCAATATTTCCTTTTAAGGTGTCCTGGCACCACTTCCCTATTCAGGTAACCAGTAAGGCAAGTTTCTTCAGATCCACAGCACAATATGCACTGCCTGATATAGTACACAAGAATTTGTGACTGTGGGCAGCAGCTGTCAGAATTTATTTGCTGTGTGGACTCAGAGGTGTTTGCTGGTCATCAGGGGAGGGTTCTCTACAAAGACTTCTAGCTCCTCATTTTACAGCTCTTCTCTTTTCTTCTGGCATGCCACTTTAGCCTCTAAGGTCCTTTCTTTCCACCACGGACTCTGCCTCTCTTTTTATTTCCTTCCACATTTATCACATTGCTCTAGAAACACACAGCTTCCTCTTGTACAGCAATAGCAGGGAGAACTGGTGAAACTGCCTTCCTCCCATTGATCCTGTAAGAAATTTTGCTTTTGTTAAATATGGCTAATTCTAAGAAACTAATTCTTGCTTATGTCCACTTGTGGGACCTCTAAAGGCAAAGGCTGTTAGAACATCACTGCCCAGCTGTAAAGGATTGTGTAGTTCCTGTGTTGACTTAGAGTCAATTTCAGCTGCCTTTAACAGAGTCTGAGTGTCTGCAGTGAGTGTGTTACTGATGCAGGGAAAATCTTTGTGCTAGTTTTCAAAGTACCTACTACATAAAAACCTGCCCCTGAGAAAAAATTCGCTCCCTCCTTATGAAATAATAATGATCTAAGGAGAAATGAAATTCATAATGACTGTCATACCTCATGGGCACAACACAGGCACATATTGTTACAGAATCACTGGAAGGGCAAAGTTGGAAGGGACCACAGTGGGGTCATCTGGTCCAATCTTCCTCCTCAGGCAGGATCATCCCAGAGCATGAGGCACTGGATTGTGTCCAGAAAATTCACGAACATTTCCAGTAAGGGAGATTCCTCACCTTCTCTGGGCAACCTGTTCCAGTGCACCAGTAAAGTTCTTCCTCGTTTTCAGGTGGAACTTCTCAGGGTTCTATTCCTGGTCTTGTCCTATTACTCACCACCACTGAGCAGAGCCTCATTCCATCTTCCTGACACCTCTCTTCAGATACTGACAGACATTGATGAAATCTCCTCTCAGTCATCTCTTCTTGAGGCTGAGCAGGTCCTGCTCCTTTAGCCTTTCTTCCTAAGAGAGAAGTTCCACTCCCTTCATCACCTTTGGAGCCCACCTCTGGATCTGCTCCAGCAGCTCCATGTCCCCCTTGTACTGAGAGGCTCAGAACTGGACACAGCACTCAAGGAGAGACCTCCTCAGGGCTGAGCAGAGGGGCAGGATCATCTCCCTTGACCTGCTAGCAGTGCTTTATCCTTTTCCTGATGCTTTATTAGCAGCTGCCTAAGGAAAAGTACAAGAAAGGCAGAGAGGGAGAGTTTTCCAGCATACCCTCCCTGATTCCAGCAATGCTGTAGAGATGTTGATATGAATTTAGAAATGTAGTTCAGAAAGCTTTTAGAAAAGTATTTTCATGAGTTTATTTAAACTGTGTATATTTATCCTCAACCCATAACACTGGATTTTAAAATTTCAGTACAAAATCTGTTACAAATGCTTTGATTTAGAAAGCACTGTCATGAAAAAAACAGCTTGTTTCACCTGAGAAGCAATGTTTACAAAGCAAATAGGCCTGCATGATTTTATGACACATATTTTATTCAGAGAAGACCATTATAAGGTTTCTATTAATTTTATTTATCTGAAATTGAGTTTACTGCACATTATATATAATCAACATTTTTATTATTTCCATGCTAGGTAGCCTTCTTATTTTGGAAATTTTTTAATAAGTAAATGAGAAGGTATTTAAATGATTACTATTAAATTTTGTACTCATGAGAACTGACAGAGTTCTGTTCTGGCATTTCATGTTTCTTTCAGTTACATCAATAAATTATTGGGGAAAAAAATAAAAAGCATAGCATATTCCCAGTGACCCTTGTAATCTTTGTAGTTATTGATGTTGTTTCTTCTGTTTCTCATAAAATGTATAAAATCTCATTGATTGATACTTGTTTCCTAAAAATGAAGATTTAGAATATATTTTTCTGTAGCTGGTTTCAACTTTCATCCAACTTTATGAATGTGCTGCTAAGCCAAACAAATCCATGTCTGGGTTTCTTTAGGATGGCTGAATAAACTCCGATGAACACTTAGGTGTCACAGCATAAGGAGAGACTGAGATATAACTGTTGTGAGTAAGCTGGTGATATTTTATGATCTTTCATCACAGTTTTCTTTCCTTAAAAGCTCAATTTTATTGAAATAAGGAGTCTTAGTGGGCAATTACTTAGATATCTGCTTCTCTAACCACTAATACATCCAGAATGACAGACCAGCATGATTGTTGCTGGTTGCTTTGTCTCACAGTGATGTAATCCCACTGATGCTCAAGTTTCAGGAGCCCAGCCAGGTCTCCTTCACCTCATATTGGCTTCCCTGTCCTGTAGCCCACAGTGCCTTCTGCATGAATCCTTGTCCTCCCTCTCATAGCTTGCTATCATAGCTTCTAGTACACTTGCATCTTTTGTTTCTAAAAGACTTCTATACACAATGGGCTCTTCTAATGATGCTCTTAAGTAGAATTTTTTTTTTTTTTTTCATTTTCCCCCCTCCCCAGCATAGTGGTTGTGTGATTGCCTCTTATTTACAGCTCGCGTGAACCAAATTCCAGCAGCAAGGACAAACCTCATTTTCTCCTTCCTTGCTGTACATTAGTGAGCCAGTAAATGTGCTTAATTGTGTTTTTATCTGAGCTAATAAAGCTGTGCCAGGTTGTTAGACATGGAAGACTGCTTAAAGCCAACTTTGTCCCCACCAAGGGTCCCTGCAGACTCTGTTGCCTGGATACGCCGGGGCCAGGGTGCCTCAGTGGGCACCGGCAGGGGCTGAATGCTTGCAGGGGAGCTCTCATGATCTGTAATTGCTCAGAGAAGTTGGTGATACTCTGAGTTGCCTTCATCATCATGAGTTTACATTATCATTATTTCCTATGCCTTAAGAAGTAAGGAGAAAGACAGATTTTAATTTTTCTTTTTTTTTTTTTCTTCTTTTCTTTTCTTCTTTGTTTTCTTTTAAAGTTCCTTTTCTTTCCTTTCTCCCTTATTCTTTTCTATCTCTACTGCACTTGTCACAGTTCTAGCATTTTATGAATGCTCTTTCAGGACTGATTAATTTATTTCTTTTGTCTGTTAATCGATGCAGTGTATAAATTTAACATGCATCCTATTAAAATCCCTTAAACTGAAATTCTTTAGCTGTATCTTTGAACTTTATTTGATATGCCAAATACATTTTTAAAAATGCATGAATCTGAATGAATTTTTCCCGCTTGACCAAGTATGATTTCCTGCTGAAATTTGAATACTGTATACTGGAGCTATCCACAGATTCTTTTGACAGCTTGAGTATATTTCCAGATGGTGTGCAATCATAATTCCTTTCTAAATCTGTTTTTATAATGGCAATAATTAAGAATTATTTTCTAGGACTGAATAGTCAGTACAACAAAACTGAAAATGGTCAAGGAAGTAGCTGGCCATGAAGGGCTGAGCTGAAATTTATTTCAAGATCATGATATATAGGAGCATGATTATACCTTGATTTTAGATTAAATGGTGTTTTGCTAATTGTTGAACAGGGGAACAAAATAGTTCACCTTTGTATGTTTTCTGAGTAAGGGGGCAAAGGTAATATTTTTCTTTTTCAGTGGATTCTTGATCAGATCAAGCTCACTGCCTTTAAAATACTAATTTCAACAGTAAAACCTCTTCATATATATGTTGCTATACAAGCAAAACCATCTAAAATAATTAAGATTATTAGTCAGATCTTCAGAAAATGAAATCTATGACTACAGGCTCAGACCATATGCAAGATGAGCAGCTGAACTTTGTTTCTCTCGTGTTGTCTAAGTATTTATGCCAAACATCATATTTATCCAGAATCACAGTTATTAGTTATATAGCTGTAATTAGGCATTGTATTTAATTGCACACCATTATTTCCATGTAGTTACCTAATTAAAGTAGTTAGGTCCTATGCATAAAACTAATGAGAAATTATTATACTGTGGGATGGCTGTCTGCTCTTGTCTGAAATCACTGCCATTGCTGGGTTCCAGGAGCACGTCTTGTTCACAATAGGCATGTGTTCTTGTTGAGGAAGAAACTTCAATAATCTAAAATGCTTCACTTTAGTTCTAGGTAGTCCTGGGGTTGGGGCAGGAGGAAGAAAATTACTGAAAAACATCTGATTTTAATCCAGGAGCTACTAATTTAACAGGTGGACCTCTGCCCTTGGGTGTACTATATTCCCAGTGACCTTTGTGATCTTTGTAGTTATTGAGATTGTTTCTTCTAATTTGCATAAAATTTATAAAATCTCATTGAAGGATACTTGCTTCCTAGGTATGCAGTTTCAGAATTATCCACCTGAAATGGGGTTGGATGTATTGTAATATATCATGCTGTTTCTCTTCTCAGATTGGATAAACATAGGGGCAATACTGATTGGAATCTCCTGATCAAACCAGAGCTGCTGCTGTAATGTTCAAATATCCCAATAAACCCAGGGAAAAGCCAGTAAAATTCAGTCATGCAAACCCAACCATGATCAATGTGAAACTCAGCTGAATCAAGCACTTGGAAGGAAAAAGTAATGTTTTTGGCCCTTTTAGTACTGCTAATTTAGCTCTGGTGTCAAAGAAATGTCCTGGTAATTCGTAAATCCACTTTTAAATGCTTAGTTAACAAATATATGTATTAGCAATATGTATAGCCCATTTCCTGGAAAAGGCACTGAGTTGCCACAGGACTACTTTGCTAGTTTTGCAAAGGAAATATATCTGACAATTTTACTGGGAAATGGCTTATACATTGATCTGATATACACACACTATTGATCTTTGAGACCTTAATGGGATTAAGCAGAAAATACATTTATTAGTTATAAAACTGAAAATTATCACAGAGAGAGGAGGACCAGACTTGTTTTAAAAGAAGAGAGGTCTAAGTTTGTCTTGAGGGAAAGTGTTAATAAGAAGTCTAGAGGGCAAGGGATGAGCATAAAAGCTTTGGGTGGCCAGGTTTTAGAATAGTTTTATTTGTTGTATCTTCTGCACAGTTAGAAAATTAGTAGGAGCCAACACAGAAAGCAAAGTTTAAAAAGTATTTGAGGCAGTAATGTTCACTAAGTGCACTCATATTTTCTCTCACTAAATTAGAGTTGTATGCCTTGCCAATATATGTTCACAGTTATGGCAGTTTCTCCAGTAGGATCACAAATGGAATTGATGGGTTGCTCTTGCCTACAGAAATGTGTCTTCCAGGCTGAAATGTGGGAAAGTGTGAGGAGGAAGAAAAAAAAAAAAAAACCAAGGGATAAAAATGGTATTGTCTTCAAATGGGGTTTCTAGAAATGTTTTGTCTACTCTTAATACTCAAGACCTGCCACAGTTTAGACAGCTATTAAGGTGGTAAATCTTAACAGTATGAACAAGCTAAGAAAACTAATTTTGAACCCAACAGTGGTTTTAGCATAATATATATATGAACTTATTACAAAGTCAGATATTTTTGTCTTTTCTGAGTCGACCTGGTGAAAGCAATTTTGCTCACTTTCTGTGAAGCCTCAAACAATGAAATTACTTGAATAAGCATGATTTATTCTGCTGATGGCTGTGTATACAGAACAACATAATCTGTAGATTACAGTATCACCCAGTCTCTTTTCCCTTTTTCTGAATCAGTATAATATTCTACACTACATCTGTAAGTACTTGTGTTTACAAAGTGTATTGTTTTCCCAGAAGTTCGTGTGAGTTCACGAGTGGTGACCTGAGCCTAGAGCATGAGTGAGTTGTACTGACAAAACCCAAAGTGTTCTTGAACTCTGAAACACTTTGCAACCAGAACTATCATGAGAAGATTTCTCTCCTGACATTCACTTCCATTTTTTAATCATCTTGACCTTGGATTCTTCAGATTAAGCATGTCTGGTGAATGGTACAAACCCTCATTTAGGTCTTTCCCCATGAAGAAAAACATTTATTTATTAGGGTTTTTTTAATATGTGAGCACATTTTCATTGTCATGCTTGGTGTGTGTTGCAGTGCCTCCAATGCGCCAGTGACATTTTCTCCCATTAATAAGTAAATATTAATGATTGGATGGTTTTAATTAGGGCAAATGGTGTTTATTTCTCTTTTCAGAGCTGTGAGTAGAAGGTATATGTTGAAATTACATTAATTATGTATTGCTCATAGACATGGAGTGTTTTGTATAATCAATTAAGGCATGGGAAAAATTATGTCATTTATGATTACGTCTGGGGTGGAAGATATGTGTAAATAATGAATGTTATAGGAATGTTGTCAGTGATTTGCTCTATTTCTGAATATTAACACTCTGAAGATTAATTTTCAAGTATTTACTACTCCTTTAAAGGGCATAAGAGAAAATGCTTCCAAAATAAGCTATCAAACATAAAAAACAAAACTGCAAACAAATCTCTGCACTGAAATATTGAGAAATGTATACATTTGTGTGCAATCCTTATCTGATAATCTATAGTGTTTCACAGTACAAATAGCTTACTTAGGGTGCAAAAATCAAATAGCATTTCAATCCTTTATTAAAAACAAAATGTCTATTGTATCACCAAGTCTGCCAGATTCATATCAAAGCCTCCACAATTCAGCACATTTTTGTGTTAAAATTAAATTGGCAAAATGGAGCCCTGAATAAATTAATCTGCCTAACCCTGTCTCTGCCTTGACTGTGTGTATGATCTATGACTGCTGCGTTGAAAAGAAAAAAAAATCACATTGTCATCTAAATAGTCAGGCTCTGATCCTGAAAAGACCTATGACTGTGCTTAATTTTAGCAACATGAGGGTCCCAATGGCCCTTTAGTTGCCTAATGAAGTGCTCAAAAATAAGCAAGCATGTGGAATAATCTTTGTTAGGAGCTGGGCGTAAGGAAGTCGTAAAAAAGACAGTCGTGTCCAAGAGAGTTAAACATCTTTTCAAATTGCTGTAACAGAAAGGGGAAATTTAGCAGAAAACAAATTACAGCCATGATTAGGGAATGGCTGCAGACTTTAATTAGCTGGGTTTT
>JBBMKD010000001.1:7126018-7155777 GCA_037834095.1 Argya squamiceps
TATATCAGGAAACAATTTCAATGTCATATTACAAAAGAAAAGGTGAATATAGGAGGAAATTAGCTAGAGAATGTGCTCTTTTAGAGTGTTTTTAGGGTTTTAAATCAAGGAGGGACACGTTCCATAAATTTTAGTAATTTCTGCAAAGAACATTTGTGTAACAAAAAATGTTACAAACTACTTGGAAAATTTATACTGGATGCATGATGAATTTTGTGGTGATTTGTAAGTAAATCTGTTAATTATTCTGTGTAGAAATTATTCCAAAAATGAAATGTTAATGAAATTCTAGCATGTTTATCCGTCTATCCTTTGTCCTGTATGATTTTCCTAATGGATTAATAACCCCTTTGCACTTCATATGTGGATAAAGTTAGAATCTTGTGAATAGACTACAAAGGAAAACATAAACTTCTAATCAAGGTGATTTATTTACAGTTGTACTTAATTGTGGAAGATTTATATAAGCTATGGAAAGGGTGAAAAGAGTACCTTTATAGCTTTTAAAGTGGCTCTTTTGTGATCTGCTCTGTCATGTTTGTGTTTATACACAGAATTTAGGTGCCCCAGCTATGGTGGTGGCAGCCAGAGTATAACTGACTGCCTGGGAGCTATGGCAGGAAACTGCACAGCCTGCCCTTTCCTCATGCATGTATGGATATACTTTTCCATTCCTTGGCAAAAGGGATGGATAAAACCGGAATGCTGAAGCAAGCAGGCAAGATCTTCAAGTGTCCTCCTGAGGCTTTTCTTGCCTTCTATTTCTCTCTCTGCTCAAAACAACCCCAAACCAACAAACCATGTCTTGTTATGCTGTAACCCTGTTACAAATGAAGGGGCAGATGTAAATAGTGCAGGTCCTGGCTTGTCTTGTGGGTACCTGTTAGCAGAACACTGTCCCTGTTGAACAGGGACAAAACCAAAGGACAGGGTTATCTCCTTTGCAGTCTGAGAGGGCAGCATCCTGAGCCTGCTCAAGAATGAACCATCTGTCTGGAAATGCCACCTTCTGGGAGAACCCTGTTCAGAGATGTTTTTTAACTTCTACCCAGCTAATTAAGTGGCCAAACCCAAACCATCTAAATTGGATTATTTTTAGCACTTAAATACCACGATGATACAGCTATACCACAAACACTCATTAGAATTAGTCTGAGATGTATAGTAATTTTTAGAAAAAATTCAAATTCTGTTATATGTAGAAGAGAGAATATTATAGGATTATGAATTAAAGGGGGAAGTATTTTAAATATAAATTTATGTAGTACTGGCTGGAAAATATTCAAATCTCTAGGTTGTCTTTATTTGTGTCTAGCATGCAATAACTAGAGGGAAAAGGTGGGTCAGAGAGACGGGGAGAGAGACAGAGAGAGGGGGAGAGGTTCCAGGTATCCACAGGGTAAATATGAGCAGTATTCTTCTTTCCCACTGTTTGCCACAGTGGGAATGCTTGTCCAGATGTGTTAACCAGGATGCACTAACCAAACCTCTGCTCTACCAGGCCTGGAATTAGTACTTTCCCATCACAAAGGCCTCCCCTTTGTACTTAGCTCAAGTTCCCACTGTGGCTTGGCTTATGACAAGTTCCTTCTGTGGCCTTGGCAGTGTTTGAGACAGGCAACTCTGCTTTTCCATCTATTTTTATACCTTAACTTGAATTTTCCCTTAGTATTGTCCAAGTTTTGAGTTTCTTAAGACCTTCTCCCATGAAAAAGGTAAAACAATCAAACCATTGTTCTATAGTAACTTTAAGAGATGCTTTCTATCCAGAGCCAAACTTGAGTGATGGTTATTTAAAGCAGCATCAATACACAGTGCTTCATTTGCTGTTCTGATTAAAAATTGTTTTCAGTGCTGAGTCTGCCTGATGAATAGAGGCAAGGCAACTGTTTCTACCCTCACAATCTTACAGTGTAAATGCAGCCTATATACACTCACTTAATACTTCAGTTCATCTAGCAGTAAAACAGTAAATAATTTAATTTCTGTATGCATTTACCTGTTCCAGTTTTCTTTAAGTTTTTTCTCGTGTTCTTGTCTCCTACTTTGTAATTATCTATTCTGTGCAGATGCTCTGCAAGTCATGAACACGTTTGCCATCTGTATAGGCCTTCATTTCCAAGAGCAAACTACTCCCAAGACTAGTTCTGATCAATTGATGGATTGATAATTGTTTTGCTGATCTGTGTCTTCTAAAACGTGTGTTGCCAGGGTTCTTTTTGCAGTAGCTGTTTTCTCTAATAAAGGAAAGGTTATAACATAGACCATGCACAAATATTGCTCTATTTTTCTGTAACATTTTTGCTACTGCTGCAGCTGTTCACCTTCCTGCTTGAACTTTAAAACAGCCTTAATAGTACCAATAAATCAGCCTTCATCACTTTGGAGTCACTAACTTAGGAAAAGCAGTGATAGTGACTTGTTTGGATGACTTCTCTTACCACAAATGTCAGGTAGAACTAAGAACTAAGAACTGGAGATTTATAGGAATTTAGCTAATATTGTGTAATTATACCTGTAAGTTGGGAGTGGCTGCAAAGTTTTGTTGGGCTCCATTCTCATCCCTTCTGACTCCAATCACAGCAGTATCCAAGCCTGGAGTGTTTACCACAACAGTGATGTTCTAAATTCAAAGTTCACAGAACTTTATAACAGGAGTCCCCTAATCAGAGTAGACCATGATAGCTAATTCTGAAAGGAAAATACTGCGAAGTGAGAAACGTGACCCTTACTTTTGCTAACTACAGAACAATAGAGGAAAATTGTGCTGTAATTTCTTAACAGTCTTTTAGTGGGATGGGGAGAATATACACACAGAAATGTGTATTTTTAGTGAGGTTAAGGAAAATAATTTGTCTGCATACATATGAATCATTTGATTAAGATTCTCTCTAAACACAGAATAAAAATATTTCTACCATGAGGAATTTGCAAATTACTTTTGCATATGGAATTTTTCAGACAGCCTCTGATTAATTCTGTTGGCACCTGGGCTTTTGTATGTTTTTTGTGCCCTTTGAATATTTTTGTTTGTTTACCTTAACACTTTTTAATTATTTTTTCCTTAGCATTTTGTGTATCTGTATCACATTTATAATGTCTAGTGGCTAAAGCTAGAGAGCCAAATAGGAAAAAAACTGCTGTGGGTCTCTAGTGAATCCTACAAAAAATTTACTTGGAAATATTTTTTTGATGTTAGAATGATCTCTTTTGTCATCGTCATGAAAATTTGTATGAACTTCACATTTTAGTACAATGTTTGTATCTCGAGTAATTACTACAGAAGGCTGATTTTTTTGTTGTTTTTTGGGGTTTTTTTTTCCCCCTTTTTGCTACAGTCAGCAGACATTTTAAATTTTCATATAGCATGTTAACTGCTTGGGCTGATTAGTGTGAAATTTGGCTGCATTAATGAGCAAGATGAAAAAGGAATACAAAGTGAGTTTTATTTCTTATATTGAAGTTATAATCCATTCCTACTGTAGATGTTCTGATGCTCTTTCACTTGAAAGAAATCAAACATTGGAATATGAATTTACCAGAGGCGAATTCCATTTAATGACAATCTTATTTTGAGTTAATGTTTTTTGTTTTCAATAAAAAACAAGTCGACATAGACTTGACTTCAATATGAGTGAAGTCAATTGACATGACTCCAACAAAAAGTTGGTAGACATAGACTTGATGTTTTGAATTAAAACCTAGTTTTCTGTGTGTCCATTGAAAATTAGGACACTGGTCTGGAATATAAGAAATAAAGATCTGAGCTGTGCTGAACTGATCCAAAATAGCTGGGTGGATACAGATTACTCTGAATTTTCCATAGAAACTGGATATGAATCTCTGGCAGGCTAAGCCAGTCCTTTAACCCATAGGTTGGACAAGTCTGTCTTTTCTTCTAATTCTCAGACCTTGTAATAAAGCACATTGGTCTTAGTAAATGCCAAAAGTTGGAATATTTTGGGCCAAGGTAGAATGGTTGGTTTCAAAATAACACGAGAAGATATTTTCATAGGTTTCACAATGCTTAAATGACCCTCATGTGAGGACATCTCCTGAGCTTGCAGCAACCAGTTGAGCTGATTAAGAGCCTCTGAGAGAAGCACACAACTTTTCTAGAACTGGCTCATGTGCAGGTCAACCTGCAATTTCTGTCCCAAAGAACAGGTATATGGACTAGCAGTGTGGTTTTCTTTGATAGAAGCCTAAACCAGAGGACAGATTTTTTTTGTAAGACTGAGATTCTGTCTCATAGGCTTTACAAATTTTTATACAGCCTCCTACATTCTTACAGTTACTTAAGGGATGCTGCACAAATGGAATATCTATAATGGACTGGGCTGGAAATCGTGTGGTACCTGCTGCACAGAAACCCAGCAGCCCTTGTGAAATAGCTGCTAGTTTTGGTATTAACTGAAGTACCCATTGATGAGTTAGATGGTTTTAATTTGAGGGATAAGCTAAGGAGTACATTGACTGGCGAGATGTGTAAAGCCAATTAGTAAAAAGAAATTTTTCATTCCAGAAAACTAATGAAGGAGAAATTTTATTGTCCTGTCTTTTAATGAGTGAAATGGTCTTAGAGAAATGCCT
This sequence comes from Argya squamiceps, assembly GCA_037834095.1. Lineage (NCBI taxonomy): Eukaryota > Metazoa > Chordata > Aves > Passeriformes > Leiothrichidae > Argya > Argya squamiceps. Next base: position 7,130,612 of record JBBMKD010000001.1, read on the forward strand.
CTGTTTTAATTTACTTGATATCTGGGCATATCAGACCGTGTTTTGTTCAAAAGTCCCACATCCCATATTAGTGATTAATATTTATGCACGCGTGCACCATTCACTGCAGGAGCCAGTGCAATTCAGCAACTTCCATTTAATTAAATACTAAAGTCCTTCCTAGGAGTTCTGTGAATAATTTTGTGCTTGGTGTTGCACCAGTATGGACTGTATATTTAGCAGTGCTGCTGATCTGTATTCAGCTGCTGTTATTTAGTAGCTTTTGCTCACAAAAGATGGATGTCAAGGGACAGAACCTCAGAGACAAAGATCACAGAGATGTTCAGAAAGGGACAGCTTCTGGTAGTCATTCAGTGGGTAACAGGGAGAAGACAGCTCATTTTCCATTGGATTGGGATCAGAAACTCAGTATTTGCTTTGCATCCAGGTGCTGGTGGGTCCCAAAGCAGCATGGTAGCCAGCATAATTAACCTGTGGATAACAAGGGAGGGGGAGCAGTGAAGAACCCAGAATAGTTATTAATTCTGCTGTAATATGCAGCTGTTATAATGTGCATCTAAGTTCTTCATTTGTGGGAAGGAGAGAAATCAGTGGTTCGGTCAACGTTAAAAATTAGTCATGAACAAGTTTTAAAGGGAAAAAAATCATCTATTTATCAGTGTTACATAAGCAACTACAAAATGAAAACAGTAGTCATCATGGAGAGTCAAGTCTTTATACAGCAAAAGCAACAGTTTTTCCTATGAATTTGTGTGTGAATACTTTCCAGTCTGAGAATTGTTCAGTGAAGAGAGACCTGTAGGCAATTTTCAAATGTTGAAGACAGTGGAATTTTGAAACCTTTTTCTAGCTGAAGGCCTTGAGCAGATGTTGTGCATTCCATAATGTGTCCATTTCCTGTCCTCCTTCATCCTCTTCCCCAGTTATAGCAGTACTGGGTTAATCAATTAGGACTAAACCCCTAAAATGTGCATTCAGTTATAAATTTCAGATTACTCACTCGGCTTTAATAAAAAGTCAACCTTCTCATGTCAGCTTCTGCTTACAGATAAATGGCTCTCAATGTGAATAAGCAATGTATGACTGTGAACCAGACGGTCAGCAAATTCAAATGCTGGGGAGATGACCCTTTTGTAATGATTCCACCTACACTGAAGAACAAATTGATTATGAAGAGGAATAAATTGGCTTAACAGTGGACATGATGCGAACAGCAAACTGGCATTATTTTTATTATTGGTTTGAAACTACTGATGCAATTAAATATCACTTGCTTTTCCATCCCCTGCCAGAAACACTGTGTAAGAAATAGAAATAAATATAATCATACTTTGGCAAATGAGCTGAAAGTTCTTTCTTCATTATGCTCTCAGCATAATTTGGATCACAGTGCAGGTTTGCCATTTAACCACAATTCAATTTCATATGCCTGCTGATTAATGCTAGATACTTAAATACACACACACCACTTATCCACATCACGTCATTTATTTCAAATGGAAAATGAGCTCAAATTTTAGAAAAACCTTATTTTATGAAATCTATGTTAACCTCACCCACCTAACAGAAACATGTGATTTATTTTTCTCTTAGAGGAGAATCTGCTTTGTACCATTTATCAGTTCCAAGAAAAAGATAAACCAAATTGGAATAATTTTTCCCACAGAGACATCTAGAGTACTCAAAATAGCAGGAGCAGTTGGCTAATAAAGCAAACTGGAGTTCAACTACTGCTATGCTAAATTTCATCTCACTGAAGACAATTTTATTTTCAGAGAACATGTTATGTGGCAAGGAATGTCCTCATTACCCGTGTGATTTTGATATGACAGAATACTCAGAGTTAAAACTACCCAACATTCTCATAGTTAGCCAACTCCTGACTAAATTGATCCTTAAAGGAAAGCTATCATGGTCTATCAGAAATTGAGTCATTTAAACTTCATATAACTACAGAAAAGGAGAATCTGAATCACTTCACTCTTAACGACTGCAGGTTTGCTTATTTAAGCTCCTTTTTTATTTATGGGTTAAACATACCTAAATTTTTTTTTAAGCTCTTCTTTTCTCAATTACATCAGTGTATTCTTCATGATTGGGTGTCGTTTTCTGCTCTGGTACATAAACACACATAAAATTTAATCTTCAATTTACATCATTGAAATAAAAATTACTTGGACTTATCTCTTTCATATGAAAATGATGCATCATGGATATTGTCTGAGAATTCCCAGATTTTAGGAGTGTTGGAGCAGTTCTTTCAGTATATAGGAATATCAGTAGGGACAAACAGCTCTCATGTGGCAAATTGAAAGTATTTACTGACCCTTCAAGGGAAGCTCTTTACCTGAATTTGTCTTAATTTCTTAAATCTATGCAATGTATCTTGCTGAGAATATAGAAAGTGTCTCCAGACTTCCAATATATGTCATATGATACATGATTTCTTCTTAATTGAACAGTGAAGATATATGCTCATCTTTTTGCCTACATAGCTCTACATATTCACCCCTAACCTTCATCAAAGAGCTCTTTAAACTTCACATCATTTAAAGCACCTTGAGGCTGTTTTTGAAATATTCTTATTTACATGTTGTTCCTACAAGTGCATTCTTGCTTTTAATGCTATCACAGGTTATCAAACCATGGTGGCAGTCCTTTCCATCTTTTTTTTCTACTTTTTTCTCTTTTTTTTTTTTTTTTTTTCTTTTTTGCTTCTATTTCAGCTCTTTAATAATTCTAGAACAGAGATTTTTTTTTCTTCATTTTATCACTGGATTAACATTTTCTGTATTTTTTAGATTAAAAAGGTTTATGTACAAGACCAATTGTATCAGCCTAAATCTGGAAAAATGGGAAAATCTGAACAGGTTTAGAAAACATTTACTACCAAGATGTTCAGGGTCTTGAGCCTTTTATTAAGCTTCTAACAAGCCTGTCCTAACAAAGTGAAAGGAGTAGACTTTACAACTATGTGAGGTGCAAGTTGAGGCAGGGAAAAGGTTCTCCAGCTAAAGAACAATATCTGCAACTAGGTAGGAGATTAAATTAGGAATTATCTTTCAAACAACCCAAAAACCATTATATACATCAGCATTTATCTTAAAGACAATGTAAGCAAGAAATCTCAACTGAATTTATGTTTTATTTTATTACTGTAATGAATGTATGAAAGGCATACTCCTGCAAAGATACAGCTCTGACGACTGAGGATTTTCCTTCTAGTCAAATGCACTTACAGCACATTTTCAGGACTGCAATTTTTTGAAAAGAATTTTTCCTTTTCTTAGTCTTAATTCTATAGGTGTAAAGACTTTAAGATATCTATTGCTCTTTAGAGAAGATTTCTTTAGGAAAATTAAGACAGTAAAACACCTTTCTTGAAAATTGTACATATCTGATAGAGAAATTCATTGCAATCTTTAAATTCTTATAGACATGTTAGCCTTTTGCACAGTGCTGTTTGTAAAAAGCTTTTATCAATATTTGAGATTTTTCAAGATACTTTCATTGACCTATTCCATTCATCTTTGTAATAGATGCAGAAGGAGATGACTTGTAACTCCCATCTCATGAGACTTGTCTAGCTGCTTTCTGACTGTAATTTGCTATATTTCGTGTTTTAAAACAGATGGGAATGAAAAATAAATGAACACCTCTGTCACAAAGTTCTTTTGATTTGTTATCATGGTTGTTCTGGATGCCAAATCTGATAAGAATCCAAGTTTGGTCGAGACCAATATATAGCATATTTTGGATGCAGTTCCATGACATGTAATAATGAGTACAGTGGTTATGGTTAATATTTTATATCAAGAGACTGTGATGGTCTCTTGCCTAGAATTCTTGCTACTGCAACCCTGCATTGGGAGATGGAGGAGGGAGCAGCAGACTGCTTCATTCATATTCATGCTGGAAATTCATAGAGGTTATGGTTTTATTCCTTTCCAAGTGGTTATGCTTTTATTAAAAAGAAGAAGACACTCTAAGGGATCTGGAGATCAAAATAATCTAATTTAGCAACTGCAGGAGCCAGCAGTAGGTTTTATGATATGTCCTTTCTTCAGCTAAATGGTTTGTGTCAGGTAGGTCATTTTCATTTTGCACATTTCGAAGACAGTGCATGAATACCTCATTGAAATTTGAGGACAAGAATTTCATTAAGCAATTAAAAAAAATGAATTATCATGCTGATTTGGGTAGCATGCCAGTCTGTGGCCCTTTGAACTAACAGAGCTTACTTTCAGGCTCTGACACTGTTTTGCTTTGAGCTAATTTGAGTATTTAGCACACTTAATAGAAGCCAACAACAGAAGCTTGGCCAGACTCATAAGACTTCAAACATGTAAGATTCTTCCAGAGAAGGTGGGTGGGGGGGTCCTTGAATACTAATGAGATTTCTTGTGTCCCTCCTCCCTCCAGGGCCTTATCCCCAGGTGACTCACCTAAGAATATAATTTAAGAGTACAAACTCTACTCCCCTGAAGTGCAAAGCTATAAACTTGCTTTTTGCCACCCTCTTCTGTGCCCTTAGGCTTGATCTCTTGGCTCAACCATTTGTCACTTCAGAAAGAAGAGGAAGGCATAAAGCAAGAGCTGAGTGCTCTGTGCAAGTCCAGCTTAAAGAGCCATGGTGGTGAGCAACCACCACTAAGCAACCCATCATTCAGGAGAAATAAACAAAACCAAAGTGGATGTGTTATAATGTAGCTGGAAGTGTGACTAATTACATGTAGGTGTAATTCAGCTAGATTAAATTTTAAAGGAATTTAAAAGATTTTTCCAGTAGCCAATGGGCTCCAGGCTCTATTTTTCATCTTCTCCTTTTGAAGATTGTACTTTAATCCTCCTCTTTGCATTTTTTTGTTTTGCAGCCCTGAGAAAGTACTACTGAGAAAGTCAGCCAGGACTGCTGACAGAAGTAAAAACTGTGCTTCTCCCCTCAGCTCTGCACCCCTGAGCTGAAAGCACCTCTGTAGCTTGGAGTGAATTCCTCCCAGGCTTCCTTGGAAGGGCTGTGCTTGAGCCTCTCCTCAGGATAACGTTACACCTTAAATCCTCTGTGGCACAGCTTGAACACCAGAAAAAACAGAGGAGGCAAATTAGAGGCCTGCAGTGACACTTTCACTATTTTGTGGGAACAAATCCTATCTGAGCTACTCAGAGCGCTGCTACCTTAGGTTTGTCTCCCCTTGCTGCTATCCCTACTCCAGTTGGTTTTTATTCAGTTCTAAGTATATGGCTTTGAGATAATCATCTAAAGAGAGAGCTAGTAAAATGTCACACAGTAGATAAAAAGTTGAAGGAAATTAAAAAGCCAGTAAGTCACTCACTAAGTGTTTATCATCACTACCACTGATGGGTAACCTGTCTACACATCTGTGTGGATGAACACAGTCCAATGCTTGAATTATTACCCTTAAACTACCATAAAGGAAACCTCAAAAAATCACATGGATGCTGATCTGGATAGTAGTAAACACAAAATAGGGAATGAAATAATTAGGTGAAGGATCCTAAAGATCCAGTGAACATATAATTTATGAAAAAGATACCCTGTAAGCATGAAATAAATTTGCAGTTTGTGTTAAGTTCAAAGCTGACACAAGAAACATTGCAACACAAAAGCATATGTAAATGTCTAATTTAAGTACTGTGATAGTTGTGATAATATAAGATTATTAATTAATTAAAACGTTTACACGTAAAATCTTGGCGATTTTGAGTATACAAGTGGGATGTAGAGGGGCAAGGGTGCACCAACGAGACGTTCTCTTAGATAAAATTTCAATAAGCTGAAGTTTTAACCACAGTAGGAAAAATTAACTGTCATAAGTCTTTCCTTGCAGGTTTCTTCCTTATCAGTATGAACTATTTTTTTCCATTTGAGCAGTAATGATAATTTAAAAATAAAAAAAAAAGGTTTTTTTCTAATTAAACTCTTTTAAGAAAGATTAAAGATGAAAGATTAAAATCTTTCTTATCCTCTTCACCTCTATTTTAGAGATTCTAAAATATTTTTTTGTTTTATGTCGTAATCTTTGGTTTCAGAAATGGATTTTTGAATGTTATTTCTCACATACAGTTTTTTTGTGAGTTGCAATTAAGATATTGCATCTAATACAAATCTTCTTAAAGTAAGTGGAAGATATTGCAGTTAGGACCTGAATTAAAACTCAGGGAAACTCAACCTTGCCAAATCCAAATCGTAGTACCTTGCACAGCACCTGGTCTGAGAGTAGCACTGAAGGAGATGACTTTAAAGTAACTCATTTAGAGTTTATAAGAGGTTAAGGAAACAGTAACCCTTTAATAAACAAGGTGAACTTTAAATCCTAGCTATGCAGTTCAGTAGATCAAACAGCATCTTATTAAAAAAGAACATAAAGTTCTCCATAAAATAGTTCATTTCCATAACTCTCTTCCAACAAAAGTTAATTCACACTTTTCCTACATTCTTGATAAAAATTTTCATATCAGCAGTGCCAAAGACATTGTTTTTGTTTAGTTTTCCTGGTAATGATAGCATATATAACTGCAAACCAAAAACATAAATAACATTTTTTTAAATAACAAATTAAATTAATTTTGGCAATACGGATTTTTCATAGGGAGCACTGGTCATCCAATCTTAAACTTTGTATTTATGTAAGCTGGCAATGAAGTTGCAAGAATTTCTGAAGACATATTGACCAGGTTATCCTAAATGTTTCATTTTGCATTTCTAAACAGCTGCAGGTTTAAAATACTTTCATTTCAAATTTCATGATTGAAATTACCAAAGCCTATTCCTATTTAGAAGTGCTTTTTACATGAAAACACAACTTCACTAATTTATTTATTTTAAAGTATTGCAATACTTTATCTTCTATAACTTTAATGATATTACACTGCTTTATCACAGTAGAGGTTTTTGTTGTTCAAAGTATACTTTCTTCTGAAATGCAGCCCAGAGAAATTACTCTCATAGGGGTTTTATTTCTTCATCTTGAGAAATATAAATTTAGATTCTATTACTAATTGCTCCCTTGTAATCAAGGAGTTGACATCTGGGAATTTTATAATCCTCAGGCTACATTAAACAGAAGGATAGCTCTAAAGCAGAAGAGTTGTAAGAGTTGTTGTAAGAGTAAGTTAATATGAACCATTGTACAGCTCTGCCTTGAGAGGAAATTCTGAGGTGTTATTAAGTGTTTCTCAGTTTTCTTAATATTAAATATTATGTCATTTAGAACTTTCTATTTTATTTTTTTTTTAACTGAGAGCATTCCAAATTAACTGCAGGAGTGTAGGCAAATTTTACTGAGTTGAATTCGGAATTATACAAAACTTCAGAGTTCCTCCCTTGAGCAAATTATATTGCATTTTAGGAATATCCTATGCCTACACAAAGCTTTCTGCTAGAAAAGTTCAGCTGTTGGAGGCATTCATGGGACTCAGAGTCAAGAGAAATAACAGAGGAAAAATAAAAGAACAGCAGTTACTCCAACTCTGGATAAGATGATCAGTAAGAACAACTGACATGACCAGAATTAGGGCAAAAGAGAGTTCCAATTTATTTCTACAACCCAAATCTACCAGGTGTGGATGTAGAGGAATTTGCTCTGGGGGGTTCTCTTGCAAAGAATGGGAAACCATGCAAAACTGCCAGGAGGCCTCTGTGGGTAAACAAGATGCTTCTGGCCAAACTGAAAGACCAAAAGGAATAATAGAGAGGGTGGAAGTAAGGATAGGTAATGTGGGAGGAGTACAGAAACCTTGTCCAAACATCCATGGGGGAAGTTAGGAAAACTAAAGCCCAAATGGAAATAAAACTAGCTGGGGACATCAGGGCTGATAAGAAAGGCTTCTACAAGTCCACAGGTGATGAAGAGAAGACCAGGGGAAATGTGGGTACATTAACAAAAGCAGGGATCTGGTTACACAGGATGTGGAGAAGGCAGAAGTACTGAGTGCCTTCTTTGTCTCAGTCTTTGCTGGCAACTCTGGTTTCTGGGAGTCCCAGGACCTGAGAGGAAACCTTTGCAAGAACAATTCTCGTTTGACTTAACTTGATAAACTTCTAAATGAAGTGACCGACTTGGCAGATGACCTCCAGAGGCCTTTTCCAGAATCAGCCATCCTGTGGAGCCCTTGCAAACCTTTGCCAAATCTATAACCATAGATTAAGCATTATTTTTAATGTAGAACTCTGAGGAAATTTGTTCATAATGAAAGCAACAGTGCACAAATAGAATTTAGGGAGAAACAAGGACAGTTTCTTTTGGGAGGAATTTCCCTAGAAAAAGGCTTACCAGACTTGAAGTTGTTTTCTGTAAGAATGACTAGGTATGTTTATAGAAGTGTGTGATGAAAGCTGCAGAAGGAATTGTTTCTCTTTAAGTTGAGGTAAGGATTAAAGTTTTGAGGGGAACTGGAATGAAAATGCCTGAAGATGATCAGGTCCTAAGACTGAATAGCTTGATCAAATCACAGCAAAGAACTGGATGTAACAGAGAGAAACTGATGTTACTGATTCCTATAAATAAAAGATACTGAATCTGAGTTATTTTTATTGAAGCTTGTCTTGCATTATCAAGATTTGAATTTGCCCAGATATAAATATAGTTAATGTCTATGGAGAAATTAGAAATTTAAGAGTTTTTTTGTTTGTTATAGAGGCATGAATTTTGATGATGCATTATCAGGTAGGACAGAAAATGTTGATATTTACATCAGAAAATACCAATTTGTCTATAAATAAATGTTGAATGAAAAATAATATTTCCTTGCTACAACCTGTCCACTGTTATATTATGAAATTGAATAAAGCGGCCTGTTCACAGCTAAAGTGAGCTCTTGCAAACTTAGTAAGATCAGCTTTCTATTCATCTTAAAGCTTTGCCAAAAAAAAAAAAAAAGAGTTGGAGAAGATATTTCATTTAATAACTTGAAATACATGGGAATACACAAATATACTTCTCTACGATCACTAAATGTCCCCAAAGTATGAAAAAGGTGCTTTATGTGTAAGCTAAAATTGCACTTTTTGTGAAAGCTGGAGATGAAATGTTAAAGAGAGACTGACAACAAATGTATATTCTTTCATGCTTCTTTCTTGACTGTTTATTGAAAGTTAAGGTAGTCAAAATTAGAGGAAAGTAATTCTACACGTGCCTGTCTCAATCTGTATAAAAGAAGTCATCATAGAACACTTTGTTTAGCTTTACCCTCAGTTTCCTTATTTCATTGCATGGTATCAAGCATGTGAGTATTGCATAATGTTTCTAGGTCTGAAAATGAAAAATAGGATGTTATGCACTCATAATCCACAAGAAATAGAAATTCATAGGTTTTCTTATCCCCTTGGAAAACAGCATAAAAGGCCTGTCACAAGTCAGTTCTAGTTAACAAATATTTTTTCCTCCTCTTTTCAAACTGAATGTAGGTTAATCTCTTGTTATTTATCTGTACTGAAGGTATCACATAAAATTTCTGGAACTGCTGTCATAGTGAATATTGACAAGCTGCAATAGTGTAATGATAGAAAAGATAACTTCAAAAGGAGATATTTTTCCTCCTAAAAGCTACAGGCAGTTCATTGCTGCTGGTAGTCTATGCCTTGCCCAGAATATATTTAGCTGGACTCTTCTCTTGCAAGAGCTGCCTTTTACATTTGTTCTTGGAAATTCTCTAATTTTGTCAAATATTTTCCTTAGCAAAGGTAGCATTAAAAAAAAAAGTCAAAAATTATATATTGTCTGCATCAAATCAGATTTCTGAACCAGAGGTAATTAGAAGTGATAATGATGTGTCACATATAAGGCCATCAAGAATTTCCTGTTTAAAATACAATCTTTGCCAATCTTCAACCCTTTGGGGCTGATGCATATCATATTTCTTTATTGTGAGTTCTCCAAAACTTTATTCCAAGTTTTATGAAACTTTTTCATCAGAAAATGCTCAGCTACACTTTGTTATGAGGGAAAACCAACACATTATTTTTGACGTGGTGGAATTTTTTGAGGCTGTTGAAATTACATATGATGTGGTTTTCCAAGAGAACCTTTTCTGCACTTTATGTCATGGAGATTAATTTGGTCAGTGTGACAGGGTGTGGTTTGTCTGTGTGTGCAATGGCTCATTTGGTGAATTTGGAGGCTCCCACAGAGTAAAACAGGATTTGCTAGAAGGGACTGAAAAGCTGAGACCAAAGAAAGAAGAGGTCCATGAAGGCAATGCTAACTATTACACAGTGTTAGTGAGTGCACATGGAGCACAGGACCTCACAGGCAAAAAATGAATATTTTGTTCCTTCTGTCAGTTGTAATTCAAAGTGATCATGGGTCAATTGGATTTGTTGAAGTTAGGATTGCACTGATAATAAAACAAAACCCTGAATGACAACTGGGTGAGTAACAAGAGCAGCAATGTTTGCATAATAGAGGATAACAGGGTTATTTGTATAATGTATGCTGAAAATTTTTCCTTCTGTGAAAACAAAGCTCAGCAGTGACAAAGTTAGGAGAAGTAAGCAGGCTGGGTTAAAAATTCAAGTTGTATAGTTTTCTCTTGACATGTGGGATTCTGGTCGTCTTAGGCAGATGAGACAGCAGGAAAAAATTGCACAGAAATGCCTGTGGGGCAGTGACAAAAGTAGTGGGCAAAATGGAGCTGGCAGAGCATTCACCGTATGCCAACATTTGCTCCTTTTAAAATGTGATAACACAACACTTACCCACTAACTGTGAGCATTCAACTCATGTTCTTTGTGGGACTGCAGTGGAACTTGACAATGCACAAGCACGTCCTCAAGCCTTCATTAAAATTTCATTTGGACAGCAGGGCCCCCTCTGTCAAAAATGAGGTGGCAGAAAATGGCTAAATAGTTGCAGCTGGGGGAGGGAATGCAATACAGACACATCTTTAATGAAGAGAATAGGATGCAGTCATGCTCAAAAGACATTTCCAAACACACAGAAAGCTAACAAGAGAAGTGGCAGCCACAACATGCTTCAGAACACAAGATGCCAGGTGTGTATCTCGATAAATACTGTTAGAGACATCCGTGCATGCAAAATAAAGCCCTTTTTGACCATATTCCTTTATGCACTGCGCTGTTTGCTGAGTTTGACCAATGAAGTGGCAAAGGATAGGGGCACAGTTTGAAAACAGCTTCTTTTCCATCAAGACTAAATTACATACATATTGCTAAAGTTAAAGACGGTTGTGCAGATTTTATTTTCTTTCTTTGGTGTTTTTTTTAGAGAGCACTTGGGCACTTGTTTTCCAGCTTTGCTTCACTGGAGCGCATTTAGAGGTCTGTGAGCTGCTTCTGTCACTGATGAAGGATGTGTTGATCTTTGGATAGTAGTTCTTCCTGCCACACTACAACACAGTCCAGTTCACTCATAGAGTAGAGACAGATCTAGAAAGCTCAGAGAAGAAAAATAGTTTTAGCACCCAGAAAGTATTTCAGTATAGGTGGGTTAGTTTTTCATTCAGTGTCTGTGTTTCTCCTCTCTAACTCCTTTTTATATGTGCTGGGTTTGGCTGGGGTAGAGTTAGATTTCTTCACAGTGGCTGGTATGGGTCTGTGTTTTGGATTTGTGCTGAGCACAGGGTTGATAATACAGAGATGGTTTTGTTATTGCTGAGCAGGACTTGCACAGAGCCAAGGCTTTTTCTGCTTTTCATACAGCCACACTGGCAGGGAAGCTGGGGGTGCCTGGGATTTTGGGAGGAGACACAGCCAGGACAGGTGACCTAAACTGACCAAAGGGATATTCCAGACAATGTAACATCCTGCTCACTGTATAAAGTGGAGGGAAGAGGGAGGAACTGGGGGACCTTTGGAGTGATGCCATTTGTCTTCCCAAGTCATAGATGTGTGTGATGGGCCCTTGATCTCCTGGAGATGGCTGAACACCTGCCCGGCCAGGGGAAGTGGTGAGTGAATTTCTTTTTTTACTTTTCTGCTGTGCATGGCTTTTCCTTTTCCTATTCCTCTCTTTATCTCAACGCTTGGCCTTTCCAGCTTTTACCCTCCTGATTCTCTCCCTGATCCCACTGGCAGGCAGTGAGTAAGTGGCTGCCTGGTACTTGTTTGCAGGCTGAGGTTAAACCCTGGCAGACCTTTTGAAACTGTGGTATAAATTAAATATCTAGATCAAAATTTCAGGACACCTAAACTGAAACAGGCATGAAAAAGTTGGAAAGGATAGGATCAAACACCAATGTTCCACTGATGGATGAAATCACTAGCAGTTGAAGGTAGTAAACAAACATTTTAAAACACAGATAGAAATTGATTTAACAAAGCACAGCATTAAAGTTCCATTCCATTTCCAGTTCTGTTCTTACAACAAGCTGCAGTTATGAACATGCAAGGCGTCGAGGGATCATTTAGAAAGTCAGACAGGTCCATGGGCAGATGTCAGTCCTAACAAAGCAGGAAGGGCTGTGAGGAACATCTGAAAACAGCAGGGCTTGCAGGTGAGCTTGGTCATGCCAGCCTGTCTTTTGGGCTCTGTCTGCTTCTAGAAGTCGAAAGTAGATTTCCTTGGCACTGTGAACATTAACAGATCTGACACAAAAGTCTGTCATTCTCCCTCACAACCTTTAGAATAGGAAACAAATTACTTGGGCAGCTGAAATGATCTCCATAGCAGCTCACCATTGCATTAGATTGGTAGGGAGCCTAATTTACTCCACCCTTCACACCATCTCCTCGTTATAAAAACAGGAGATACTTTTGAATCCATAATCTGCAGCATAAAATCACTGATGCTTTTTAAAATATGTCAAGTGGATAAAGTTTTTCTGTTTAGTAGAGATGCTGCATAAGTGAATCAGGAAAATTATTATAAGAATTATATAAATTATTATTCAGATAAATAAATTGTTATTCAAAATTATACTAATCAAGAATATAAATACATATAAATTAGGAAATGCTTTTTTAAAAAAATTAATTTGAAAATAGATTGCTCATTAAATTAGGACCAGGTTCATTTTTACAGTTTTCAACATGAGTTATGTGTTTCCTCTAAGGAGGATTATTGGAGAAACAAAGGCTCTATAAAGAACATGGTTATTTAATTTAGTAATTTGATTTATACATATTCCAAAAGAACAGTGTGATAGCCTCAGTTCTGATTACTAAAAGAAAATCAAGCAATACCCACTCCCTACCATTAATATATTTTTAAGTGAATTGCAGATTACAGAATACACAGAATACAGGGTAATTTGAAAACTGTGCTTGTTTTCTTTTTAATATTTATGTGATTTCATCTTTTAGATATTTTATAATTTTACACTAAGAAGTGAAAGTAAAAGATGATGGAAAACAAGAAAAGGGGAGGAAAGAATATTACTCAGTGGAACTTTGTACTTTCATACAATGACACTTGAAAAGTATTGATTGTCTATAACTTCTTTACTTCAGAAAAGTTTAAAATTAAGATTTTGATTGAGCACCAAAAATATTTGCACTATAGTAATATCAATTTTTTCTTAGTATAGTAGATATCATCTGTTTCCTAAAACTTAGATTAGATGACTTGAAAATAGAGTCAATCATTGAAAATTGGAGAATTATCTTAAAAAAAATCACCTAATTGTACCTATGAAACTGTATTGGATTTAACAAAAATTAGTGTTCTTTAAAAAGAAAAAAATATTTGATAAAGAGAGAGATAAAGATTTTCTAATTGTAAAAACAGTTTGCTTTCTTAACTTTTTAAGTGAGGGTTGCTATTTGAAAAAAATATCCCTCCAACTTGGGCTGAGCATATCCCAATCTATATTCAATTTTGTGCAGCAGATGTTGTTCCACATAAAAGGTTGGAGTGTGGATTGGCATTTGTGAAGAAGAAAAACAATGGGCTTGATTTTCAGGAAAGAAAAGCTTAGTTGAATTTAAGCTGTGCAGGCTGAAGTGCAGTGTTCAATTGATGACCTATTTTTAGGAACAATCTATCACTTCCTGTAACAGTGACAGATACACACACATATATATAATTTTACAGGAAGGAAACAAATACTCTAATTTTTCTTTGCATTGTAGCAGCTTAAGGAACAAAACACAATAACATCTTCCTTTCATCTCTGTTTGAAAGTTGCCGTGTTTTGGCAGGAGAAGGCATCTCCTAGGCTGTAGATAAGGGCTTAGCATAGCACATATCATCACACAAAGGGATTGGTGTAATATATATTGTGAAAGTGTATTATTTTTGAAACTGTCTGTCTGATGTGCTGAGCAAACACCTGGATGATACTCAATAGTAGAGTGCAGCAGGCAGAATTCATTCCTCAGCCTGCTGCATGGGAATATTAACTTTTACCACATCATAGAGGAGGAAGACTGGATCCATTCGTTGATTAATCCATCATGACATTATTTGAAGGGATGTGTCTTATGTCTTCTTTACCCTCTATCCAATTCAATCTTTTCACCAACTGAATTCTAAAATATTAAAGTGATTTTAAGGCATTAGAAAAGGACACGGTTACAAATTCAGTAAGAAGTATTTGTAGGAATATACCATTGCTTCATTCAGGAAGAAAAAGAGGAAAAAAAAATAAGATGGAAAGTTCATTTAATGCAGTCATGAGCTATAGATTTGGTTTCTACCCAAACTACAATTTGGAGACAAGTCACAATATCTGAGCCATTGTAAAAATTATTTTCAAAATCAATTTGCTTAGTAGATTACAGCTATTTAAAGCAGAACCAATTTTCATCCAGCCTGATAGGGTGTGGGGAGGGGGGGGGAAAGTATACAAAATCAACACAGTTCTTGTTCTGTATACTTAGAAAAGAGGCCTAGTTATTTTCTGAAAGGGAGAAAGTAGGCCTTAAAAGGAGCCCCAAAGCTATGGTAGCAACAGTGAAGTTTAGGTCTGGAGTTTTTGGCTCTATGTTTTTGCAGACACGTATATATTCCTTAGATTTTATATATTCCTAACAATTTTTTATTATTATTTTCCCCTTCAAATGAAACAAACAAACAAAAATAAACAAACAAACAAAAAACCACAACCCCCTCAATAACAAACAAGTGTTTATTTGTGCTCACCGTATTGCCCATGATCTGATAGTATTGTTTTATAGCACTCTGATAGAACAAGATACCTAAACTGAAAGAATGTATGTTTACTTGTCTAAAAGCCCTTATTGCTGACTTTTTGTATGAATGTAAGTATATAAAGATAAATTAGATGGAAATGCTTCTGATCAACTGAATTGTAGTACTGTAACTGGTCCTGTGGCATGGTGAGGGTTAAGGAATGCTAAACCTGTGTTTCATTTATCTTTTCCAATTCATTTAAACTTAAATACCTCAGGTCTGAAGGTTATGCAGATGACAAGGACAAGGTTATGCAGATATACACCTTTGTCTCCAAGAAACCTGGAGGCTGCCTAAAATAGCAATTCTCTTTGACCTTGCCTCTGTATGATGGCAATAAATGATTTTTAATTCAAACTTGCTGGGCTCATTGTGTTTTCTAGCTAATGGGTCCTTGCTGTCTGTGCAAGTTTGAATGCATATATAAAATCTGCTAACAGCTCAAGTGTAATATTGATCATTTCTTAACCTGACTAACAAGGGAAACTTTTCTGTTTCTGAAATATTAACAATGGAAACCGATGTGGCTTTATATCTTTGGGGAAATGTCCTCAATTGCAGCTAAACACCATTGAATTTGTGATGTTAACATATCATTATGTTGATATGTAAAAATTAATGTTCTAAGCCAGGGTGACACAGGTAAGGAAGTTCTGGTCCTTACCTGGTCATGTCTAAGCTGTAGTGACCAAATCAAAAGCTTTCTGAATTTTTTAAGGATTGGATTCTTTTAATCTGTCAGTTTCTTTGCCTGCAAAATGTTATTCATGATTATGTCCTTGATTTGAAGCAGAAACATTATGAAGCTAAGTTGATATTCTGACAAGTTCCTTGATATGCTCAGGTGGAATATTGTAGAATTGCAGAGCTGTATAATACCAAAGTCAAAATTCAGTTTATTGCCACCATCTGTCTTTGTCACCAAGGTTCTCTTGCATCTTACAATGCACCCACCTGTGCCTCACTAGAAGAGGATTCAGTTTAGTAACTTAAAGTATACAGATTTCACAACCTGTAGAAAGTCAGGTATAATCAAATTATTGTTCCTAAGATCCAGCTCAAAACCATAGTTAGGACTTCTTTGGGAAATGCAACAATGAAAACCTGCAGGTTTTAAGAGAGCATTGTTGGAAATAAATATGTGAGTGCCTGGGGGTTATTTTATGTAAGAAGAAAAATATAGGTATATAGGAAAAGCAAATATGGATACTGTGGATATACTGCATTTTGTACAGAATTACGTTTCAGATATAAAATTACTCTTACTGTAAAATTATTGCCAATACTGGTGAAACAAAATAGGATAAATACAACAGTGGGAAATGATCCTTTTTTTCTTCAGTGAGCAAGATTGTAAGTGCTCTCATAGATTTTGTCCTGTGACCATAAAAGAAAGGCTTTTATAGTCTACTTTTAAAGATCAACATGTTTGGATTGTATTAGTTGAAAGAGAAGAACCATATCCCAAATCAAATAAAACTCCACAGAGAAAGTTCTGTTTGCTTTCTTTGCTCTTTTTTTTTTTAAATGTGTCAGCTGCAAAACCTGTCTTTCATTTGAAAAAGTCAATGTGAGTCTGATGTATTTCTATAGGTAATGCATACAGCAGTGTTAGAATAGAAAAAAAAAAAAAAAGAGAGAAGAAAGCAATCCATATGTTACCTTATTAGCTTTTCTTTGCTCATTTTCTTAAATCAGTATAGCTGACTCCCAGAGAACAATTTATGAAGGATCAGAGACTGAAGTTTCTCCATGTTTGGCTCATTAATTCAATTGTCCTTCACATCATCCGAGCTATCCTAACATAAAGAAAGTGGCATAAAAAATTAACTCCATGTGTTTTGGAGAGCTGCTGTTTTACAGAAGACTTATAGGTAAAGTATCTTCTCCATTTGCTTCCTTGCCTTCTTGATTTAGGTCTTATACCAGTCACATGTCAGTGTTCTCATATTCCTCAAATATGTTGAGGAGAAACTGTATGACTCTATAACAGTTCAGTTATTGATAAATACCAGATTGTATTTTCCATTCTTATTAAGTAGGTCTTCCTCTATTGCCTTTAAATCCTTCAGAATACTTTAATTATCTCATATTTATCAAGACTACTAAGTAAATATTCAAATACACCCTCCTCCAAATTATTTTTATGGTACAAGGTATGTCTTGCAATTTATATAGCTCTCAAAAAGAAATAAAAGAAAAAAGAAAAAACAACAAGAAAACAAAACAAAAAACCAAACCAAACAAAACAAGAACCCACAAAAATGAATGTAACTAAACTATTTGACAGGAAGCAATATATAAAACTTCTAAGTACCAGAACATTAAAACACAGATAATGATGAGTGTTTAAGTGAAGCAAAGAACACTGTTTTAGGATTAATCCAACCATGGCAGATATGCAAAATCTGACTGGGTTTTTCTCATTCCTGCAGTTTAATCTGCAGGATTAAATAGCAGCATTCTATAATCCTCAATCTTCTGTTGGACCTTGAATATTCTGAGATAAACTTTTTCAAATCATGAGCTTGATAGACCTAAACCATATTTAATATAATGGCTCATAACTTTAGGTAGCCTATTTTAAGGTGATGTTTTGTATGTGTGTGTTTTTAACAAACTCAGGTGGCTTCTGTGAGAAGATATCCGAAGGTAAAGATGTCACTGATCTTTAAAATATAGAAGATGACTGGGAGAGTGATAGCAAACCACAAAACTACAAACAGGAGGCCAGCATGACTAGACTCTGAAAAACATTAATAGTGATCAAGAGAGTTGCTAAGATCAAGAATTTAACAAGAATCAGGCTGAATCAAGAAAAACAGGCTGGAAAGACCCAATTTTCAAATTAATTTTCATAGCTTGAGGATGTAGGCTGGGAACAGAAGTACCAGGGACTTGCTGCAAGTCATGGAGTCTGATCCTGCTGGATCATCAGGAGAATAGGTGGGGTATTTGTTAAAAGTGGTTAATGGAGGATGTCTGTAGCTGTGGGCAGATGAATTTTGCGAAATACCTCCTAAAGTCTTCAGCAAACTCCTCAGACATCCTAGTTCCTTTATTTCTGAATCCCTGAAATAATCTGGTTCTGTTATAGAAATTTTGTCTGAGTTTCCAATCATGAATTTTATAGAGTCAGGAAAAGTTCATCTCACAGAGTCTTTGTAGAAGTGGCCAACTCCAAAGTAAATGAAGTCTTTGAAATAAATAATAAAGATTTCAGCGCTGGATTTTGAATATGATTCAAGGTCTTCCTGATGAGCAAATTAGAGAATGGAACAAGTTCAAATCAGTGTATTCATCATAACTTTAATACTTTGGTTAGGAAAGGAATTAGCCATTAAACATCTATTTAAGTATTTTGTGTGCATGTGCATGATGGCCAAGTTATTAAGACTGTACAAAAACACAAAGAAAAAATACAATTCTTTATATGATGAGAGAGATTAATCCATACTTTACATCAGTTTGGGGCCTATTATATATAGAAATGGAAGTGCTCTATTCAGCTTGGGTTGAGTTGCTCATAATTCTTTTAAGACACTAATTAAATGTCTTATATCCAGTAAGTAATAGAGCCTGCTGCCTCTGACAAATGGAGTTTTGGCCAAAACCTATCGAGTTCTTTAAAAATATCTGAAGAATGGGAACACTACAATACATTGTATAGAAACCTTAAATCTAGTTTCAGAGAGGAAGAAAAAAAAAAAAGAAAATATTCTTTGATGAACTTATGAAAGGAAAGATCTATTGCAGGATGAAAGTCTGACCTTCTGAATTCTACTTTGCAGGACCTGTGATGTGGCTGTCGTGGTTTAACCCCCCAGCTGAAACCAGCTCAGTGGTGAAGGTAAATCTCCTTGCTTAGAATGTTAATTCTGTTTTAAACAATATATTTAAGTAGAAGATCTACAACCCTTACAAAACTTCAGAAATATTTCCTTTCAAAAAAAAACAACCAAAAAAAACCAAAAAAACCCCAACAAACTAGTTTCTAAGGAAGAGTTTGATTCCCCCTTTTCCTCAGAAACCTCAGGATCAAATTATGGTGGCCTGTTGTGCGGAAAGCCCTTCATGTGCACGGTAGAATTGTGACTAATTGCATTCCAGTGGTGCAATTAACAATTTGGAAGGAAAAGTGTCAGGCACTCAGTCTCAAAATGTGAGCTGGAGATCACAATCAGAAGAAATTGTCTTGTATATTTAGACAAGCATTTTATGTTGTTTCAGCCTCCTGTTAATTAACACTGCTTGTAGAACCTTTCTTACTACCTGTTATGTGTGGTACTTTTCAGAAGACAAACCACACGATTTCTGCCTCAAGTTCTGACAAATTTTGCAGGATAAAACAGGGCATGTTATGTACTAAGGGATGCCTCTCAACCTACTAAATTTTGCACCATTTACTAGAGCTGCAGAGGTGAGAATCATTCCCAAAACTGTTGATAGGAGAGTGCTTAAATCTTGTGTTCATTACAGCCATTATTTTCTTGCCCCTAGATTTTTACCTTGAAGGTATTGTATGAGTTTTTAAGGTCATAAAGGGAAGTGCAAAGTTTGTAACTTAAACCTAAAACAATAATCTGCAATGCTGAAACCACTTATTTCTTTGGCACCCTTACCATTTATCAGAGCTGATGAGAACAGTGGCTCAGGACTGTGGTAGAATCAAGCAAATCCAGTGATGTCAACCAAGCAACAAGAACCAAGGTAGAAGGGAAAAAAGGCTTCAACTGACATACAGGTTCATCTGCCTCATATGAATAACAGCTTTACTTCCCCCTTTCCCCTTTCCCCTTTCCCCTTTCCTTCCCTCTTCACCATGAGATTTTTTTTTGTATGGTTTTCTGAAGCTCTTCCTATTTACAGTCATGTTACATTTGTACAGCACAAAGAAAAGAACATGTTTTCCCAGAGGTACAGCATGATTCCTTTCATAATCTAAAGGAATGGGAATTTGAACAGTCCAAAAGCATGCTCTGAACCCTGTTCTGGTTTCTCTGGCATTATTTTTCATGAAATGTAGGAGTAGGTCTGTAGGTGAATCAGATAACAATGAATATGGCAGCAACAGGCAGCACCAGTAAAATTGTTGCTTTGTTTTTAAAGATCTTTCCATTTAAAAATTTTAAAGATTAACAATTTGATTGAAGATTTCACAATTCCTACTTGCTTGTAGATGTAAAGAATAACAAAACTGAAAATTGGAAGCACAAAATGGAATTGTTTATAGCAGCCTATTGTGCATCATGCACAGGTCAATGATTGTGAACCTGATTTAGTCAGAATTACTTCAGACATCCTCAGGCAGTAGTAGTGAGATACTACCCAAAACTTCATGGAACTACTATTGAAGGGTGTCAGCATGAATGAAATTCACCTTTCTGAAAGTGACTGCTTTTCAGTGTAACATACCTGCTGCAGTTAAATCATGCTCTGAATATGTGATGACCATTTAAGTTATTAATGTTTGTGCTTTGTTCTGTTCAAAGAACTAAGTCAGGCAGCATTTGCATTTTACTGTGGCTGTGGCTCAGCTCAGAAGGGGTCAGGTGTACCTTGGGTTGTCTTCCTGAGCAAACTCAGGCAAACGTTTTCATCTCAAATTTCAATTACACCTCAGTCCTTCCCCTCCCCCTCCATCTCCTTTAATGAGAAAAGAGGAATCAATGCACATTAATGCTTTTCCAGGCCAAGTAATTTATTTCTGTATGTGGCTTGCTTACACTGGCTTGGTCATTGGAGGAATGAGATCATTGTTCCTTCAAGACTGCTTCAGCTTCTGTGCAGGGACTTGCAGCCTTGTTGAGCTCTAAAACAAGAAGAGATCTCTCTCTCTCTCCCTCTCTCCCTCCCTAATTGCCTTAATAGAAGAAAAAAGGAATTGCTGGGTAATTCATGATGGATCCCATTATTGTAATGTCTCTGGGATTTCTTGAGTAATAGAATAATCTGCAATCTTTCAGATAGAAGTCCCACTTTTTTGCTCTCACTTGTGCTAATTTTACAGTAGTGTGACTTCTTTGAAGCTAAATGCATCCTATCTAGAGGGAAAAGGCTTGAGAAATCAAGTTATTAGTCCTCCCTGTCCCATTCTGGAGATTCAAGTATTTCTGTGCAGGAAGTGTTGTTACCCTACTGACTCTGGCTTCAAAAATATGTGTCCAACCAGCATCTGCTGAATGAGAAAAAGGCCCTAATTACACCTTTTTATATGCAAAACCTCAAAGTTAATTGACATTACTTAAATGTTAATATTATTAATAATAAGCTTTTTCCTTTTTTTTTTTTTTCCTCAGGGAAAAAGAGAAAAACTACAGTAACAGCACATTGCTGATACTGAGGGAAAATCATGAGCCCAGAGTAGTGAGGCGGAAGTTTCAGCAATTACTTTTCCAAAATCATAAATATTTTCTCTTCTTTTTTCTCTATGAAGCATGTTCAGAATTGTAAGACATGTCGTGGAAAATATCTGTTAAACAGAGAAATTGGGATTGATGCTGGACCTCTTGGATTTTGTGTGGGGTTTTTTTACACTTCCTGGCCTCTGTTGTGACATAAACATCCTGATACTCTTACGGCACAAACACGTTTTTTTGCATTAAATGTTTAAGTGACTGCTGACGTCCTCATAATCACAGTATTTTTGTAAGCTGAAGCAACTTCATTTCCACTTAAGGACATTATCACCTAGAGAAATAGTGCCTGAGCATTCTACTCCAACCTGGGAGAAAATCCCCTCAAAATGTTAACAGTGTCTTCTGGAAGGTTTCCCTAGGAGTCCTGAGCTGATGTGATCTTGCACTTCAGCATTCATTATCATATTCCCCTACCTCAGAACCCTGGCACACTGTACACCAACTGGAAGGGGCACATATTGATGCCTTAAGCTTTAGTTTTTATATTTGCAGACTCCGTGCTGCCTAGGGCTGTAGTTCTGAGCCTCATATTAAGTGTCAGTCAGCTCTTCACAGAGTAGGGAGACAATTCCTTTTCCTGCTGAAGACCAAGGGCAACTTTCAGGCCCAAAAGCACAAACAAGGGTGGGCTGAAGGAGGAACAAGAAGGATGAGAACTCACAAACTGAAGCTGTAATGGGACAATTAAACCCAAATATGCAAATAGAACAAAACTTATAAAAATGTAAGATCTTGTGACCAGTCAGCCATTTTGGGACCACTCTTAGTCCACCTTGGGTGTAGTCCTGGTCAGGCCCTCTTCTGCCCAGGGTGGATCCTGGAGGCCTTTCAATAATTACCTGCTTTATACCCTAGCTCTGTCCAGTCTCTGTTTCAGGTAAGCCTTCCCAAGGTAACAATGTAAACTTCAGCAGTGGTTTTGTGTCCAAAAAGCAGAACCTCCTGCTCACAATGCCTGAGCTGGAAGAACACCCCTCAGATATCACTCAGACTATTATTTCATGCAAAATAAGATTGTGAGTGCTGGTCATGTGTTGCTGCTGCATTGTCAGCTTGGCCACACCTGAAAATCATATCTGGTGATTTTCTGGGGCATGGTAAAATAGCAAAGGAAGGTAATGCTGTGCCTGGACCTTGCCTTTCCCCTGACTACAGGCACTTTGCCTTTGCAATTTCCATCTGTGAAGTGGAATGTTATGTACCCCTTATGCCTCGTCTGGCTCCCATCCAGGCTCTTTTGTTTTCTTGCTTCTCAACTTCGTTCCTTGCAGCCATCAGAACTGGCTCCTTGCATGGCAGCCTGCCAAGGAATTTGTAGTAGGATTCTGGTGTATTTGCTCCCAC
The DNA here is from genome assembly GCA_037834095.1 of Argya squamiceps. Lineage (NCBI taxonomy): Eukaryota > Metazoa > Chordata > Aves > Passeriformes > Leiothrichidae > Argya > Argya squamiceps. The sequence goes on from JBBMKD010000001.1 coordinate 7,153,488, forward strand.
TTACTGATGCTCTCAACAAGGTTTTTGTAGCACAATCCCCTTCTCACTGTGGCTCTCTTCAAGAGAAACACTCATAATTTTGCATTTCCTTAGCTGTAACTTACAAACAAGTCAATAACAGCCCCTTCAGTGCTTGTATTCAATCTATTAGCGAGCAAATACCTGAGAAAATGGATATGTGACCTTTGCCTTCCTCTCTAAAATGCTGTGGACGTGAGCCTTGTGTGTCATGGAGTGTATCAGGGGCTACATAGTAAAAGACAGACATATTGGCCCAAAAATCGTTTTTCAAGCATTGTACTTAATTGTATGATGAGTAGTTTTATTGTGAACCTCTGCCTTTCAGCTGCTCTTACCTACCACTAGGAAACTCTTATTCTTTAGGACTTTGACAAAAAACTCCTCTGAACAATTTTATATGCAGGTAATGTTCTAAAATCTGCCTGCAAGAGAAATATCATGTCCAATTCAGTCCAGCTGCTTTTCTATAAAACACGAATGCCTTGGGCCTGGAATGGCCCTCACTGTGTAAAGCCAATCAATTTGCTGATGACTTATGGTAGGAAAATAATAGCTTAAATTAATCCAAACAATGTGTCTGTGGAAAATGGTTCCAACAAATTTTACAGTTTGTGGGTATTTTTAATAAATATAAGAAACTATGATATGATTAACTGCCTTTGTAAGGGTATAATACTTGGTTACAAATGCCTTTTTTATTATTATTATTTTTTACCTTAGTCAAATATTTAAAAACAGAAGTAAAAATCTATGCTGATTTCAGTATTAAACAAACATAGCTGTTTGAAATTTAGATTGTTATTCAGGTAATTGTGGTTCTACCTTAGTGTTCTACATTAATTTAGTGTTCTACACTATAATCCTGGATCCAAACCAAACTTGTCTATTCATGGTAAAGTTTCCAGTGTTAATATCCATTTTCCTGTTACTTGAAAGTCTAAATATAAGAAAGTTTGTTCACACAGCACGGAGTGAGAATCTTAGTTTTCTAATAAGAGGTATTGCCTTTTTAGGAATTTCTGAAATACTGGAAAGCAAATAAGCATTTTTAAAGTTGAAGGATTAACGCAAATACTAGGAGAGAGGTTTTTAGTGAGGTTGGGGGGGGGAACTCAGGTGTTAGCACAGCTCATAGCATGTACATTTGCAGTGCACACGTAGCCACACAGCTTTGAAAGTCCTGTGAAGATCAGTAAAAGGATTTACTCCTGAACCAAATGTGTCCAATTAATGAAACAATTAGTTTGGAGGCTGAATTTGGACATTTTTAAAATGTTATTAGCACATCCTGCAAATGCTATGTCTGTGCATGAATTTCAATGGCCGTAGACATTTTGTTAATCAGAAATTTCAGAGTTTAAAATTTACTGGTTCATGAGAGGACAGATTGTTGTGTGCACTGCTTGTGAATGAAAAAAAATACTAGAGCAGAACCACTGTTTGACTAGAACTGTGTAAACAGTTGGGATGAATAATTCATGCAACCAATTTATTTTGTTTTACCCTTAACGAGTTATCTATGGACAGCAGAAAACTGTTTTGATTTTGAACATTTTGCAAAAATCATTTAATAAGGGATCTTGTTGATAAATTCTTGGCTTCCACTTGATTTATTAAGAACACAGGTAATTGACTAAGTGTATTAATTACATCTATTAATTTTTTTTTGAATGTTAGATTTTATTGCAAACAAAATTTCCATGTTTGGCCATTTTTTTCTATTCAAAACAGATAACTGGGCCTTAAGTGAAACGCTTGAATGTTGCAAGCTCAAAATTAGCTTCCAGCACCCATTCTCCAGTATTTACTTACCTTGAAGTACTTTTACTAATAAAAATTTGACTTTTTTTTTTTTTTTTTTTTTTTGGAGGGGGGGCATCTATAGGGAGTAAATTGATATTTCACTGAGTCAGACTAAGCCATCTGTTGGTCTCTTATAGCATTAGAAATCTTAATCTAATCTTAATCTAATTAGAAATTCAAGTATTTCTAGATAACTACTCCAGGTATTCCAGGTGTTCTTCCCAACTGAAGTGCCTTTCCTACACTACATACAAGTGTATCAACCTGTTACAGAATTCCTCAGGGAAGGTGGACATGATGTGTACCTAGGCCTTGAACTACCCAAGCTGAGGCCTTCAACAAGGCCTGATTGAGGCCTTGAAGCCTGTGACGCAGTTAGAAATAACTTAGCTGAGTGTGGCGCAGTTAGAAATTAGCAGTTAAGGTGTCAGAGAAAGATAGCATAGTGGTGAAGGTCACTGAGTAG
>JBBMKD010000001.1:7155877-7202569 GCA_037834095.1 Argya squamiceps
TTAAATAAAGTGTGTTTGCATATTTCTCTCCACTGTGTGCCAATGAACAAGCTACTGTAATTGTAAACTATATAGAATTGTATATAAGCAGTCATTTTAACCTAATAAAGCAGAACGTCATTGTTAATGATGCTGGTTAGAAGTGCGTTCTCTGAGCGGACCAATTCCTTTGATCTCGAGCTAACCTGGACCCAGAACTCGACTAACTTTAGCAGCCTGGATATATTGGAACTGGTGGGTATCTTGTTTTATGGAGTGTGACATTCTCACGTACCAGTGTTCTTCAGTTAAAGTTCATTAAAAAGTCAGATCTTGAAGGGACCTTGTTTTTCAGGAGATTTTTAATCTTGTTTTGGAACACTGCCTCAAAGAAGAAATTTACTTGAAATATTTTTCTTTTATCAACCCTTTCTTTAAAGATGTGAAGTACTTGACAGCGAGTAGTGTTGAGCGAGACAATTTGGTTAAGGAAAATGACATAAATGAGGTATTCCTGCTGTTGCCACTTTGTCAGTACTCTGAATTGCCAAGTGCTTTCTCTGTATTACCTCCTGTAGTGCTCCACATCCCTGTTGTGAGGAATTTAAATAAACTGTTTCTAAAGAAACAGTTTTTTATAGAAATTTAAATAAAAGCTTAGCATCACCCCTTCTTCCATTTGCTAGTAAATCCTGATGAACCACTTGCTGGAAGCAATATCACTGACTAGCCTGTCCAAATAAAGACTGTACAAGGTCAATGACTAATTTTTTGCTGGTGTTCTTCACTTCATTGGCCCTGTACTCCACAGGCAGAAAGATATTTTTAATTCTGGAAGTGAATTTGAAAAATGATACCAGTTTCCTGTATAGTGAAACATAAATGTGTGTGTGTGTATAGACAACACAGAGTCATTGTCTTCTGCAGCTTTTTGCTTGGGAAACTTGTATTTTCTGCTGACTGAAGAGCTTCCAGACTGAGCTTAATACTTTGTCTTCATTATACCCTCAAATTTCTTAAGTCAGAGATGAAGATATGGCCATAGCTCTGCCTGTCCTAACTGGCATTGCTACCATACTTTTATTAGCAGCAAACACCTCTCTCTTTTCCCTACCTCTCCCTGTCACCTCCCTCACAACGTGCACTGCATCTTGGGTGGCTGTATGTGTTCAATAATGTATTCAGTCTATTCACTGTGTCTTATTAAATTTTAAAGCCACTCTGTTGTAAGGTATTTTATGTATGTGTAGTTTTGGTCTGCTGTCTGTCCATGAGTAGAAGAAAACAATCCAATCTGATCCTGCAGTTCTTGTTCATGCTGCATAATAGCACTGGTGAGCAGCAAGCCAAATGGATGAATTTGTTTTATACAGAGGATGAATAAAAGACCTACTTAGGCAGAGCAAACCAAGTTTCTTTCAGTAGAATTCTGGAAAATATTCTCCCTCTTTGTTCCTTTCTTTAAGATTTCTAAGAATAAAACCAAATAAACCTGTTCCAAAAAACCAGACCTTGTCTCATAAAGATTTGGAGTCAGCAAGAAATATGTCCATTTCCTTTGTCACCCTGATGATTTTCATACAATTGTAGTAGTAGCAGAAATTAAGGCAATGTTATTCTGATTACCTCGACTATTGGTGAATCCTAAATTACAGCACAAAGAAGTTCGGTGACAAAACTCACCTCACCCAAGAAAATCAAAAATTATATGAAGGAATTAGTATTTTACCAGTTTAATAGTCCAAGCATTACTCCAATAACAATTATGCATTATTTTATACAGTAGCCCAAATTAATACAGAAAAGCATTGATGATATTAATAAGAATTTAAAATTGCTGTATAAGAAAATGAATAGTCTTTTGTGTCATAATCATCTTTCCAGTGTCCCACTGGGTTCTAAGGTTGAATAGCATCTGTATTTTCCTTGTTTAACCTTTATTTATAATTTTCCAAGAGAGATATTTTCTTTGCTTATCTCTGCCAAAGATTGCAAGCATTGTGTGTCTGAATATGATGTCAAATCTTCTTCCAGAACTTTTTATTTATTGGATATTTCTGTGCATTTTCATCCTTCCTCTGGGTCCAGCTGCCCCTTCTATATTAAGGTACTCTATGTACTGGCTTTGAGGACTTTTAAAAGCTCAGTACATTGATTCAGGAGATTCCTTCTCAGCTTTTTTCAAGGTGTTGATATCAGGGCTTAGATACTCTCTTACTTTGTTCCAGAAATTGAGATGTTTAGCTTCAAAACCATGAGTACAGGGAGCATTTGTCTGCCTTCCATGAGGTCTCAACTGCTTTATTGAAGGGCATAATTTAAACTACCAATGTATTAATTAGCTAATTTAATTTTTTATAATTGCAGTCCTGTGCCTAAAAGATCAAGGAACTTGGCTGCAATCAATTTAATGCATTCTTAAATAGAGAGCTATTTTCAATTCCTATTCTTCCACTGTATATATCACAGCCAATGTGCTACACAAAATCCATTCTTTTAAGGATTGCTAATGACAGAAACTAAGTGATCCTGAAAGACAAAATCACTGGTGTCGTTTTCATTGATTTTGGCAAAAACATTGAATGTGAAATCTCGTTTGCCTTTTATTGAATTGTGGAAAATACTTCATTCTGGATTTTTTCAGTTCAAGCTGAAAAATACATAACAACTTGTTCGTTGAAGCACAGTGCACAGAAGGAACTGGATGATGGGGAAATACATAATCCTGCCTTGGAATCTCTATTTATAAATTTATTAAATGTTTTTGTCTACTACATAAAAAAAAGTTGTTTTAGAAGGAATTAATGAGTTTCCAGCCAAATCTTTAAAATAGTTCAGAGTAATAATCCTATTTTTTTTTCTTCCATAAGGAAGTATCTACTTTTTTTTTATTTAGAGATCTCTCTGAAGGCCATGGAGTTTTTATTTATTAGATACAAGTCCAGTGACTGACACCTTGGAGTTATGTAGCATCTCGTAGAGAGTGGTAGAATCTCTAAAAAAGAGATGAATTTTGCTGATATTTGATGGATAAGAAGCGATGATGAACAGAAGAGACCAGCAAGAAATCTTGAAATATTTATGCTTGCATAGTTTTATCATACTTTGGTGCATTTCTCTTCATAGCTACAGAAATTTCTCAGCCACAAAATGCAGGAGCCATATCATAATGACTTTACTTTGTGTCAGCTAATGTTTCTGGGTTTGTTCAGTGTACTAATAATTTGGGAGCCATGGAGTGAAATAAAAGATTCTGGTTAAAGATTTTTTTTCTTTTGAGGTAAAAGCTTTGATTCAGTGCTATGTGTGCTTCTTATAAAATCAGAAACAACTGAGGAAGAGAGGCTGTAGAAGGACTGAAAATCATATTAAGACTTGTGGTTTTCTTATTTTGCATATAAATCTGTATATCCATATGTAACCTGCAAGGTTTTTTTTAAGTGTTGCACCATGAAAACTCATCAAGTTTTTGAGCTGCTTTTTAAGAAATTTGATAGAGTTTGAGGAGTCCAGTGCCAGATCTGCATATTTCTCAGACTTCACAAATATGCTTAAAGCTCAAAAGATGCTGTCAAATAACTTCTGAAAAATAAGTTCGTGCAGCTACCATGGTGTCAGCATTAACAGACTTGCTGTTTACTCTGTTTATTTACCTGCCTGGAAATTAGAGCTGGATGTCAGAGGACAAGCTTTTCCTCTTCTCGAGGGAATTCAAGCTTAATCTCCCTCATGCAGAGGGAGTTTCCAAATCAGGTTAATGCCCATCCTAGAAGGAAGGTGTCCTTCAATAACAGACTTTGTGCCATTCCCCTTCCTAACAGTACTTCAGTTTTAGTTTGCCCACAAAAGTGTTCACAGGGGACAACACTCCAGTTTCAGAATCACCTGAGATAAGAGGGAGCTCCTGGGGTTCTAGTTCTACTTGTGCACTTCACATGAAATTGCAATAGGATAAAAAAAAATCTGTTTTACCAGAATTCAAACTCAAGCATAGGCTTCAAACTCTTTGAGGAAGAAGAGGAATCTTTGTGGTTTAAGCTGGGGTGGTTTTGGTTTTAGGGTTGTTTTGTTTTATTGTTTTCCCCCAAACTTCCAGAGAAACATTGCTTTTTGATCACATTTTCACAGAGTTTTGTTTCATATTATTTCTAAGAGAGTATTCGTGTGAATAAAGTATAATGACATAGAAAATAACAGTCTGAATGTTATGGGTGAATCTCATACAATAAGATAGACATATATGGGGCTGAAAAACAGACAACACATTGCTGCTGCTGCTCAGAATTGACTAATTATATTTAATGGGATAGCAAGGATCAAAATCTTCTGACAACCCTTACAAGTACATTAGGAATAACTCTGAAAACCACCAAACTCGGAAAACTCTGTAAGACACTAAGCTGCCAGGAGCTTTTTAGCAGGTGAGAAAGAAAGGTGACTTGTCAAGGACTGTTCAGAAAAAAAATATATAAATAACCCTTTGTTATATTCATAATAGAATGTTCAGTTAATAAAGTAAATTTTAAAATAATTTGACTAGTTTTATGGATTGATGTGAATATTTGTTAGAAGGATGAGACAGGGTATTCAAATCTAATTTCTTGAACAATTGTTCATCTTATTCTTCCCACATCATATTCAAAGAGGAAATCTATACCAATAATAAGATCAACCTAAGGCCAACCTTAACTTAGCCACAACCTTAGGACTTCCTCATCATGCATTGGCAGTCATGTAACTGCGGAGGGAGGTCCCTGTTTGTAAAGCAGGACCTTTTTCAGAACTGCACCTTTGATAATTATTTTTTGCTTTTTCAGTCTTGTCTCTATTTATAAACAGTAAAAGAGTACAAGATGTAAGAAAAGGTGCCAAAGAGCTGAATAAAAACGTGGTGACCTGGGATTTTAGATAGTGGATTTCTGTGCTGAAAGCCTGTAAGAAAATCTCCACCATCCTGCAGGATGGGCTGAAGAGGCATTAGAAATATTTTGGTCAAAATCCACAGCTGGAAGTTTAACTTAATGAATTGACAGCCTCTAAATGGTGACCTGGCTTAGAGACTGAAAGCACAAAAAGTTAATGTGCCAGGGTCCTGGAGCAGTTGTACTATGATAAAGCCGTGCAGCTGCACTTCCATCTAGAATGTTGCATAATGTTCTTTTTTTCTGGTGCCACTACCATCTCTTGATTCAGCTTTTTTGCAACAGCTTTTTCTGGGAACCTCTTCCCTGCAAAAAACAGCAAAAAAGCATAATCTGTGACTATTATTAGGATTTACTTTCAAGTTGTTCCTTGTGAACTTCTTGCTGGCAAGCATTTGTGACGTGCTTTTGCAAAATTTTTCTTTTCAGTCCCTTCACTCTCATAAAGAAAATTCAACTTTGTTTTTCTATAAATGTGTGATAGAAATGAGGTAAGTAGACATTGCATACACATACAGGTACAGGAAGACAAAGAACATGTTTAAAATTGTGGGCTTTACTTCAATAAAATAGACATTTTTAAGGGCTAAGAGATACTTCTTTTTATAAATCTTGTATTCAACTTTCCTTTGATATTTTGAACATAGTTTGGTTTTATTTGTGGCTCTGACAACATTTCACATTGGTTTTTGTACTACATGTTGTTCATCACTTAGTTGTGAGTATTCACTGCTGGGTAAGTAGCATACATCAGACAGGAGGTAATAAAAGGTAAAATTCAACCTGTTGGTCTGTAAAAAAACCTCAAAACTTTTGCAAATAATTGGGAAGTTTTGGATTCAAAAAATTGTCTGGTCCTTTCGTGTGGTTAAGGAAACTGATATAGATATTCTACTTTTCTGAAAAATATTTCATCCTTTAAAATGGGGAATCAACTGTATTTTTTAATACATGTGTCTAAGTGAAAATGTATGGTAAATTTGATTTTAATTTTTTAATTTTTCTAAAACACTATTTATATACAGACCTATTAATGGTAATAATATCTAGCTATTTTTCTCACACAGAAGATAGTAATTTTGAAATAGTCATCACACAAATGTAGAATTATGCTGATATTAAACAATCAAAACTTTCATTTGATCAAAAGAAGGAATTCAGCTTTGATTACACAATGCTCTTTTAATCAAAAAAAAAACAACAAAAAGAGTATGCATCATCTTTTTAGTGTTGGTATCCCTTTAGTATTAACTTTCATGGTTTGTTATTTCATCTGAAAGACTTTTGTATGGAAATTAGACCTCCCTTTCTGGTTGAACAAATGCTAATAAAGGTGCTCTACAATCACTTCCCAAAGTTTTAACTGAAGTCATTTTAATTATTTTTGTACCCCAAATGTCATTTTCTCTGCCAATAATCCCAACAGGGTTGCCAGAACAAATATTTACAAATGAAGCAAGTATCAAATGTTTGAATATTTTAAGTTTTTCTTCAGTAGTCATCACTCAAGATGATGATTAATCAGGGAACATGTGTGCATCAAAGTTGAACGTCAAATGCACAGATCCAATTTCATATATTGTTGCTGTAGGACACAAAAGAAAGACTCCAAGTATTTCAGAAGGCAAAGAGCATAGAAAAAGAATTAGACAATTTATTGTCTAATTCTTACTACCTTTTATAAGGCGTTCCAATACAGACTTAACATGATTGGGAATAGGAACGGCACCTCTCTAAGCCCATTGGTGAACTAGAGAAACAGCAAAACACCACCTGGAGAATGATTGTTTTGAGAAAGGACAGTTGTTTGCCAAGATTGTTTTGAGAAGAGCATTTCTTGAGAAATTTTTCCTTGGGAAAAAGTTAGCAGCTGCTAGCAGGCTAAATATCTTTCAGATTCAGAAATATCAGCCCTGCAGTATTTATTTATCAATTAATTCTAGTGGCCTTCTTGTATCCAAACTACTCTAGAATTCCTCACCTGCCACCTGGCATCTGTGACACTACCCCCAGCAGTGTGAGTATGTCATCAGCTCGAGGAAAGTGAATGGAAATGAAAGGCAAAGGTTTGGCAGATGCCAGACTGAGAGGTAAGACTGCAAGAGGCACCTTGCTCAAACAACCTGATACGACAAGTACTTCTGCAAACAAGTAAATTTCTCACTCCCAGTGGGTCCCACTCATCAGAAAAAAGTCCATACTCAGAGATGCTTCCATCTGAGGGTTAATGTTGAGCTCTGAAATCTCTGTGATAGGTTTTGGGTTTTTTTTTTTTTGTTTTGTTTTTTTTTTTTTTTTTTTTTTTTTTTTTTTTTTTTTTTTTTTTTTTTTTTTTTTTTTTTTTTTTTTTTTTTTTTTTGTGGACTAGATGAATTTTTTTTTCTGAGATTTCTTTAGTGCAGCAGTACCAGATTTAGTGTGTTTGGTTGGTTCCAACTTGATGCTGATTAATCAGCAGTCAATTAAATAGGATTCCATCAAAACACTTCCGTTAAGATAACCTATGAAATGTTAGTATTTTAAGAGGGAAAACAGGAAAAAAAAGTGTATCCTTTTTTTTATGTTTGCTGTGAAATATTGTTGTCTTTCAGTGTTCCAGTCATTAAAAAAACAGACATTCATTATGATCTGATCCATTGAAATTGATCTTCAGATTGCTGTATTGCAAGGGGATGTACATTCTTTCTATGTAATTTTTTAATGTTTGCTGAATACAAGAACTGAGTTCTATGAATTATGCCAGGAGAAGGACAGGGCAGAGGATGGTTCAGGTGGACACGGGTTAGATTTCTATTTTGAACTGAAGAGCTGTGATGATCTACCAGAGCAATTGTTTTGTAAACTATTTCATATATAATGATATCAACAAGATATGTTAAAAAGAAAAGATTCTACCATTTGGTGAATGACTTTAAATTTGCATATGTTTTGAATTAGGCAAACACATTCTTTGTTTAAGAAGGGTTTCTCCAAATAAATGAAAGGTTTTTACTTGGAGTTGGTTTACTCTTTTTCTGTCTTCTCTGTGAGTTGAAATGTTTTAGCTTCTTTTTTTTTTTATTCTTATTCTTTGCCATTTAGCACTTCAGAAGTCATTGCCTTTATTGTTATTTTTGGTTCAGGTTTTATGTTTTTAAAGTATTTTCAGCTTCATATAAGGAAAACCTTTTACTGCTTAGCTCTAAATGATGATAAAAGCTACAACATGTAGAGAGGGATGGATTCCCCCAGCTTATCATTATGAAAGATCATTTTGATTTAAAATTAAATTTGGGAGGTAGAATGGGATTAAATGGAAAGCTCAAGTAGAACATTAAAGAGAACTCCATCTAAATACTGGTATGATTTTAAATTATAATAAAGGACTTACTGTTATGTTCTACAGTCCCAGTTAAATTTCAGGGATACTTTAAGAAAATAGTGTAATAATTCAAAAAGAGTAGACCCACTGAGCCAAAAAAATAAATGATTCAAAAGGCAGTAGTAGAAGATGGGAGAAAAATAAAAAAGATTTTACAATTGTGATATAACACTAAAGATTTTCGTGTGGCCTTTCTTAAATAGGGTAATTGATCTCTATCCCAATATCACAGTTACAACCAAATTTTTCTAAGTGATCTACTGGGCAGTGTCACTGGTTCTGACTGGGTCAACACAGCAGACTTGGGTCATTATAGGCTTTAAGTGATGAAACCACTATTTTCTAAGGTGAAGTACGAATGTCATACCTCATTGAATTCTGTATGCTAATCCATAGGGAGAGTTCTTCAGAAATGCTGCTTTTTTTACTTGAAATTATAAGATTTTTCTCTGTATGTCTAATTTACATCGTCAAGGAATAAAATTTGGACAATGTAATGAAAAAAAATTAGGAATTGATGTTCCTCAAGCTTCTGGAACACAATTCTTGGGGGAAAAGTTTTTACAGAAACATTTCCCATGATATTCTGACCAGACTACTCAGCAGATTAAATTAACAGTGCACATGACAGCCTCTCAATTTCTATGATGAAGAAATAGTTAACCATGGCTCATGTAAATATGAATTATTTCTTTCACAAAACAAGCTTTTACTCATCTTTCCTGTCCACTGAGGGGTTTTTTTTTTTGGGCGCACAAGACCACAAGGGAGTTCAGAAACACCTGAACATTTGCTTCTCCTCCAAATGTACAACTGCAGGATTAACAGTCCCCTAAAATGCCTAAAAATTCCCCTAAAAGTGTGGGGGGTTTTTGTTTTGTTTTTTTTTTTTTAAGAAACATCTTACAAATTTCAAGGTTATCACAGGCCTTTTATGCAGTGGTGAGAGGAAATACTCTAAATACTCTCCTGCCTAAACTTTGCACCACAAGAGTCTCTAAGGCGGCTCAGCCAAAAATGAAGCAAGAGTTCATGTCTTTTGATTCCAGAGAAAAGTCCCAGTAGCTGTGATACAAGAGGAAATAAATGTTGTATAATCATGCCATATTGCACAGATGGGTTCTGTTGGAAAGGTAGCAAAGCATCTCTTATTCTTCTTTCCCACTTCCCAAAATCTGGACTTGGTGGATGTTTCTTGCTTATCCAAGCTCTGCTTTTAAAAGGATGACAGGGCTTGGAACCAGGTTTGGAAAGCAGGGCCCAGTTACTTTCTCTCCCTGAGCAGAGCTAAATCTGCATCTCCCAAAGTGACTAAAACAACCTGGGTCAGTGATGCTCTTGATTCTTTTTGCTGTAGCTCTTTCACTTTTTATGGGCGACTTAAATTTTCAGTGAACCCTTGACTTACAAAGGGCAAGATTTCAAGTGGATGAAGGATTTAGGAGAAAGACAATGCTGTTATCTTGTGCCTGGCACTTTACTTGAGAAATGGGTATTAGTACAAGAAATTATTGTGAGTTTTTAATTTCTTCTGGAAAGGCCCTTTGCCTTAATTCTCTGAAGTTAGATTGGTCGACTTATCCTACTTGACAGAGGTGTCACAGCCAGAGCAGGAAAGGCAGCTGAATAAAATACATAATCTGAGCAAACTGGAGTTTTATTTGATTTAGCCGTAGACTCTGCTTTAGTATTTAAATTTTAGATTAAAATAAACAAACAAAAAATATTTCTTAATGTAACAGAAGAACCAGATTCTGAAATATCCTATCATATACTTCTCCTGTGAATTTAGAAGTGTAAGACTTTTCCCCTTTGATTAAGTTTTCTGAAGCTAAGTTATTGGCAGGTTGAAGTTGTTCCTGCTGTGAAATGGGATCTTTTTTCTCTTATTTATTATGACTCTAAGATATGTTATTTTGCTGTACTTATGCAAGTCAACTATGTGGAGACCTCGAGCTTAAATACTTAGTCTTGTGGGAGATATCTCTAAGAGTACAGATGGCTTTCTCTTGTTGTGCCCTTCCTCAGACCCACTGAAACTGCTAAAGGATCCTTTGGAGCTTGAACTTCATGCCTTTTCTCATGCAAATAGAGTAATTCTCAATTCTACGTGTAATTATGAGGCTGAGCTCTGGGGAAACCTTCTTCTGGAGCCAAGTGAAAGGGCTACCACCAGCCCAGGAGTTTTCCATGAATGAGCATTTAATGGTTGAATCCAGTGGGGTTATTCCTACAAACAAGAACTACAGAATGTGAACCCTGAGTAGTTTATAGTGAGGACTTGATCTTTTGTGTTCTGTAAAGTGTTGTTTATATCTATTGTCCTGTGGGGAAACAATATTCTGCTGTAATAGCCTGACCCTCCTTTGAACTTGTCTATATGTTTGGAATATATGAAGTGTTCTGCAACTTGTCTATGGTTCTGCTTCCCAAATTCTCCCAGCTGGGTACAAATTAACATTTTTAATTGGAAACTCCATTTGTTTATTTTTAATTCTTGCTAGTAGTTGTGTTAAATGATCATGAACACTGACTTTGTTGGGTAGGAGAGTGAGTTTTTGGGGTTTTATATTACGTTATTAAATGAAAGAGCTGTTACATTCACAGTCTAGTATGTCAACTGAAAAATTCTTTTGGTTTGTTTGAGGGTTATTTTGGTTTGGGTTTGGTGTTTTTTTAAAGCCTCTCAGCTGTCACAGTTTGCCCTTTATTGTTTTTAGAGGCAATGTAAAAAAGACTACATGCAGTAATATTTAGTGTCTCTGCTGAATGACAAATTTCCTTTGTTCATCGAATTACTGCTGTCCACTGTCCATGAGTGGTTTACCAACCTCAATTCTTCATTCTGCCATCGAAAAATGCTTTGATATAATTCTAAATACCTATACAAACAAAACCATAATTGATCTTTTTTATATTATCCATTTACATGTTTTGTAAAGATTTCCTATTTTATTTATGCCACTTACTGCAGTTTCCTTTCTTCACAGTCTCTGCTGTGTCTTTACCTTGCTTGCTCACATTTGCTTCCACTCACTCAGATGGAACATTTCTACAATGTGTATTTCATATCCCTCCATGACAGCCAGTGTTTTCATGACTTATGTGTTCACTTTCCTGATGAGGTATTCCACAATCATAACAAATTAAATGAGTGGCATACAGTGTGCAGATACTTGTTTGCTCTTTGACTAGTTACAGAGAAACAACTTGTGCTAGAAAAACAAAATATGGAATGCTGAATTACTGCAATATTGCCAAGCTAAAGGTGCTACAGTTTATTGAATTTTGTTTCTGTTTCTGAATGCTGTAGGAAAGGTTGCCTACAAACGTCAATTATCATTTCTACTTGACTTTTGTGGAAAAGTTCTTTTAAAAAGTTTGATTTGATCTAATATTGTATAATTCATGCTCCATCTCAATTTATAATGTATACCTTATATTTTCAGGAAAAATTAAATGAAAGAATGTTTTATATATATATGTTTTTTAGCAACTGAAGGATTTAGAGGTTGAGTTTTGGTTTTGGTTTGGGTTTTTAAAAAATCTAAGTCCACAGATCAGCAATCTATAACATTTTCCTTCACCCTAATCAGTATATGTTGTGGTTGGAAGAAAGGAGTTTCCAGTTTTTGAGCATATTTAATCTTAATGAATGACCAGAAGGCAGCTTGTAGAGAATTTCCTTCTTCTTATTTTCCTCTATATTGTTTTCTTTGCAGTAAGAAAGTCTCCTCATGTCTCCCTGCTGATTGCTCCCCACCTTTTGCTTGCCATGACTTTAATTGGAATTCTTACCAACTTTGTACAGCTGTAAAAATGAGGAATGGTATAATCTCTACTGTTTCCCTGCTACATAGATTTTAATTACAGAGGTTGAAATTTTCAAAGCTACGTTTTTTGCCAGCAATACTAACTTTTAAAAATTTCTTAGATTAGGTGGATGATATTCCTGCTACAGTGCTCCTGCAGATTACCAAAGGTGCAGCACAGGTAAGGAAAGAAATATTCTTTTCACATGTGGATTCTTGCTCTTAAGATTTTTCTGGAGAGCAAATCTCCTGCTCTTCAAGAAAAGAGTCAACAACCTGTTCACAATGGAGAAGAATTAAGGCAAAGTTTTAAACTCCACAACATATGGCAATAAAATTATTTTCAAATGGTACAGAGGAGATTCATTCATCTTAATGCAAAGTAGATTAGGCAGACAAAAAAGATACAAATAAAGATAAGGAAAGGAAAAGGATCAGTACAGATTCACACAGAAATAATCTTCTATGAAAATAATTCCAGGAATGAGATATGAGAGAGAAATACCATAGAAAAGACAAAATTGATATCAGCGCTACACTGGGTCCTTTCCTATTTGGATTTCTAACCTGTTTGATTTGGAACAGTAATCCACTTCCTGTTAAGCACCTATAATGTTCCTTTTGTTCCTTTTTGCACCATCATATGTGGCTTTCAATTATTTTTTTTTTTACCTGCAGGTGGTCTATCATTTATCAGCTTTCTTGCTGATGCGATTTGGCAATTCTTTTTTTCAATAATAAGCTCAAAAATGTGAATATTTATGAATATATCTTTGTGAGGATAGAGGGTAAGGTTGTAGATAGCAATTGATTTATTTTAACAATGCCAGATTTGACAATATAAATATTAGAATTTGAAAATATTATTCGTTTGACATTATTTCTTAGATTATTTTTTCTTTTTATTTTTTTTAATTCTGATCACATTAGATGCTGCAATGGTTCCTCTTGACTTGCTGAATTGCATCCTGCATGAGTTGCATCTCACTGTCTGTGCCAGAAGAAGCTCTTCAGCTGCTTCTGGTTCCTCCCCTACTTGCATAACTTAAAAAGTACTTCAAGACTGCTCTTGCATATCTTCATGATTATTTTTTTTAAGCTTTCTGCACGTAAAACTGCAAGATAATGATGTCTTTCAGTACAGAATGGTAGTAGGGAGTACAAAGAAATTAATTCCTTCTTATGTATCTCCAAAAAGTGGCTTGTGTGCTTTTTAAAGCATTGTCTGTGAATTTGGGGGTCAGGAAAACCCTCAGGATTCAAAAAGATAGGAATAACAGTGGTAAAACCTGTAAAAAAACTGCAATAAAATCATAGCAGAGTAGAAATTCCAACTTCCAAATCAACTGCTACACTTGTAATTTATGTGGAAATCAGGCTTCTTTAGATTCAAATTCTATTGTAAAACTGATCACTTCTGTGTGTTGCTAGAGCCAGTACATAAATCAGAGGATCACAGAGGATAAAGGGATGCCTTGCTTTGACAAAAAGATGGAGTTGGAGCTGTTCTGCCAGTCTGCCCTATGACCATATTGTCACATGGTTTTCCACAGGTGAAATTCTTCTCAAAACCGGTTTATTTTAATTGTTCTGGATTTTGCTTCTTCACCTAACTACACTATTTTTTGGGGCTATAAATCAGCAAGAGATTTTCTCACCCAGCTCTCAGTGCTCTCAGGTTTCAGGTACCTGTGTCTAAAGCTGGGCTGCAGCTGAGACTTTCACACTGCTGAGGACAGTTCTGAGTGTGCTCCATGATGCATTTTTAATGCTGAGATTCCCCGATGATCAAAACAAAATTTTCCCTTATCTCCTTCTTTTCAAAGGTATTCTCAAGACACATTTAATGCATCAGGGCAGTGTAAAACACAAATTGCTCTTTTCTTTTATGTAACCTGACGAAATGCTTATGCAATCCCATAATTTCTTTTTCTGCAGTCCTGACCTTGCATGGGGACATCTTCTTCACAGGGTGTGTCCCCTGTGCTCCAAGGCATTTTGCATGTTCCTATTGTAATAAGGATTCCAGTTTTCTTATGCTGGTTATGGCTCTAGAAGTAAAACATATCCTGGCTTCCATCTTACATGAGGACAAGGTGGATATATTTTCTGAAAATTCTAGGAAAACCTCATTTAAAGCCAATACCTCTGAAATTCCTCTCAGATTTTTTTTTTTAATGTGTTTGATGGACTACCTTCTGAAAAGGTCTAGCCTCTTAAAAAAAAAAAAAAAAAGGTGTTTTAATTACTTTGTGGTTAAAAGGCATCCCAGATTAAAAATATTGCATCCTAAGTATGATAATTGATATTTCTAAAGGCCCTTATTTTGATTCATATTTGGCTTTGCAGCTTAATTTCTTTATCCAAATATTTATGCTAAATTTCTAGAATGGAAGCAGGAAAAAAAAGAATTTCTCTATATTTGATTTTTTTTACCCCCATTTTTATAATTTACCTGTGTGTAAGAAAGAAAGCCAGTTGATCCGAGATAGAATTAGCACTTGATTCCAGAAGGAATCTTTTTTTCTATTTTAAAACAGGGGTTTGGAATGTTACTGTTGCTCTTCTGGAGTGCAAGGTGGCTTCCCAACAATAGGCAAAAGCTCTGCAGCCCAAAGCAGACAGAATGGATAAATGTGGATAATTCAGAGACATTTTGAGTTTACTCTTTTTTTTTTTCTCTGCATGAATGTCAAAGTTCATTCTCATATTTTATGCCTGATCCTGTGCTTTACTTTTGTTTTCTCTCAACCCCTGCTTGTTCAGAGAAGCATCTGCCAGTGCCCTTTTCCCTGGATGTGGATGTACTTCTGTTTTGTGGGATTAAAGAAATCTGTGGTGATACATGATGCTCTGAGCTGGAGAGTGTATCTGTGTGTATTTCTGTTTTACTTCACACAATCCTCTATTTACAGTACCTGGTAGAATTGTAGAAGTGACATCTATTTCTTTTAAGAGTTATCCTTTGTGAGGGAGGTTTACATCTGCCAGCAAACTGAGGAACCATTGTAACTTCTCTGTTGTTCTAATATAGACTTCCAAAGAAATTTATTTAGTAAAGGGTAACTAAAGTGATAGAATACAAGGTGCTCTATGCAGATGGCCAATATCTGTTCAGGAAAAAGTGAAATCTTAGAAATATGGATTGACTGACAAACTTTTGCCACAACCTCAATAATATCCTTTTAATATCAGTACTGAAATCACAGTATCTTGTCACAGCGTGTGTTCATGGCAAGTTGATGGAACCAGCTTCACCTTCAGACAGCAGAGTGCATGAATGTAAATAAAACATATTTGATTTGTGGTGTTTATTCCTGATGAAAATATCATGGTTTTCAAATTCACTTTTTTTTTCTTTTTTTAATCCTTGGAATAAAAAAAAAGGCAGGGTTTTTTTGTTTTTTTTTTTAATCCTAGAGTTGCAACTCTAATCCCAACACAGAGAGGCCCTCATACTGAAATACCTGACTTCATGCTGAGCAGTCCTGCTGACTTCAACAAAGCCTTTCTTGAAGCTACGTATATTTGTGTGGATTTGGGGCTAGGTTTAGCTCATTAACATGTGACCTACTTTACAGGAGAGCATGCTTTATGAATTTTTCACCAATATTCATGTCTATACTCTGCTTCCTTGCCAAGGTAAGCATTAATGTAATTAACATTGATAAATTCAACACACTTGTGTGGGTGGATTCTACCTTGAGATGATGAATATCAAAGCTCAGGTCCTTCTGTGGCAGCTCAAACTTCACAAAAATTACATTTAATAAATATAATGTAATATATATTATATAAGTGTATAATTCAATAAAATAATAAGTATAATAAAAATAATAAGTAAAATAAAATAAAAAGTATATAATTCAATAAAATAGCCCTTAGATGGAATGAATCTCTAAAAAACATAGTTATTGTGTTCAGAGCAGGTGCTTTTACAAAGGATATTGAGGGAGGTTAAGGAATGCTCTTGTTCTGCATGCACAGAAGGCTGTGCTGGTAAAAATCACATATGTATAAGTTTACCGTAAAAGTCACATATGTATGAGTTTACAGTGAGTGAAATTTGATCTGCTCAAAATTGTTTGAAATTTTCCATAGTTTTAAAGATTTGGCCCATGAAGCAGGCAAAGAAGAGACACGATAACTTTGACGAATTTATTTTTCATGTTGAGAGTATGACCTTGAACTTCTTGCAGAGTTCACACAACATTAAAAAATAGCCTTATATGATATTTATTTGACTTACAGTTATTGTAGTAATAATAACTCTTGTATTTTTTAATTCTTTGCATTCCAATTCATAGGAAAGTTGATAATGTGGCATTGAAATGCCTGAACTTATTCTCATAAATAACTGTTTAATCTTTCTAAAAAAACTGATTGTAACACAATTGCTGACCTGTGTGCCTGTTGCATTATTGGTCTTGTAGGAATCCAGATTTTGAAGACAAGCTCCCAGAAGACCAATTAGATGCCATAAATTGAAATATAAGTTCGAAAGTCAAGCCAAATCTAACTAGCTATTAATTTGGATCAAAATTGATAAAAAAACAGAGAATAAGTAGCCCTGAAAAGGATTTCAGATTTTCCATTTTTATGGCAAGTTTCTTGAAAATAAAAATGTGATAATATCTTAACGCTCAAGAAAAAAAAATCCAAATCCATCCTATTTTAAAGTACACTGAAGCTTTAAATGTTAGATTTTGTTTTGCATACGTTCTTAAAAGCTTTTAGTACAAAACGAGCATTTCTAAAAATGACAACAACCCTGATTTCAGCATGATGAAATGCTTCTATTTTTAAAATCTGCGCATTTATCTGAACTTCTCAATTCAGCTAAACAGCACTTCATAGGGGAGAAATATGTTCCAGAAAATAATGAAAGTGAGACCTGACTGGAATGGAAATAAATGTATAGTGAGTTTTTATATGGGATACTAGGGAGCTTGGAAAAAAACCCCAGATGTAACAGCCTACTGAGTATTAGGATTCAGAGAAATATTCAAGATATAATTTTAATGTTTTGTGCTTTCACAGTATTTATCTCTGCTATAAATCACATCAGATTATTTGAATTTTCACGCAACATAGGAACAGTTTTTGGATTTTTTAAATTTTTTTTGTTTATGTTGTTGTCTGTTTTTGGTTTTGATTGGTTGGGTTTTGGGGGGCTTGCTTTTTTTTTTTTTTTTTTTTTTTTTTTTTTTTTTTTTTTAACAGCTCTGTTTGGGCTACTGCAGCTCTGGATACCCAGACCAGTGGACCAGTCTCTTAGGCTATGCATGCACTGTCAATTGTAGCAGCATTTAAATATGCATTTGTGCTTCTTCACCAGAGCTGATGGGAAAATAGGGAAAATTGAGATATTAGGACTCCTCTGTGTCATGAAGCATTAACATGACAATAACAGAAGTCTCATTGATTTGAATTTATTTATAAATCTTACTTGCAGGAAACTCCTCTTGCTTGCATCTTTTAACTTCATTTATTCGAGTTTGTTATTGATGACTGAAGTAGCCTCAAAAACTCCACAGTCTCTAAAATCAAGAATGGTCTAACAAAGATAAAAAAGCAGTGCAATTTTCTTTCTAATTCACCACATATTTTCTGATTTCCTGAAACCCATATCTGTTCTTCATTTTGCAGTAAAATTAAGGCTCACAGAGGGGATCTGATAGTCTCAGTCATCTTTTCTGACCTCACACTGGAGAGTTCTGTAATTCAAACACTAAAACAGGTTTGAATGGGACTATGTGAATGACTGTGGAAAGATCAGAAGAAGCCACTCAGGACTGGCACAGTTGGGAAGCATCTACTTAAGGAGGTTATGAAGATGTGGGTGCATTTCCATGCAGCTTCTCAGCAGCTCCAGGATTAGCAAGAGGGCAGCTTGCTTGAAAGACACGAGTGATCAGTAAGCAGCAGTAAGAAGGTGAGACATGACTGAAGTTTTATCACACCCAGATAAGAGATTAAGCAGTCAACAGATGATAGTGACTCATGGAGGTGAAATACTCCAGAGAGGCAAAATGTCCTGATCACCATCTGCTCAGAAAGAGTGAAAAAGGCACATCCAGAACCAGCACATGATCGCTAAATGCAAAACTGTCCAGAAGACATAATAAAATCTTGATAGTCACCATCTCACCTCTTCCTGACTGAACGTTGGCCACTGCCTTCCCTCTCAGCCACCATCCCAAGGAAACCTAGCTGTCAGCACCACTTGAATGCATGCCCACTGGTGTGAAAGTCTGTGGATGAAAACAATTTTATTCTAAAATAAAATCCCCCTTGCTACCAGAGAGACGCATATGGGTGCTTTGCAGTTCTGTTGCTGCAATTCCACAATCTTATTTGCTTTCAAAGTGTTGAAGGCCAAATAGAGGGTTCATAGCAACACATTCCTTATGACCCTGGAAAATTAATAATATCCAGATGTCTCTGTATCTGAGACTGCAAGGTCTCCATCTGCCTGGCACAGAAGTCTGAGTCCACTTGAGGCTGAGTAGCTTCATGCTGAGCTCCTAATGCCTAAATCCTATGAGAACAGGCACTTTAGGCATCTCTTTGATGGTGAAGCAGAACTGCAAATAAAATAATTGAGAGTTGAAATTTCCTTTCCTTGTATTTCCTTTACCTTTTAAATATAATAACTGAGCTTTTAGAGCAGTAACTTTAATGTTAAGGGAATAAAATTTGATGTCTTGCTGTTCACCAGTCTGCCTTATCAACCATGCTGTAAGTTTGATATTTTTGCTGTTGTTGACAAAATTAGCACACCAAGAGAAAGAATTAAAAAACAAATATGCATGAACTGATATGGTATGGTGGAGCTCTCTAGTTCCCTTGGGGTGCCCTAATAGTATTTGTATTTTATTCATAGGTTACTTAATACAAAAATCTTCAAAAGGCACTGGAGCAGAGAATGAAAATCAGGTACCTTCAATTTCCTGGTGAATTCCTTGATATTCTTACCCACACCTTTTCTACCCCAACGATACAGTCTATTGATTTTGCAAAAAACATCATCAAAAGAATCTGAGTGTTTTCTATGAAGTCTGGAATAGCAGAGTAAGGCACTTCATTCTCAGGCTGGAAATGGGAGTTTGAAACCACTCACTTAAAGGAATTTAGCCATATAAAGGCTGAGAGTTATGGAGAAGTGAATTAAAAACATTATCACATGAAACATTATTTCTTGAAACAGAATTTGATAATACAATTTCTTGTTTGGTTGTGGAAGAAAGGCTTGGCTGCTTTATCAGAACAACAAGCTCACAATGAACGAACCTTAATGGCTTAAAGGATGTTTAACATGTCTCACTTTTCATTGCATTATTTATAACTTAAAATTCCAGTCCAGCAATGCTGGCTGCCTGTATTGGTACCTTCAAATCCATAGTTGGAGCAAAATTAATATGTGAATACATGTAAGAAATAGGAACTCATTATTCAACAGATCATTCTTCATGCAATTGGTTGGAGTTGCTTGTTCCTGAGACTAAAGTGATGTTAAGCTTTTTTGTGTTGGTTTGTGGGTTGGGTTTTTTCCCATTCTTCCTTGCTGCACCTTTCTCCTGGGACAATGCTGAAACTGAATTCTGTCCCACCTTATTATGTCTTGAGCAGAGTTGCTGGTCATGTTCAACACAAACCCAGTGGGAACTGAAGGCGAGTTGTTACTATTTCCTGGGGTCCTTCATAATCAGAAAGCTTAAAGTTACTCTGGGTCCACCTTCCAAATCAAGGAGTTTGTGGGATTTTGGTTGAATTTGGTTAAATTTTGTAAAATTGCTTTTAGCTTGATTAATGGTATAGTAAACAGCATTCATTTACCTCACAGTCATCACATTGAATGCTGGAAAACAGAATGAATTTTTTATGAAGCAAAGATTGAAATTAAAGATTTACTGGAAAGACACCTCTATGTCACAGTGAGGGTAGCTGTGACAAAACTTTAGGTCCCCTCATTTCAGGGCAGAGGGTGGCAAGAAAATAATTAGGAGTGGGAATGACAGCTGGCACTAGAAAAAAGAAGACTTTAATATGGGATTAAAGAAAATAGGAATAGTGCCCTAAACCATGTACAATAATACCAGGAGAACTTTGTGGGTATAACCAACCAAAGACCCAGAAATGAGGAAAACATGACAATACATAGGGTAAGGATCTGAGGGTAAGGTCCAATCAGAAATTCAAACTGGGAACATAACTGTTTTTGTGCAACATAACTGACCAATCAAAAAAAATAACCTTATATGGAATAACTTCATTAACATGCAAACTCCCATGAACCTTTACTGCTTGCCACAACTAGAAAGGGGTTTCCCACGGCCTTAGGTTTAGAGTTGCTTCAGCTTGGCCAACTCTCACACCTTTAAGCAAGCTGTAAAACCCTCTAAACAAGCTGAATAACCCTCTAAACAAGCTGAATCTCTACTTCTTCTTCACTTGAGCAGTCAAGACTTTAGGTGAGGGTCCCAAGTCATTCCCTTTCCTGGAGTTCAGATGAATTTGAAACACGGCAATCAATAATCTGATTTACATCTCAATCAACACCTTTTGTGCCTTTCCCATTAGGACCTTATTTATTTTAGCCTTTTCTCTGCTGAGAGCTGCTCCCAGCACTGTGTCCTTAGTCTGGGAAGGCTGGGAGTGGGGTCCCTGCAGCTCAGCAGGGTTTGTGCTCTGCCTGGTGGGGCGGGTCAGCAGAGGAGCCTCACCACCTGGCATCAGTTCTGCTCAGCAGATTTTGTATCTCTGTTTACACTCCTCTCAGCTATAATTGACAGTTCTGCCATCGTTTCTTCACCATCTTTGGGTGTATTGTTATAGCTGAATACATGCTATAGATGGGAAGAATCCTTGCTCATCACAGCTGTCGCTTTCCTCTTCTTTGGTTCTTCTTGTTCTTTTTTTTCCTGCGCTTTGAGCAGTGTAAGTCACGGTGCTTATATTGCATATGCATTGACAGATTTCTTGACTGACATGCAAATTAATTCAGAGGAAGAGGAAAAGAACATTTTTGTTCCTGACACTTCTTTATTTTTATCTTTGCGTGCCATCTTTGACAGGCTTTAAAATCTTATTCGTTTTTAAAAAGTAACTTTAAATAAAGAGCAATTTGTTATATCCGAACTGTGCCACTACTGTATCTTGCTTTCCAATTTGTTCAAGTCCACACTAAGAAAAGCTTCTCAATGATTTGATTCTGACACTAAACAAGATCCCTGGAGTTCCAGTATGTTTATTGTCTTGTTGTTTTTTTTTTAATCTGCTTGAGGGAGTTTTTATAATGCTCCTGGGCGAGGAATTTTCCTCTGGTGTCCTTTACTGTGCTCCTTCAGGATTGCACATGCTGAACCCTAAGAAATATTCATAATGGCTAAAATTAAAGAGGATGGGCCCAGAAAGGGCCATAACTGAGAACAGAAAACACATTCTCATTAATCAAGAATAACAGCAAGAGGACCTATTGTCTCAGTATCAGTAATGGATCAGCTACTGCAATATGAGACTCTTGAATTTTAAATCTTATTTATTAGCTCTCAAATCACTGCTTCTGGTTTTCATTTTCCAGTTCAACTGGTCTCCTAGTAATTTTACTTTCTTTCAAGAAAACAAAGGGCTTATTTGTTTTTGCCTTTTTGATATTTACTTACATTGAGATTAAAATTACCTGTGACCTGCCACCTTCCAAGAACATCAGTCTTGGAATAAATCTGTGAATTCTGAGGAAATAGAAAAGCAATTTTATAGAGAGGAAATTGCCTTCATATTTATAGTAGATGAATTATAATCTTGTGTGGGATTTTTTTTTTTTGCTAAAAGATCACAGTTCTCCAGTAGAGTAGCGACCTCAATTTTTTCTCTTCTGGTAGAAAATCATTGGATGTCTTTTCTCATTTCCTGTTCGGGCATGCATGGTCAACTTTGAGACCAGTGCTACCCACTGGCTACCCAGTGTTGTCCACCCACCCCAAGGGTTCAAATGCATTGCAGGAATTTCTCTGGTATGTGTTAGTGGTTTTCAGGGAGGAAAAGACCATCTACTGATTGGAGAGTAAGGCGTGTGAGGAAAAAAACCAGTGAAAGTAAAAGAAAATGTAAGTGTACGAACGTAGGTACTGAAGAATTAGAAATGTCATTTAGACTGGAGGAATGGGAAAGGAAAAAAAGAATAAAATAAATCCTAGTTCTTTATTGTCATTACTCATGTCTTTTTCCCCATTCCCCCAAAATACTTTTCCTTCTAAGATAAAATATTCTCTAATGCAAGAATATGTCACAGACATTTTGGCAGGAAGCTTTTTTTTGCAGTAATTTTTTTAGAATAACATGATTTGATGCAAAAGACTAATAACTGATTTGTTGTTCTTCTTGTAGAAGTTTTTCAGTCCTATTTGTTCTCTTGGCTGGTGCCTTGAATTTAGCTGAAAGCTGCGTTAGTCAGTGGATGTGATGCTCTTAGCTAGAGAGGAAAACTCATACAAACAACATGAAGAGTGAGTTTTCATTACAGTCTGGGCACTTTAAAATTCCTTGCACTTCACAAGCTTCCTTGTGCTTGATTTGTGATCCTGAACAGACAAAGGAGGAGGAACAGCTTTGGAAAATTCAGCCCTTTGAGACCCAGTGAAAAACGTTTTCTTTTTTTTTTTATTTTTAAATCAGTTTTAACCTTGCACTCATGGAGAGTTTTAAATGTCCAGGTGTCACAAGATGTAAGAAATAATGAAGCAGAATAGTGATTATGGGTGGCAATTAGTCACTGATCAGCTCTTTTTAGTGGGTTGTTTAGAATGATGCTTTTTTTCTACCCACAAAGTAGGAGTAAGAATTTAAATCTTTTTCTTGTCTGCTGGTTAATAGATGTCTTAGAATAAATTTACAGTGACAGGTTCTTGTATCAATAATGAGTGTAAGTAATGAAAAACCAATAATTTTTATCAGCCTGTAGACTTTTATGTTTGCTTTCTACCGTTTACCTTGTTTGCATTTCAGAGAAGCTATAGATTCCTTCCTACTGTGTTTCCTCTGATGCTGGTATTGTAATTTGAAGTGAAGTACAGCTACTGCTGCAGTTATGAAAAGCAGATATTGAATTACTGGGGTCAAAGCTAAGTATGGAGCAATTTTGTTAAAAAAAAGGCTAAAGCCAGGTTTTTGCTTTAAAGGCAAAAAGCTCAAGTCCTCAAATGCTAACCTGAAAATGAACCTGTGAATCCTGGGCAGATTAAGTACCCTACTTTAGAGTACTTATTTTTGTTTGACAAAAGAGATAAGTTTCCTTTTCAGTAAACTTATGGAAATGAAGATTTTTACTAACCTTACTCCATCTCAGAACAGTTATTTTTGAATTATTCATTCAAAGGTCGCTTGCTATGGAGAGATCAGAGTTCCCACCATGTTCATTTGTGTGACTTCTTTCCTCCCCTCCCTGAGTGTGCCTGTGATTCATCACTGCTTTCCTTATTTCTAAGGTCCACAGGAATGAACATCTTTTAAACAAAAAAATAGTTGTGCCTTTCTCTTTCTTGTCGCCTTCTCAGTAATTTCTCTTAAAATTTTTCTTACTACCTTTAGGGCATTTTGGAAAGCCTGGGGAGGGGAGAAGGTAGCTGTTTCCAGGAGATCATGTCTTTTTTTCTCTGAGGGAGTTCTTTTTAGCAGGACACCTGACAATCTCCTTTCCATCAACTCATCGCCTGCCCCAGACTTGGAGAAGCTTTGGAAAATGAGAATATTGTACTTGAGGCAGAGACAACAACTTAAGCTGTGTGATGCTATGAATGTGTGTCTTGTTGCCGTTGCCTTCCAGGACCAGCTCTGCAACTCAGCTGCCACTGACTTTAACAGCACAGGGTGGGACCTGAGTCCCACCTTTAGGAAATTCTGAAAGGGGTGAAAGAGGTGATTACACTCTGGATATCTTTTCATAACAAAGCTTTTGAGACTGATGCTTATTATTTTCTGCCTCAAACACATCACTTAGAATATTTTCCCTGAATGCCTGGAAAATAAGTAAAAACTGATGGCTCCTGATGGTTCACATTATAGGTAGCATTCAGCTGGGTTCAATTGTGACATTTTTCTCAAAAGTGAAGGGGCAATCATGAGAAAAAATGTTTGTAAGAGCATTGTTGGTAAAGCAGCGTATTGGGTGTGGTAATCTATTTTTCATTTGATCTGTGTGTCTCCCCTTTCATCCAATACTTAAGGAACATTCTCATTAACAGCCACCAGTGTAAAAGTCTTCTTTGACCCTTTCAGTTCATGTTTCTGTTTTGCTGAGTATTCCTTAGCAGATGTATCCTTGGATAAGCAGAGTTCCAGGGCATCCTTTAAAATTCTGAATGCTCTACTTTGAATATTAGTTTATTTTGCAGAAAAAGGGGGGGAATAATTTCTTTTCAAGAAAAGTTATCACTATCACTGAATTGTGAAATAAGATTACTGGTAAATCATAATATTTCAGTGCAGCTGATGGAAGAAATAAATCCATCTAGGCACATCTAAGCAAAGTATTTACAGCTCGCTTAAACAGCCTTTCTAACTCATATTTCCTGTATAAATCAGTCTTGTTTGTGACCTTGGAAATACATCAGAATTACAAAAATAACTAAATTGCTTTCTGCCAACTCAAGCTGAGGTTCTTTTAACTTACCATTGCCTTCAATTTCACAGAAAATGTCCTCTCTGATTAAATACAATTTTAACATTACAAAATGCTTTAGGAAAAAAAAAAAGCTAAGTCTATAGTTAAAATGATATTTTCATACTACCAATCTGAATTTTTGCTACCATCAATGAGTTTGACCACAATATACTGTAAATATCTGTTGACATGCAATATCAGAAAAAAGTCTGGCCTCAAGTTTGTAGTTATAAATTCCTTTTAAATCCTTTTGAAAACCATTTTGTTTGAAATGCCCTTCTTTAAAGTTATGATATATCCCCATAGGAATTTCCTAACACTTCACTGGAGGTTTTTTGTCCCTAGGCCAAAAGACCAAGACAGCTAGACCTCTTTTTTGTTCCTTATCTCTTTTGAAGCTAACCTAGGCTCCCTGCTGTTTCTTTTGAAAGTTCACCCTGCTTCCATTGACACAAGTCCTGACACAAATGCTTATTGCAACCTGTCTTGTGCCTTGTAGTTTCTCAGGCACAGACAGCACAACTGTCATAATCCTTTAGACTTTACTGGTGTCAATATATTGATGTTAGGAAAAGATCAAGCTGGGAGATTCTGGTCACTTTTCCTTTTATCTGGGCAATGTCCAGCCATGGTAAAATAGGTTGCTGACAAGGGAAGATTTTGGTGTTTAAGGATGGAGCACTGATAAAAATCCAAACCAAATAAAACTAAAGCAGCTGATGGGGAAATACAAGGCTCAAATACCCTTGATTGGCTTTGGGTAATTTGTGTGAAAGAAGTTGAGATTTAAGAGGGGTGTTGGTGTTACTACATTCTCATGTAGACTACAGTCTTCCTTCTTTTGAGGGAAGAAATTAATGGAATTTTCTCTGAACTAGAAACTGTAATTTCACCTGGCTCTGCAGGCAGCAATATTCCAGTTTCATCACACAATAGTAATGTGTTCATGCATGACATCTTGTGAACATCCATAGTTTTATCAAAAGCCTGCCCTCTGGAATGGGAAGTTACCAAGGCCTTGCCTTCTGTAGACTCTTTTGTCCATTTCCTTTCCATGCACAGAATCATACCCAAAGCTTCAATGCTGGCCACAGCCTTTAAAAGAAAACCATGTTTAATCTGTGGAGCTGTTCATTACTAAAACCTCAGAAGATTCCACCTACACTGAACAACCTATTCTTGTTACTGCTGGTATGACATGATCAGCACCTAAGAAATTGAAATTTACATGAAGAAAGGCAACCCAGGAAGAGAGATGGCAAAGAAGAGGTGAAAAAAATAATAAAAAAAAAAAAAAAGGCAGAGCATGAAAACAGATGGCATAAACCTGTTGAAGGCTACAAAGATTTCCTACCTCAATATTTGATTTTATGAATGTTGTGTTTGTTTATTTTGTTGGGAGAAAGGATTTTGGGAGATTTTAATTGCAATTATTATTATATTTGGAATACAACAGCAATTCTACACAAAATCTATGACAGCATGCTCCCTTCTGATCTGAAAGCTTCCCCAAAGAAGAGAAGAAGACACTTTCAGAGCTTCCAATGATGACTGAAAGGTCCCAGCCTTCTGCTGGAGGTTCTCACTTTTGTAGGGTAAGGGACAGTGTGGGACACTGTTTTCTTTTTTGGTGAGGGAATACCAGATGTTTTGTTGCCCAAGGCTTTGGAGAAGTGGGTATTGTTTTCAGCCCTCTGAAATGCCTCAAGGCCTACCTGCAGTCCCTGGTCTTGCCTCCTCTTTTCATCAAGGTGAACTAAGAGTCTCTGAGTGTGAGGATCCTTGTCTTATTTCTATCTGAGGGTATTAAAAGCACAATCTGATTCTGCAGTTACCTTTATAATTAAAGGTCAGGGCAACTTTATAGCCTTCAAAAATGTACCCCTGATTTACAGGAAAACATAAAAGTCAGAGGAGAATTGGGTCATGTAATTTAAAGATCATTATTGTCATTCTCTTTGAAATAATACTTCCACATTGGGAGTGAAGTTACATTATTCACTGAGATTTGTACTTTTAAAAAATTGGAGATGGACAATATTTTTTTCAGGTCTCAACCTTTAGCTAGAATGAGTTATGGTAATTGTTGTAAACAGAATATTAATGTTAGCAAAGAAAAGATGGCAGCAAATTAGAAATAGAGCTCTGCCAGGAAAACATTCAAGAAATAAAAATTTATGAAGAATAAGGGGAAACACTAGACTTGTGAATATCATTATGATTAGAAGGCTTTCTGTTTAAAATAATATAATTTTTAAAACCAAAACAGAACTTAATATTGCTTTGACAGAGCAAGAATGTGGATGCAGATGAAGCCAGTGGAGTTTGAAGGGGTAGTTTGGACAAAAGGATACTGGAGGATTTACATATGGAGTTTTGTATCCATGAACATCATTCACCTGAAGAAAAAAAATTTAAATATGCAGGTTTTGGTTTCCCCTTCCTTCGTCCCAACACATTCATCATGATCAAGGAAATTTTCGTTCCTTTTACCTGACACAAAGACTTAGCAAAACCTGTATGTTGTACATTTACACTCCTCTCAGCCTGAAGAATCAGAATTTGAAAGGGACTCAAAAGAAAACAACTAATCTTGGCATGAGAATTAAGCTTCTGATTGTCTGTACAGTGAGCAGAGACACTCTTCTTTCTCTAAGTATTTAATTTTTTTTTTAACTAGGAAAAGAATAGCAGCTACAGAAGAAGTTGGACTAGGTACTGCTAGTTGCCCTCCAACAGGTAAAAAAGATTCCAAAATAAATCACAAGTTTTCCTGCATAATCTCAGAGGATCTAAAGTAAAGAATCTCAGTCAAATTGAACCAGAAGCCTTTTATCCAGTCTATTTTTTTGTATATCTAAGGAAATGGCAAATCTTTGGGCAGGGAGATAAGAAAAGGTGGTGGCAAGTGAACAACTGATTCTCTCCTGAATTTGTTACAGCTGCTTTCTCCCTCTGTCCTGGAGCAGTGCTATTCCAAGCCAATTTAAATGACTTCGACAGACTCGTCACAATGTAAAAGTGATTTTTTTTCTTACCTTCTTTCCTCTGTGACTAACTTGCTGGGCGGAAAGGAAGCTGACAGGAGGAAATATGAGGAGGATAGAGGCTACTGCTGCATCCTCGTCTTAACTAATATTTCAGGTGCTGGTGCTAGCAGAAAAAAATTTACAATCTGCTTTTACTTTCCATTTGCAAATGGAACACACTAGAGAGATAGTAAAAGGCAGGGATTCCAGCTATTTGAGCAACCCTGGATATGAACTAGCTACCCATAGAAAAATCCTCTTTTTCTGCATTTACATATATTTCTGATTTTATACCTATGCATACATGTATATTGAGTTATTTCTTTCTCATAGATATTTGATGTAGACTTCTGACTGGTACTTAATTAAAAATTTAATATCTTTGCTAATGCTTTTACAGGTGATAGCTAAGTCTTTTGTTTCTTTCATCCACCTACAATGCAGTTCAATAACCTTTATAACTCAAACATTTATAGCAATATCAAATTTCTGCTTCAGGTTCTGAAAGTGTTTTTGTCACAAATATCTTTCTTCTTTGGAAATTATTTTTGGTAGCTTCGTTTTTAAATGAGGAGAATGTGTGTGGGGATTCAACAATGCTCATTATATTATTTGTTCCTTTTTCATTAAAATCAAAGTAGCATATCCGGGTGATTTTTTTCACCAACCTGCACATTCTGGTCACATTCATTATTTTTCACATGGCTAGGCAAATCTCATAAGATAGAAGCAGATGGTGACAGCTTCCTCATACCATCAAATCAAATTGAGATAGCAAAAATAAACACTGGTCCCAAGTTAGGTGAAACTAGGTGAACAGTCTGCCTTCTGAAAAGCTGTGCCAATTTTTTAAAAACCATGGATAAAATAATGTTGATTAAAAAGTAACCATGAACATCCAAAAAGAATTCTTAGGAGAATATTGAAGAAGTGAGACTACCTGACACTTAGTGTTCTATGTCAAGATGGGGTTTGTTTGATAACATGAATATTTGTGAATATTCTCCCTCTGGCCTTTGTGCTGAGAATGTGCTCTGATCAATAATTCAGTGTCACCTGAGGTTCACTATTTGAAACTTAGGAACTACAGGTAATATTTGCACTGTTTCCTCAACCCCCTCTGTGGAACAATAAAACATGGTAAAATATGCGGTAAAAATATTGCTACTGTAGGATGAAAATCTATGTAGTAAATATCATCCAGGTTCACTGGTTTAATGGCAGCATTAAAATCTGGTTCTGTAATTTTCTCCTCCTATTAGTTTCTTTTATGTATCAATTATTTTCATCACTCAGAAAGCCTTGCACCTGGGAAACAAGTGTAGGAGAAAAAAAAATACTTTGGGAATATCAAATGTACA
The DNA here is from genome assembly GCA_037834095.1 of Argya squamiceps. Classification (NCBI taxonomy): domain Eukaryota; kingdom Metazoa; phylum Chordata; class Aves; order Passeriformes; family Leiothrichidae; genus Argya; species Argya squamiceps. The sequence continues at coordinate 7,185,003 of JBBMKD010000001.1, forward strand.
TTACATCACACCAGACTAAGTTATACTCCTGATTTTGAGCATAAAGTATAAAAACCAAAAATTTTCACTGATTTAGGACTTGGAGAATGTTTGCAAGTAGGAAATGCTGGTCTGGTCAAAAGAGTGAGGGCATTAGATTCTTTCCATGAAATTATTACCAAATTTCTAAACACGGGTCATATTTCTCAGTGTTCTCAAATAACAAAACAAAACAAGCAAGCAAACAAAAATACAACAAACACCCTGAAACTTTAAAAGAAAAAGCCAACTTTTTTCCATATGTAACATTTCCACCTCAGACAATTACCTTTGTTGAATTTGTATGCCGGAGGAACTTGCAGGAGGAACTAAGGTATATTACTGATGGAAAAGTAGGGCCAACTGATTGAAAAGTGATCCTATTTCTATATTAAAAAACTGTTGCCTTCAAAAAAAAAATCAATCATAGGTAAATCCAGAAATAAAAGTACCTCTAGCATTAATGCTTTTATGTGACAAAGTGTGTGTAGCATTGGAAAGGAAGAGGTTTTATGAGAAGTAGGCTGGGACAATAAAATATCATTTGCCTGATACAGGTATCATATATTTCATAAATAGGGAGAATAACACAGTTCAGGCTGAAGGGTTTAGCAGTCCCTCTCACCTGGAATGTTCTCTTTGTTATCTTCCAGAGGGTGAATTATCCTGTAAAAACCATGTTACACAACCCATTATGTGTCTTGATATTCGTCACAAAGTAAATGTTATGACAAATTAATTTGATGAAAAGATACCCTTAAAAATATCACAGTAAAAAGAAAAGTGTTGTGATTAACAGAGTCCTAGTGTAGTCAAACTCTGCTCTGTACCTAACTGTAATAAGTTGTATCTAAAGTTGCCATTTAAAATTTAGATGGCATATTGTTTGATGACTAACAGGATGTGTCCTAGATGTGCTAACACAGGACTGAGGGAAAGAAAATCCTCTTGTGCCAATGAATAATACTTATAAGTATTACATAAGAATATTATATACTATTTGCATAATAATAATAATATTATAACACTCATAATTTGGTACTGTGCCCATGCATGTGGAAATGCCAGTTTCACTGTGATTCTTTTTGTGCTTCAGTTAACTCCTTCTATAATTTTGAGGATGTGAGAGAATCAAAAAAGGTCACTGTTAACTTCAAGCCTAAATTCATAATCTCATTGGAGTGATGGGGGAATTCACCTCCTAATCTACATTTCTGTGCTGCCTGAGGAATTCGGAAAGGCAGTATCACATCAGGTTAGATGTGTCTTTTAGATTTTTTTTCCCTTTGTAATCCCAAATGATTTAAACACTTTTATTTAAATAATAACAAACTATTTTTTTACGGCCTCAATCAATGTATGTATCAGCCAACTTAAAAACATGTAACAATCCATGTGCCATGGGCTATGAAGTGTGTTACTTTTTCTGCTTAGTGCTGCTCTACTTTTTCTTCTATTTATTGCATTGATTTTAAGTCATCAGGCAACATATAGCATGGATTTCCATCTACTTCCTTGTTTATGTCAAGGATCCCCTTGACATTTGACTGCATTTTGCAGATCCCTTTTTTTTTTCACCTCTCTTTATCTTTTCCCTACATTGTCCTTTTTCCTCAAGTCTTCTTTTTACCTGAAGGGATACCCTGAAGAGGGTCGGTAACAGTTTGGGATTTTTGCTTCCACCTCTGTCTCAGATCTATTTCTCCTTACTTCAAAAAGAGGAAAATTTTTTTCTAAGTCTTACAGGGATAGAACTGCAACAGCATTTTAACCCTGTCAGATCCTTTTCCCAACTCCAAGTTGCCTTCCCATCCTCAGACACAAAGGTCTTTTGCTTCAGGGGGGAAGAGTTAAGCCATTAACTAATCTTCAATTCTTAAAATTGTGGAATTCTTATTTTCAAGTTATCTGCAAAGTAGTCAGAAACAATAAAATGGGGGGAAAAGATGATTACTGCATACTCCAATGGATACATTATTGCTAAAAATGTGGGGCGTGCATAATCAGATATTTAACAAAGGAGCTTGAGCTTTGATTTTAACATTAATTTCCTCCAAGAGTTCCTTACACAGTGTTCTGACATTTAAATAAATTTAAATTTATTTACCACAAGATATGTTGCAACGAGACAGCATATGTCCACTAATTTAACAATATTCCTGACAAGTTCATAGTATCTCCCTCATTAGAGCCATTTCTTCCTTACGGAAAAATTCTCCCAGGACTCCTTTTAGCAAGAGTGTTTTGGTGCAAAGCTCCTCCTGCAATGTTCACAAAGTACTAACGTGACATTTCAATAGTATTAAAACCTGTTCAAGTTTACTTGCCAACTTGTGCCCTATTTGCAAGTAAAATATGCCTTCCTTTCTAATCATCTGCTGCTTTAAATGATCATTTCCCATTCATTTAATAATATATTCCAAGTGCCTTCCAAACCTGTTTTATCCTTAGACTGCCTCATCATCATCTTGTGTGGTAGCAGTGCCACTCTCAAAGGAAATGAACAACATAAGGAACTCCAAACGTCTAGGTGGCACTTCACATTACAAAAAATACAAAATGTCTGTAGCAAGACCTATCTAAAAAACACCAGTATATTTTTAGCATTCAACAAAATGTGAAAAGCAGCTGAAGAAGCATTTGGGCCATTTTGACCACTCAACGACTGTTTTAAAAAACATTTATTGTTCATGAATTGAAGAATCTGTAATATGTTACCATTGGAATGATACTGGAAAAGAAGTATCAGTTTCTAAAATACTAATTAGAAAATAACGATTCTGATTCCATAGAAATAAATGTGTGTTACACCAATCAAGAAGGAATTGCTAGTTTTGATTGGAGTGCCAAAAAGTTACATCCATCAAAGGAAAAGAAAAAGTTATTTGTGTTTGCAAACATTTTGTGAGTTAAGTTTAATTTTTGTGAGTAAAAATATTGCCACTGTTATTTGAGAGAGATTTAGATAATCTAGCAACAGGATAACAATTTAGCACCATCTTCCCCAAATAGATTATGAGACCAGCTTGTGGAAAATGTTCAAGATGAATCTGGGAGAAGAGATATTTTTATATATCTCTTTTACAACAGTGCAGCTGTGTAGCAGAAAAAGGTATGACATAAATAAAACAAAATAAAATAAAATTTTAAAACCCAAGGATTAAATAAGATAAAAACAAATAGAACTTTTGTCAATCATTTTAAAATTTTAATCCCCTCTCCCATGTCCAACACTTTTAATATCATATTACTTAATTCTGGGCCTAGGCATAATTTTTATGTTTGGATAACTGACAATCACAGATTTATTTTTTCCCCTACATGCGTTAATTGTATCCAATATCCATGATACTGAAAAACTAGTTCTTCTTTTGCACTTGACAATTTAAGGTACAGTTTGAGGGATTTTTTAAAATGTTTTTGTTCTTTGTGAATACTGGCACTCTGTTCTTGATGACTTTTCAATTTTGTGTTTTAGAAAATGCATGGTAGCTTACAATTGCTTCGTAACACTCAGAATATTCACTATGGTAATAGAGCTGATAATCTTGGGAGAGCTAATGAACAAAGTTCAATGCTATTTCCAGAATGGATGGGTCTATGCAAATTTTAAATACTACTTACAGCGTGTGTGCTCTCTGAGAATTTTATTAATAAAGACAGACGATATCTGAGCAACAGGACAAATACTGGTGCTCAGAAAATGTAGCACATATCTCAGGCAGCTCAAGACAAAATAAGCAGTTAGCCTTTAAATTGTGCTTTACAGTTTCAAATCAACTTCTTGATGGGCAGCACCAGTGTAGGGTGGGTTTGTCCTCACACCCCTGACTACCAGCATACCTTCCTGTGGTGGTATCAAGACTGCTGTTACTAATTAAATTATTTATTTGCCATTTTTAGGTGATGAGGAAATAGTGTTTAAGAGGAACTCAAAGCAGTTTGTGCCAATAAACAAGTCAGCATGTTTGCAGTCTTATTTTGGAAATGTTTGTCTGTGGTTCACATAGAGTTACTCATTGCTGGGTATCAGTAAGTTGATTATGCAAAGTAACAATCTGTTTTCAAGCTTCCAAAGAGACCCAGTATATCTTCTGCATCTAAACTCCTTCATGTTATGCACTAAAAGTCAAAAAAACCCAAGGATATTTTCTTCACAAAACGTCATTATCTCTGGAGATGTCAACATTTCCTACATTACCCAAAACCACAGTATAATCTCATGATTGATTTTTTTTTGTGTGTCAAACAGAGGAAAACCTGTTAAGGGAGATAATGTAATACATTTGTAAGCTTAAAAGCAAAATACAAAACACCTCCTCTTCTTCCCCTTCACCTCGCCCTGCCAAAAAACCTTAACCTGTTCTGTAATTTTCTTATCTTGTCTGTTTTTCCTTGTCACTGTTCTGTTTTGCATCCCCATCAGATCAATACTTTCTCTACCAGCATGCCACCCTGTTGTTTTTTTTTTTTTCTGTCAACTTGCAAAACCGTGTGCCATTAAATCTGAACTAGTTGGCTTTTAAGCAATTCTCACTTTTTCTGAGTGCAGAGAACAAAAGAATGGATACACCCTACCTAAAGACCTCTTGCCCCCTGACCTTACAGCCTTGTTTACGGTGGCAACCAAAATAAATATGTTTAGATGTGAACATCGGTCAGACAGCACCAGAAAGATCTGTAGGAATTTCAAATGAAACAGAGGAGTTCATGGAAGCAGAAGCCTTGAAAACTATTGAACACTGTTGAAAAAAAAAAAAAAAAAAAGCAGAATAGAAAGTTTTTTCTTGCTAGAGATCAAGTGACACAAGCTGCTTTGGGATCATGGAGAGGATACCTGGACCTCTGAGCTGCAAACTACCCCTTGTTAGGGGAATTTGTCTTCTATGAAGGAGATTTAATTGGAGACATCTTCAAACAAATTGGAAAATAACCAGGAGGTAAGTGAAAGATTCATCTAATAATCTTAACAAGACACAGCCTAGAGCATTTGAAGGCCTTTAACAAGTGCTAATGATTATACCTGAGAAAATATCTGGTTCTGACTCAGAATTATTAATTTAGGAGGGAGGATAGGAATTCATAATAATTTCAATGAGACGAATAAAAAAAAAATTAAAAAGCACAAAACTGAAGAAAACAATTATTGTTAAGAAAACTTACAGATCCAAATATTTGCTAGTTCTTCAAAACATGACTTACTTTGTCTTCTATGTATTTTTCAAGGTGGCTTTTCTATTGTCCTGTACATGGTTGATTTATTGATATATTCCAACTGCTCCCAATACTTTCCCTAAAATAGTTTTTTTCTTCTGGCCTTGGAAAGCATATGTGCAGAGTCCCAGATCTCTGTCATGTCAGGGGAAAGACCTAGATGATATCTGAATCAAATACACTCCACAGTATTCAGTATAACCTAAAATCACAACATATGGTCACAGTGATATAATCACTGTGATATAATCAACATCCAGCCTAAAATCAATCACTTCTTCATCCAAACAACCAGAGAAGAAAAGCAATCTGGTTACACGAATGAATCAAACTGTGGTTTGCTTGCGTTGGATCTGCCTTGCATTTCTCAGGTCAGGGTCCTTTGATCATCTTGTTGTGTGGTACTTTGTGGTTGTTTGTCGTAGTTATGTCATTGCAGAAATAGAATGAAATCATGAACACATTTGTCACTATCTTTTCAGTTGTGAGGAATTAAAACTGATCTCCTTTTTTTTTTTGCTTTTTGTGGTTTGTTTGTTTGTTGTTTTTGATTTTGTTTGTTTGTTTGTTTGTGTTACTTTTAAGGAGGTCCAGTGTTCTTGAGTCTGCAGGCTGCAGTACTGAAGTCAGAAATGCTACCTTATCTTTGTTATCTGAAGAGGGAAGCCTTGAACAGAACTAAAAAATCTGTGATACACTGAAATTTTTCACTCAGTTTTCAACAAACCACTGCTTTGAGACCTTTCAGTGTTACACTTCATCCCAACTTTGCAGACTCTGTGAATATCTGTATTTTACGTTATTTTCCTCAAACATATTAGTTTGTTTTATTCCCATTTGAAGCTCATTTTGTAATTTTCTGCCTGATTCCTTAATCTCACTTGGTCCCATTTGTATTATGCCTTTGTGCTCTCTGGTGTTCACCTCAAGTTCTAATTTATTCTCACCTGCATATTTCATTAATGTATTTTTATTCTCACATGTGCATTATTAATAAAGACGTTAAACTGAATGACTCTCTACAGAATGCTATTAAATATTCTCCTCTACACTCCAAATCTAATACTTTGAGCCCTTATTTTACAGCCAGCTCTCAGCCCCTGTGACAATGCTCTCTGCAAGTCATTGGGAAATCGTTTTCAGTACAATTCTGTAAGTTACCATATCCAGCACTTCACTAGACTCCAGACATGTATATTGCATTCACTTTATCCACTAAGTAGGTGATTGTGCCAAAAATAGAAAAAAAAAAAAAAAGGCAAAACAAATGGCAGTCTGCTTTTCGGAAATGGGTGCTGTACTTCATTACTTGATGACTAGGTTTGAGACAGGGGAAAGAATGATCTGAATTACTTTTTTATAACCTTTGCACCATGATTTACAGAGATTTATGTTTTCAGCTCTACCCAGGGTCTTTTAAATGCCCCTGGCATCAGGACCTGTTTGTGTTGCTTGTAGTGTTTAGCACCAACCCCATTGTTCTCAGGATGGATAGGAGGGCAAAGGCTCCTTCAGACCAGACCATCTGCTGGTCTGTGGTGAAGCTTCCAACAAGCTCTACTGAAAATGTCCACCAGAGAGAACAAAGTCACTTTCATGTTGTCTGCAACTTTTCCATCACAGCCTTGCATGGGAGAAATGTTCCCAGCTCAAACTCCCAACCCCAGTGCCTGGGAAGGCAGAACACCCCGGGGCTGTCCTGCTGTTTTGGTTTTGCTCTTTTCTCACTCTGCCTTTAATACACTTTCTATTCTGTGTTAAATTGTTTCCCTCCCTAGCAATTTTCTCCCAGCTACTCATGCTCTCCTCTAATTACCAGGAGCAATTAGAATAATTCTGCTGCTTTCTACGAATTCTGCAGTTTGGCAGTGGAATGGGATCGGGATCAAATTCAGCTGTGGTTTTCTGTCCAGCAAAGCATACTTGTGCTTCAGGAAGGTAAGCTAGATGCCTGGTGTTTATGTCCAACTGTTTAAAGCAATACTCAACACCAAAACAACACTGAAGTCAATCATTAGGAATTTTTGCAGTGACTGGAAGGGAAAAATCATTTTTTCCCATTCTTTATTTCAGATTTGTGCAAAGAGTGCACCAAAAAGGGTCCAGCCACAAGATCAAATTTGGACTTACCCCACACATGCAATGGCTAGGAGAAAAAAACCAGTTTGCTTTAGAATGGCTGTTGGAATAGCTGCCTTTAAGACTTACTAAACAATTCAGTACCAAACTGTGCATTTTGACATCCAAGCCGTGTGCCCTGGTGCTTCAAACCATCCACTAGATAAATTATTAAACCTACGTGGGCTGCTTATTTCCATTTCAAATAAAACACAAATCAAATATGACATTTAAAACTTTTCTATAATGTCTATAAAGAGCACCAGGAACACAGGCTGGTAAAAGAGGCTTATTCAGTGCTTATAAGAGTGACCTATCAATAATGGAAGTCACTAAAAATACAGTAGGATGAATTAGGAGAATATTTGTGGCTTAAAATGTTGGAACACTGACGGTAAAGGTAATGTCTGTCTCAGTTTCATCTGGACTTTCTCCAAATCCCTCTGGCCAGTGAAGTCACTCATGACTCTTCTCCTCTTCCAGCTGCCCCTAAGATGTTTAGTTTGACTATTTTAGTGCTAAACTTTGTGGATTCTGGTTTGCTGTGTATTTTAGTTATGTAAAGACAAGATGGGTTCTCTGCATCTTTCTTTTAAAAAAAAGGACAATGTCTCATAGGAGTTCTGTCAGTGTTTTCAGGCCTTTATAGCCAATGAAAGTTAATTTGCAATAAAGAATTCCTCAAATTTCTCTGGTTTGAGCCTCACCCTGTTTATAAAAAGACTGTACATAAGATATGGGTGTGATCTTCTAAACACTGATGTTGGGCATATTTTCTGTGTTTGTTATGATAATATATTTAGAAGTTACAAAGAATTTCCAGAGCTCAGCAATCACAGTAAGGGGTAAGATTCACTAGCTCATCAGAGGAGAAAAAATAATGACTAGAGAATAAATTCATGCCATGCTAACTTAGATATTCTGAATGCTCTCTGGGTAAAATTATTTTGGCACTAGAGTCAGGACAGTTGAACATTTTGTTTAGTTAGATAAAGACAAGTGCTTAAAATATATATGATTGCTAAAGTGCCATAAATTTTATCTTATATTGCACATAAATGGAGTATTTTAACTCCACTGATATTTTAAAACTTATTATAATTTTAAAGTATACATGTAGAACAAGCTCTATTTGTAGAATTTAGCAAAACTATGTCTATACTTGTTAGAAGTGTTGAGATTTATGATAGATTGGGGGTTTTAAGAGATTTATGACAGCTTTTTCAACGTGATCAAATTTAGAAATCCATGACAAGGGAGCTGGATAGATGGAAGCTAGGACAAAATGTTTACCTGAGACTTTTCTTCCTGGGCATTCAGTTTGGTTGCCCCAGCTGGAATTCCCGAAATAACTTCAAATTTTCTGTGTTTGAACACAAGTGTTTTAACCATGTGCCTGAATGAGATATAAATCATTGCAGACCATGCAGCAGACGTGCCATTGTTTCCCCTGCATGAATAACTTGCTAAGTAGACAGCTATAAACAGAGGCACAACCTGAAATTTCCAAGATTCTTTCAAAGAATTGTTCTAATTGCTAAAGTTTATGTAAGTGTTTCATGTAGGAACATAAAATACAAGATGAATTTAAAATTAAATTTTATCATTGTCTTGCTGGAGGAAAATGTAAAAAAAAAGTCAGGGGCTGATGAAGATTGACAGGGACATTATCTTTTGTATCTTTGTAACATGTCTAGTCAAAAATATTCTGTTGAAAGCAATTTCCAACGGAAAAGAAGTTTTTACTAAATTGCTGTTTTGCTGTCTTTCAATCAAGGTATTAACATTAAACAAATCCAAACCAAAAAAACCTCGACCAAAATCTCCAAAAGACAACTTCTCTCCCTTCCTCCATTTTGCTTAGTAACATGCAGAGATGATAAACTCCTATTTGATGGATGTTTGGCATATGTCAACATTTTTTCCCTGTAGTTTTCTTACAGCTACTGTTTTGCTAAGTTTTAAATTTTATGTCCAGATGTATGTCTTTTTTATCAACTCTGGTTGACTACAGCTAAAAAAAAAAAAAAAAAAAAAGGAAGAAAATCTGTCTCCAGTCTTTAACACATATCTGAAAACCTTGTCGTATGGGAAAAGGAAGGGAGAAAATTTTCTCATCATGTCCATGATGAATAAAACAAGAAAGTAATTAAATTAGACTCCAGCACAAAGGAGCATGGATCAGATACTATGAAGATTTTGATGATAAAGATATAGAAAGGAACAGAACAAATTGCTGGGGAGAACTGTAGCTGCCATCATGGGACACCTTTATTAATAGGTTTGATAAACATCAGCCAGGAGTAACAGAGATAAATTTGACCTTGTGTGAGGTAAGGTGCCAAAGGAAGCTTCTCAAGGTACTTCGCGGACTCACTTTTCCACGATTCTATCCCGTAGGTGGGGATGTGTCATGAGTAGTTTCACAGCTGTCAGTGGGACATCTCAGAAATGCTAACCCATTGTGAAAGACACTCTCTGTGGTCCCAGTATTTACAGTCTGACAGAAGCAAAAAGAAGAAAAAGCATATATTTTGGTAGCACTCTGTTTTCTGCTTTTTTGAGTTGTTTACCATCTGTTCTCTACCATAAGCTGCTCAACGTATATTTTATACTATGAAGAGACAAATGCTCCTTACAGGGTGTGGGAAAAGGTCGCACTATCTATTCCTTGGAAAATTCCTTTTGAGTCCTAAAGCTGCACTTTTACATAAAAAGAATATCCAGCAGAAGGCAAATGTAGACAAATGCATTAACAATCATTACACATTCTAACTTGAAATTTTTTAAATGAAACTTAGAGAGCTTTGAGGTTTCTCAGGCTTTCTGTGTTCCAGTTTCCTGTTAATTCTCTAGCCACTAGGGTTAGAAACAAAAACCTTTGAGAAACACAGGAGTTATCCAGCATCCCTGAAGCAAGGGGGGCAGTTCTACACCAGGAAGTGCAGAAGCTTGAAAATTGTTGCCTTACCTCCTCTAGAGAGCCCTCACTGCAGCTGGGATTGGAACTGCAGTTTGGAATTGTCTGAGCCACATTCTTCACTGATCTGATGTGGTGAGAGTGGGCAGCTGGAACATGCCTTGCTTGCCTCTTGTCACAAGTTTGTTAAGCCTGTTTCCATAATTTTCACAATTTCATATTTTTCAGTCAAAATCTGCTTTTACTTGGAAAACACACAAACAAGTTTGTATTTAATGCTTTAAGCTTTGGATGCAAATCTTCTTAAAAAAGTTTGTAATGAAAAGCAAAGCTGAAACAAAAAAACAAATGACAAACCAAAAGTGAAATCTATTTGCCTATGAAATCAAACTTATTTTATACACTAGGCTTTTATAATTCTGCCAATTTTTATGGGCTTCTAGTTACATATTCCTGGACATTTTTGTATTTTGCTCCTCTGTTGCTGTGTGGAAAATCTGTGCCAGCAACACATGAATTGACTAACAAACTGAGTGTATATTGGAAACAGTTACTTTGTCAATACACAGTGTACTGCCAAATGTAAAAATGTCAAACAAATGGAAAAAAATAGTCAAGAATTATTGTTTTATCTCTTGTAGTTAGTACAATTTCAGTTATTTCTTGCAGCAGTTGCAAGCAAACTGTTTTCAGGCAGAAATTATTTTAATTGGCAAATTTTCTTCAATATTACGTAAATTTTAACCCAATGAAAATTAAACAATTAGCTTCCAACTGCCAAAGTGAATTCACTAAGGATTAAATTTATTAACTTTCTTTAGTTCTGGTGTTTTCTTCGTATTTGGGTTGTTGTTGCTACGGTTTTCATTGTGTTGTTAAAGAACAATTGGATGACATTAATATAAACTGCTTAAATAATTATGGTATAGTGTTTGGTTTTGTTGCTGCTATTGCATAAAAATAAGAATCTAGTCCACTGTATTTTGATAAAAGCAGAACCCTGCCTTTTCTGAGTAATGAAGAGATTTCTTAGATGGGAGACTATATGGAAACCCAGTCAGAAACAAAAGGGGAAGGAGACAGTGAAAGGTTACAATGTGAAAGATAAATTGCCAATACTTAAACCAGAGAAAAGAAATCTTCATGTGACTGTATGTCGACATTAAATAAAGTCCGAATTGCAGGTTTATTCTAAGTTCTTGCTTCACAGAAATAGTTTTTTTTTCTTTGTTTACTCAGAACAGGATCTTCATTTTCTTATCTTCTTCCAGTCTGAAGCTTAATGACTGTGACAGCTAATTTTGACTACCTTGACACATTCCCATTGATTTTTAAATCAGCTTCAGCTGTTGTGGTACACCTGAGACAACAGATTTTAAAATCTACATATCCTGCAAGACCAGTTTAGTGTCAGCCAGTCAGGTTTTTCCTACGTGCCAAAATTCACATCTGGTTTTACAGATGTTGGGATGATTTTTAAAGTGTGTGTTCAGCTTGATTCTTAGTGAACCTGTCTGTCTCAAAATACTTATAGAATGCTTTGCATAATGCAGTTTTCCTGTTTACTTATTCTCAGAGTACAAGTGCACTGGGCATTCACAAGATGTTTCTCTTTTTTTCTACACCTTGGTGTCCTAGCTAAACTGTTTTGTTCTTAGATTTTTCAAGTATTTCCCCCCTAATTTCTCTTTCTCCTTAGTGCTTTATGGCATTTATGAACTGATTTATCTTCTAATGATTGGTTCTTACAGACCTTCTCAAGGACTGCCTACTGCAATCTAGCTGTGTGATCAAAGATATGATTTTTGACACACCCATTTGTTTTGCATGCACAGCAGTTTGGGTTTTATTTCCTCTGTTTTGATTCTAAACATTTACTTGTGCAAATGGGGAAGGAAAGAGGGATGAAATAACTTTTAAAAGGCTCTTTAGAAGGCACTAAATTTGTAGAAAAGTCCACCCAAACCCTTATTTTTTTCTAACTGCACAAGTGCTGTAGGATGAATGCGTCCTCTTTGATGGACAGGCAATAGTGGTAGAGAATTTCCACAGAAGGACCCAACTCAAATCTGTCAGTTTGCAAACAGCAAGGTTGTGTTAATGTGGTTTGCTACTGAATGTCTGCATTAAGACTTGAAGTGCCTAAGGTTGAATAAACAAGTGGGTAAGGGCCAGGATGAAAGAAGATTTTAATTGACATTTGTTTCTATTCATTATGGATGTAGACTTTTTCAAACCCTAGAACCCATTTTGTCCCTTTTCTACATCTGGCTGATGAACAGCATGACATTTTGTTTCATTGCTACAAAAAGTGCTGTATACTCAGCATCAACTAGGAGGGATGACTTTAGGCTGAATGAGGGTATCTTTAGATTAGATATTAGGAAAATATTCTTTACCATGAGGGTAGTGAGGCCCTGGAACAGGTTGGACAATTTATGCTTAAAAGATCTTGGAAAGAGTTAGAGACACAGCCATTTTTCAAATTGTTAGCTACAACTCACCCTAGGGCTCCCAGAGAAACTGTAGTTGTCCCATCCCTGGAGGTGTTCAAGGCCAGGCTGGATGGGGCTCTGAACAACCTGGTCTGCTGGAAGGTGTCCCTGCCCATGGTAGGAGGATTGGATGACCTTGAAGATTTCTTCCAACTCAAACCATTCTGTCATTCTGTGATTAAGTAAATAAGCATTTGAATTTAGAGAAAATAAACCAAAAGATTTTTTTTTTCTTGAATTCTTTCCTGCAGGTTGGAAAGTCTGCAGGAATCCAACAGAAGATAATGGATTTGGAAGATACATCAAGCATATCTTTCTTATACCTGCTAAGCGTTCTAATTGTTCCATTATTGGGATAAACAATGTGCCATCTCTCTGTGAACACAGGCAGAATTTATGAAATATTTCTTCTTAAAGACATGCTGCACTAACAGCTATAAAATAACCACAGAGATGCATTTTTGGGAAGGAGACTGGCTTGGGTCACCACAGGAGATACACTGATATTAGTCATTCAGCCTATGTTCACAACTGTGCTCAATTTATTGATTCTGTGCTGAAGGGGGGAGAAAGGCCAATCTATCTGCTTTTCATGATGAAAATCAAAGAACAACATGAAAAATAAAACCCCTCTCTTCTTTTTTTTTTTACTAGATCCGTGACATGCCTTTCTTCCCTGGCACCTTGAATGATGAGAAACTCCAATGTGATTTGGCAGCTGTAAGCCAAGCTAATTACACAGTCTGAGATCTTAGGTTTCCATGAGTCAATATGCAGAACAACTTAGAATATATTTGCACAATGTAGAGACATAAAGGTCAAATTAAAATATTAATTCTTTCTAGCTAGGTCCAATATATTAAAATATATTTTCCTCTGTGTTTGAAAAGTTTGAGCTTTCAAATGCAATCAAGATACTTTTGTCAATTATCCATTTACACCAAATGATCAAAGAGGCAGCTTTGTGCTGTGAACGTTTTCTTGCAATTTAATGCTGTGAACTTCTTTCTGTCAGACATATGAAATTTCACGAAATGACCTCTCAGCAACTTCTTTAAGTGGTGCTGAGTAATACATAATTTAGCTGCAAAAATGTAGACTTGCAGTCACTCAACATAGGTTTAATAATAATATGCCTGAATTCTTTCATAGTACGTAGTAATATCTGCTCTTAATGCACAGGGTGATACTTACTATTGAGTTCTGTACTTTGGGAGTATTATTTTTCCTTCTTTTCATAAAACTTTAGACACTTCTTTGTGGGTTAGGTGGTGGTAAATTCAAGTTCTTCTGTTATGGAACTAAATGCATTTTAGGATAGTATACGATAACACAAGCAAAAATTTCTGTAAATGTCTTACACCAACTGTCATTTCTTCACCCACCTCTGAAGAATAATATCTTTATTCTTCTGTGTGTTCCTGTTCTGTTTGACTGCATGGCTGAATTTCCTCAGGTTGTTTGTCAGGTTTAGTACAAAGTAAATGTTGCTTAGATGCTCCAAATTGATTATGTTCACCCTCAGGCAATTTCACAATAACCTATTGCAGATTAAAATCATAAAATGCTATGTCACCTTCAGTCCTTATTAAGATAATTGACCCTCCTACTGAATTAATAATCTACATCCTGGTTGCTTAAATATGCTTGCTACTAAATAGTTCTCCTAAATTTTAAACTGTAACATATTTTGATGGCATAATTGAACCTGCTTGTCTTCTTATTCAGATAAACATCCTGGACTGAAAAGAGCAATAAAATTCATCAAAAAAAAAGTGGAAGGCTCAATATGTGCCAGGGATATTTTCCATAATTTCTAAGTTAATTTATTCATTATAATTCCGCTATTCAAAAGAAAAAAATTATAGGTGAAAATTTAAGTTATTCAAACTCAAAATTATCAAGTCATGTATAATTTGAAATTATAAATGTATTGGCTTTGAAACAAAGCTTTTTCTCTGGTAGTAGGATACCTTCTATATTTTCCCATAGTATGACTTTACTTGAATTTTCAAATTAGTAGGAAATTATTTAAATATGAATTAAAATGAAGCTGCTCTTGAATAATTTGTAATTTCTCATTGAGATAATGAGTTTCAGAAAGCTTTGAATTTCTATCAGTATGGAGATACAAGCACACATTTAGCAAGATGTATGGGAAATAGATTTATTTGGTTGGGGGTTTTTTATTGCCTACCCTTTTCTGCCTTCCCAGATGAATGCAGATGAAATGAACAGACCAAAACACATGAGAACATTTTTTCCCCATTCAGGCAACAATTTTACATCTGGTTGTCAGTTTCTGTACCCCACTGCTGCCTCATCATATTCCCTTTCTACCCACATCCCTTTTTTCATGCTTCTCCTTATTCTAGCAATTTAGGTAAATATAGACTTCTTCCAGGCAGGGCAGACAAATGGTCCAGCTCATGCAGGTTTGCTTGAAAATGTGACTCCCTTCATTTCTTAGCTTTTTCTTTTCTCCTAATGAAATAGGAGACTTGAGTGGGGTGAGTGGCTTTTAGTTAAAGCAATGGCAAGCCTATATCCATGACTTGGTCCCTAATTGAGTAAATTGATCAAATGGAATCCTGGTACCTTGAGTAAACCCTGATCAAGTTCTTACCTGGGCAAGGAACCATAAAGGAGATCTGTAAGACAAGATATCTGCTGTTTTCACCCCTTAAGTACTCCTGTGTACTTCACTGTCAGTGCACCTGCTCTTATATGGTGGATAAAAGCAGTTTTGGGTATTTTGTGCTCCAGGCCTGAGAAAAATGTTGTTGAAATTTGAATTTCAGGTTTTACAGCCTCTATAAGGCATACAGAAAGTACTCTATAAAAATATATATCCAAACAGAAGAAGTTCACATGGAAAAAGATCTTGTACATGGAAAATTCTTTATTCTGGAGTGTGTTTTTGCATTACTGATGGAGCATCATAATTTCTTTTCAGCTCAGAGGATGACAATGAATACTTGGAATTGCATACACTGGCCTATTGGATAACTGGGCAAATCAGTTAATGCTTACTGTCAATTTTATTTTACTGAATCACACTTAGATCAAAACCCTTGGGGTTTGCACACCTCTGCTATTCTAGACCTACTTAGCAGTCCTGTCAACATTCTTTTTTTAACTTCTTTTACAGTGGTACTGTATCTTGGTAACAGCTTCTTGCACCAGCCAGCTACACAGAGGACTAGTCAATAAAAAAACCTAATCAAAATCCTATATAAAATAACCTCAAAATGGCCAAAGGCATTGAAAGAGCGGAAATTAATTCTCTCAGCAACCAGGTGGGGAGTGAGTCCAGTATAGCAGTAAAAATTCTTTATCCTTGCTGACTTTAAAGTTCTGACTTAGCCTTTTTCAGGACCAATTCTGGAGAACGTGTTACTTTCTTAAGCTCCACCAGAGGCACTATATTTAGCTTTCTTTATTTATTTAAAACAATACTATAGAAAATAAACAGTGATTATAAAATGCACAGGTAAATAGAGCTGAAAAAAAAGTCCCCATACTAATTTCCTTGTTCACCTAAGTGAACAGTTCACCCCTCTAACCATGAAAAAGTCCCACATCAAAAAGTAGCATCATTCACATAAAAGAACAGTCTTTAATTGTCTGAGATATCTCCCGGAAACTTGTTGTTTGATTTTCTGAAGTCCAGTTTGTAGACAGCATTATGTTTGCAAAAGTAGAGAGCTTTTCAAATAGAATTTGCTTTAAAATCATAATTATTGTATGTAACAGGTCAAAAATTTATTGTTCCATTATAATCACTAGCAAAGCTTCCCTTTACTTCCCTCAAGCCCAAAACTGCCACCATTTGATTGCATTAAATGGATACCTTTCCTTTTCCTCTGAAGTATTGCTTGCTCTTCCACATCCATATATTTGATACAAGTTTTTCACCGTAAAAGTAGTTCTATGTCTTTATAGAGGATAAGGAACTACAATCTGTGTTATCCCTCATCACTTCAGCTTTTGGAAAGGTAAAACTTTGGCAAAGTGAGCAGGTAGGTCTGCCAATCTCTTGGTTAATTCTTGGCAAAATACTCTAGCGATATTTCTTCTTTGTAAATAATTGTTTTCCAAATATTGTAAGCTCATTCCTATGCCTCGCAACATCTAATCTAGTACATCAAAATGTATTGTTATTTTTATATTGTTTATTTTTTTTCTCTATGGGGTTTTCTGTTGACTCCGATGAAATTGTCCCGGGCTCAGGAAGTTATTGTTGTTTTGATTAACAGTATTAAGTTGTTTGCCATTCTCGTTCTCACCAACCAAGGTTCTAGGTGTTTCAGGGTTGATCACATGGGTAATTAAGCTGTGACTGTCATTCCCTCCATTAATTGCTTTATATGGATAGAAAATGGGAAATTCCACAAGGTTAAAAAAAACCCCAACCCACACCCCCCCCCAAAAAAAAAAAACCAAACCAACAACATGACAGAAAAAAGAATGTTTTATTTCAGTCTCTATCTCTTTTTATCTGTTTTCCTTGGGGGATCCACTTTTTATTAGGTGTCCACTGAACCTGCGGCCTGTAAGGTTAAGAGTTTATGCTGCAAGGCAAGATGACTGCTCAAGAGGTAACTATCATTGTGCTTAAATTTGGCATTTAGGTTGTAGTGGTTTGAAAGCAAAACAAGTGAGAGGTTCCATGTCAGAAATACAATTTAATAAGAAAAACAAAAAAAAGGTAAAATAAAATACATGCAATAATACAAAAGACCACTGACAGAGTCAGAATACAACCTGAGTGGGATGATGGAAGCAGTGATCCCGTAGAA
>JBBMKD010000001.1:7202669-7217786 GCA_037834095.1 Argya squamiceps
ATTGGTTTCAACAGGTGATGAAGAGGGTGATAGAATACTTTGTGCATATCTTATTCTACAACCCAGGACACAGGTAAATAAAAAAGCTAAAAAAAGTTAACTTATTTAGTGTCTCTCCTGAGATGTGCTACAGTGGGATCACTTCTACACCAGAATGAGAAAGCTGGAGTGCAGGTCTATGGCACAATTACTGTATTACAGCTGTCAGTTTCTACCAATGGACTTACTTTCATTCCTTCTGATCCTAAAGAAAAATGGGCTTTGCTAGACCAGCAACACATCTGCAGGAAGTTAGCACTGGCAATTCTTTCTCTTATTCAGCAGGCAAGATATTTGTTAATAAAATATTGCCTAGTTAGAACACCACTTGCAAGCAGCACTGACTACATAGGATATTAAATATCCATTTTAAGAAAACACCTTAAAGAAAGTCTTTATGAAACAGGAGACTACTTACTGGCTGTTGGTCACTGGGTCTACAGTCTAAGAGTCAACTGGTGTATAATATGAGAAAACTCATATCCATATTTTGTTTTCAGTTATGAGAAAGGAGATCTACTTATAAATTAACAAATCTAGCTCCTGCATTTGAATATGCTCTAATGATGCTGCAAGAATCAACTACACCTGTAGAATGTAAACTTATTAGTAAAGAGCTGTAGGAAAAAAAAAAGAAAAAAAAGCTACTCTTGGACAGGAGCATGATAAAATCCAGCATTTTCTCCCTTCAGATATAGTATCTGGGATCTAACAGTACTGCCTCAGAATTTTTTGGTTGGCAATAGAAATCCGAGCAGAATGAAATAGTGATTTGCTGTTTGTTCATGGAAGACTGTCTGCATAATGTCGAGGAAAGGTGCTGTGCACACTTGTCTTTGTATTATCTGTAAATACACAAAGTTCTTGTTCATCTAGGTATGCTCTGAGCTCAGTGTAAAAGATGTAAACCCAAGATGGCTGCCTCACATAAATTTTTAGTCCACTGTAATCAATTTAAGGACACAGCAATAGCATGAACACAAAACTATACTTTTGCATACCATATTAATGTGAGTCATTACAGTTGATTTAATTTGAGAATTTTCAAACATATACTTCCGCAAGAGAAATGTGTGTTAATCGTTTTTTCTTACACTGTATCAGATATTTATTAGGGAAGTACTCTTTTTTCTTACATTGTATCATAGATATTTATTAGGGAAGTACTTTACTCTCTGTGTGTGCATAACTATTGTTTGGAAATTCAGATAACTTGAGTGCTTTTCCTCCCTAAAAAACCCCAGATTTTTCCTCCCTAAAAGCACTATTTGTATTCCTTAGTTGTTTTTGACCACCAAATAGTCTACATGATTTTCAGTGCTGTCTTGTAACTGCTTCTAAATCCTTTTTCATCCCACTATTTTTTAAAACTTTGTTATATAGCAATAAACTTTCATTTATTTTCTCACCGTACTGTGTGTGGAAAGTGAAGGAAAAATCTTTAATTTTAACACTGTTTTTATGATGTGGTGTATGAAACTCGGTTTCGTGTGTGGTTTGGTACATGAACTCACCGAGTTAAATTATTTCTATGAGTCAGGGGTAGTCAAAGTGTAATCAGCCATGAAGTTTGTGTTTCACAAAGCTGCTTACACTGAATAATTCAATATTTGAGCTTTAATGATATTTGAATTGGAATTTGTATGTGGACTGTACAGTGAATAGATGAAAGAAGGCAGACAGATTTTGATTTCTGTCTGAATCATTAGGATGAGGTCGCTTTTCATCCCGCTGTGGGATCAGCCCTCCCTGAGCCCCACACCTGGTTTGTAACCTCCCAGGGCAGGTGACCTCAGCACTTCCTCAACAGTGGCATGTCACAGCTTTTCCCTGGGGGCCTGAGCCACAGAACACCCAGGGATGGCCTCTGGTGGCAGAACTCAGGGGTGTCAACATGAGTGTCGAGACAAACCCCATAGTGAAAAACAAGGTTCACTTTTTTGATAAAATTTAGAAAGTGTAATAAAAAGACAATAGGAGACAGATATAAAGCAAAGGGTGAAAATGGCCAGGTGCTTGGCATTCAGCCAAGAGCACACCAACTATCTTGGAGAAATTCCTTAAATACCTTTTCCATTACATCATCCTGTTGCATATTCATATAGACTATTATGAGTATTAATAGTTTCCCAATAACTCTTTATTTTAGCATGGCCCCTCCTTGGATCTGCCATTTTAAAGCATGCATGTTTTTTGGCTGTGGTTTTATTATCACCTCCAGTTTGGTCCATACTTTCTTCAGAGGGCAGATGCTGATAGTTGGCATATTAATAGCAGGGTCCCAATTACATGTTCACTGGGTGTTATCCCGACCAAACAGACAGTTCACTCATCACTATATCAGCTACCATTACTACTATGTCTAAGTTTTTGTTAATAGCAGAAATAAAAGCAAAGTTATTTTAACATTGTACATATGGCATTCATCTTAATATTTGTGAAAAGCCAATTTTATAACATGTCTTTATAACACCGTGGAGGTCAGGCACTGCTGAGGGGGCATTACCATTCCAGCTCTGCTGTGAGTCCTGACTGTGACTAGTGAGGGAAGTGTTCTGTAGAGCACAGCTTGTGTCTGGCTGGGGGAGGACAAACTGTACCCGTTGCTCCTTGTCATTGCCTGAAGGGAGGGAAGCCAAAAGCAGCCCAAAACAGAGGAAACATATTTCAGAAATGTCTGCACGGGGATTTTCTGCCTACACTAGAACAGCCTCTGGCCTGTTCTCCACAAAGTGTGACAGGGACATGAGGGATCCACAGCCTCAGTGGTAGGAAGAGGCAGAAGCTTTTTCGTTGTGGTGCTTGAAGCATGGCTCTCCAGACCATAAACCCACTTGTAACCCCTGGAGCCAGGTCTGAAAGCTGAGTTGGGTCTGACATGGTGCAGGGGTGCTGCAGCCCCCCATCCTGATGCACCACCCTGCTGCAGGGCTGCACCCTGCACTGCTGCCCCTGTTTCTCTGGCAGAGGCTGGTGCTGTGCTTGCCTGCCCTGGGGCTCTGGAGAACTGCAGGATGGAGGTTCAGCAGGCAGGGTGAAAGTTCTGTGGATGTTCTGGTTGACAATCATGAGCTAAATGGGCTGGTTACCCTCAAATAATCTTCGTGCTGTTCTGCCACGTGACCGAGAAGATCCCAGAAGGGCCCTGTCCACAACAGCAGCTTTCATCCCAGAGAACACTGATGGATTGTATTGACATGCTCAGTTCCTCTGAAAGACCCCAGGCTCCTGTGCTCAAGAAGTCCCACCTGATTATAAGGAAGAACTTCTTCACTGTGTAGTGACCGAGCATTGAACAGATTGCCCAGAGAGGTGATGGGACCTCCCTCACTGAAGATATTCATTGTCTGTCTGGACATGATCCTGAGTCTGGGATGACCCTGCTTGAGCAGGGAGATCGGATCAAGGACTGCTGTGCTCCCTTCCAATCTTGTCCATTCTGTAATTCTGTGACAAAGAGATACATATCGTTATGGAAATGGATGCAAAAAACCTTTTGCACCAGTTGGACTTTGACAGTCAGTTGGATCCTAAATAATAACTTATCCTTTGAGTATATTCTGTCTTCAAACAGATAATAAATCTAAATTAGAGTTTGAAGAAATATTATTACTATACATTTCTTCCTAAATAATTAATGTGCTTAAACATTTTCTGAAACAAATTTGAATTGGAAACAAATAAATATTTCTGATGAGCAGCACTAGTGTCCATATTCATACATTTCATTATGTTATATATTTTTAAACTTTTAATTTAGATGGGATTATGTTATCTCCAGGTTATGAAGGATTCAGGAAGAAATGAGAGGTACAGTCCAAACTCCTGCATTATCTCAAGTAGACTGTACACTGAATTTCTAATAGGATTTCTCTCCAAGAGTCTTAATCTCAGGCTCTTTTTGGGGTAGTCTGAAAAGAACAAGATAGAATCTGCTTATCACCCTTTCCCCTTGAAAGCACAGGAAAAGTAAACAAGAAGAGCAACTTGTCAGCATTGAGACAATTACTTCTGTTTCTTAGATCACAGCCTAACACTGATAAGGGACTTTTATAAGGGATTTTTGTATCCAGATTAGAGGAAATCAGTGAGTGTGCATGGGCATTCTACTATCTAGATTTCATGTTGTTTCCTGTGTCCTTATGTATCTAAGGGCAAAGTCGTTTCACTTTAATTTTGCTTTGCTTAGTGTTGGAAAAAAACAAAACAAAGACAACAAAAACA
Source organism: Argya squamiceps (assembly GCA_037834095.1). NCBI lineage: Eukaryota > Metazoa > Chordata > Aves > Passeriformes > Leiothrichidae > Argya > Argya squamiceps. The sequence goes on from JBBMKD010000001.1 coordinate 7,206,933, forward strand.
ACAAGAACTAAAAAAAGCCCACAAAAAACCCTCAGCCCTATTGATTTATTCTGGAATCAATTATTTTGTTTTACCAGCATAAACTATGAGAGAAGATGCAGATCTGCATTGCCTAGGAAGTGGAAGATATACCAGTAGAAAATACTTTTTTCACATAGCTACATGTGTGGCACCCCATCCTTAAGGGGAAGGGAGCACCCAAGATTCAGAGGTACCTGTTGTGAAAAGGGAACAACAAGAGCCAGAGGGTTCACAAAAAGTTTGATTTGAAAATTATATGCAGCATGGAAACTGGTATGTTACTCCCCCACCCTGGAGCTAATTTTTGGGGGGATTTTATGCAAATTAGTTGTTATCCACAGTCCATTCTTCTAGACCTTTCTGGAAATGGGTCAGAGGCCTTAAGAGGTGGTCTTGTTCCCCCTTCCTGGGTTACTTTTTTCCAACACTGGAGATTCCAGTTAAATACAGAACTAACACAATGTTTGCTTTGCCTTTCATTTGAACTTTTTTTTTTTTTTGGAAAAATTCCTCAGAAAATCCTTTTATCCTTTTCCTGAAGTCATTAATTTATCACAAGGGAAAATTTCACTGGGACAAATCTCTTTACTTAATAAAGCTAGCCTATTTTATTTTGGAATGTGAAACCACAAAAAAATATGTCAATGGTACTTGATCTTTGGACAAAATACTGGTCAAAATAACTGTGTACATGGTGTGATTGGGTACCTTATCTTCTATGGCCTCACAATAAGGACCTTAAAAGTCCTCACTGAGCAGAAGACCAAATTCATAATGTCTCTTTAATCATTCATGTGGAAAAAAAACAAGAAAAAGAGAAACACTCTGTAATAAACAGTACTTCCAAGACAAAGTAGATCACCGAAAATCATGAATTTGTAAATAAATTCAAAATGTTATTATGATTGTAATAAGACTCATCTGTCTCCAGGGTAGACTCACAAGCAGTTTATTTATTCTCCTAGCCACCAAGAAAACCTTCCAACAAAATTTACCTACTTTTTTTTCTTAAATAACAGTGAAATCTTTCTATAGAATGCACAGATGGCACACTCAGTCAAATAAGGGGAAAAGTTGGAACAAAACTCAAGGGCAGACTGTGATATATCTGTGATTCTTTTCATTAATGCTGTGATAGTCTTAACCACATACTAAAATGTCTATCAACAGGCTAAATGCAACAGACCTGCAGTCATTTCTCAGCCCAAACCTCTGTCGATCTCAGTTCAGAGCCACAACTTGGGTAAAAGTGCGAAGTTTGGGTTTATGAGGCGTCTGTCAATCCAATGACAATTTACAAAATTTCACTTTAAAGGCAGCCCCAAATGTAATCTGACTTCAGACACAGTGTTATATTTATATTCTTGAGAAAAATGCCCCATTTTTCAGATTTATTGTATCTGTTTGATTTCAGTGTAAATCTTTTATTAGTGTAAAAATGAGTATAGCATACTGTAACCACTCCTGTGCATTGTGTTTATAGAGTGTAAGCAATATAGTGTAAATAGATTTTATTTAGTGTTAGTGTGTTTCAGATGAAGGAAAAGTAGCTATTTTAAAACATTATTATGTTAATATTTTACATTATTACGTAAATATATTAATAATTTAATATATTTAATTATACAATGTGGATTTTAAAACAAATATCCATTAAATGCTAAAACGGATTTTTAAAAAATACCAATATTCCAAAGCTGGGAATTTTGATGAATATTGATGGTAACACAGAATAGTAACAGAAATTTAAAATGTTGTGTATGAAGAAGAAAGGATTTACTTATATGTATAAAGATGCATTGAAACTGGGATAAGGATAAGAGAATAAAACTGACACTTGTCAAACTGAATGCTGACTTTATATTTGATTTAGATGAATTCCTCTGATACAGATGAGATAACACAATTGAGTTACTTCAAAGAAAATGGAAAATATACAGTAAACACTTAAATTTATATCATTCTGAAAGAGCCACAGTGAGATAAAAACATTTGTATTATATTAAAATAATCACCACTAGTCAGTCTAGTTTTCATAAGCTTTAGAAACACTCATATAGACTATCTGTGTATGGGCTAAATGGGTATTCTCTATTTTCTACAAGAAACTACCTCTTATTTGAGCTGTAATTAGCCACTTTCTCTCTCACAAGAAATTGCTTCTTTTGAGCCTAATCCCACCCAGAATTTATGTAAAATCTGTGCATTTATGAAAAATAGTTGCATAAGGCTCAAGGTTCCCTTTAAAAAGAATTCTAAAATGATTCTTCTAGGCAGATTTTTTTGCATTAAGTGACTGGCAGTCAGTTCTTCTGAGAAATATATCACCTATTAAGATCTTTGAATTAGAAATGGATTTTAAATGGTTCTAGTCCATGCTGGCAGTCTGGGATGTGAGACAAATTCCTATATATCTTTTGTGAGTATTTTGTTTCTTTGATTTAAGAGCAGAGTCTACATTAGAATCAATTTGTATTTTGAAGCAATTTAGGCTTTATTCTGGACTTACAAAATGGGATTTTGAAACCAAAATGGCATTGGCATTTAAGCTCAATATGAGAGTTGTGCTCCCTTCAGGGGATATTCAGAGGATGTTAGGCATCTCAGAATGGGGAGTTTTCTGAGATAAGCAAAAGAGTTCACTGAGGACTTGGTAATATTTAAATCAGACCCTGATCTCTCAGGGATGTTGGTGCCACATTACCACTACTAGGTAGGAGCTCTTCCTTTTTCAAATGGGTCTTTCCAAAAAGAAACAGCTGGTCCTTTATTAATTAATCAAATCTCACTTCAGAATGACGAGTGTAGAGAGGATGTCCTGCCTATTTTCCTATTTTTGCTGATGCAACAGAGGTCAGAGCAACTATAAAGGTCAGAGTTCAGTGCCCTCTGGGGAAATGCACAACTTTTCAATTCTAGTAATCTGCAGGTATGTTGGAAGCTGTTTACTTTCCATATAATCCAGTGAGCCAGCAAGACATAAAAAATTGCAGACTGAGTCTGTAGGGGAGTGCTTGGGTCATCCACCTTGAAGATGGAAATCCTGTGTTTCAGCTGTGCTTGGAGGACTCTTTGTTTGTTCTGCATTAAGCAATTGCTGCATAAAATACTGAAATACTTGAAAGAGGACCGAAGCACAGGCTGCATGGCAGACAGGAAAAGGAATTAAAGGAGTTAACTTTAATTTAACTTCAATGTGCATTAATGCATATTAGTGGGACTTAGATGTGAGAAATCCTCTGAGCTGTTCAGCCCAGTCAAGTGGTGAGTGCTTCTGAGCACATCGAGATTACACTATCACTTCAAGTATTGAAAATAGCGTGTGTCATTGTTTAATTATTTAAAAATTAGTGTTGTATGAACTTAGGAATTAGATGATGGGGTTTTGAAGATCTAAAGTCAGAGCAGAGATGTCCTGTTTTTCTGGCTTTGTTATTAAGCATTTCTGGAGATGCTTATGTGTACACAGCATAGCTTGTGGTCTCCATATGTAAAAACCTTAGATGTTGTATCTTATTAGGAAATTTTATTTCCCATCTGAAATTGGATGCTGCATGACAGACTCATAGAAACTTCCATAAATTCGCAAGTGTCATGTCTATTTCTACTCCAAAGGTACAAAACCCCCAAAATTATGCTTACCCTTGGCCTTTGATTCTTAAGGTTTTGTTTTGCTGACGTTGGTTTTGTTAGTTTGCTCTGGCCTAAATATTTGTTAATAATCATGGTTTACTGCAATTTAAGGATTTCCTGGTGACAGTTTTTTAATTGGCTTTGTTCAAAACTTTCATGTGAACATTGTTTCACAATAGTATAGAAGTCAACAAATCTATGGTGATGTTGAGATATATAGATAGATATATATACATATACATATACATACATATATATGCTGTGGTAAACAATGTCTTGGATGTAATTGAAAGAAATAAATAACAAAGCTGAGAGGGTGCTTGTGCCAGGGTTAATAGGAGGCAGGAGTAAAATTCTGTAAAAAGTTATTTTTCTTGACCACTGTAGAGTTGTTTCTTTATATTTGCTGAAACAAAACAAAACAAAACAAAAAACATCAGGGAAACACTGTTCCAAATTCCAATTCATTGTGCTTAGACTACTAAAATCAGAATTTATAAGGAGAGTATTTCACCAACATAGGGCCATGAAATGTTGGATGGAGGTGAGTACTGACTAGAAAGTATTTAATTTTCAATTTTTTTTCTTCTGCTTTGGAAAAAAATAAGTATCATTAGGAGTGTATGGGAAGGAAGAACAGTTTAAAAAAAAGCCGTAGAAACATCTATTGATTCAGGAGTACCTACTTGAGCTGTTGGAGAAGATCTAGGTTCAGCCTCTGTTCCAAATCAGATGGACAATGTATTCCAATTCCAAAATCATCTGTATTTTGATTCTCCTTACAGGCCTCCTTCTGGAAAGTATGATGAAATAATATTTAAATTTGTTTTCCTAAAATAGGAAAATTTTCTTGAAATATTCCTCGTCAGGTCCACTACTGAGTTGACATTATGGGAACACTGAAGAAATAACACAAGCTGAGGAGTAGAGAAGAGTCTTGTTTTCTGAAGGCATTCAAGATGTGGGCCCTCAATATCTGAATCTCTCCTATAACTCTGTTCAGCATGTCTCCGGCCTCAGTAGCTTTCCCCCTCCAGCCCATTGTTGTATCAAAATTCCTTTTCCTCTGGGAATAATATATATTTAAACACTATTATATCTCTTTAGCCCAGCTCAAGAGGTAATTTGTTCAGTGTATTGATGTGAAATTTTGCAGAACTAGTATCTCTGTAAATCTTATCACTCAGGGATGCTCTTGGGCATTTACCATGGGATGTTCCAATCACCTCAAGCAAAAAAAGGATTTGTCATCATAATGAGAAGTGTAAGAAAGTTCTATTGGGCTAACTGAGAACTCAGCTGGAACTGAAGTGTTCAAAAAGGCAATTTATGCCTTTCTGGAATAAGAAAAGACAGCAAAAAACACTTAAAGAGGCAGACAGTTATTTTAAAGTTTAGCTTTTATTTTAAAAATTAAAGAGATTCGTGGAGTTGAAGGCTGAATGAAAAACTAACTCTAAACCAAAAGCAAATATATATTTACTTTGTAAGACTACATTATCAACTTTGGAGGTTGTGCTTGAATACCTCTTGTATTTTCACATGTCATTAAACTATAACAATGCATAGACTGACCTCAGAAAAGCCCTTTGAAAAGGAATGGATTACAACATGTATTTCTAAAAAGAAAATAAAGGTCAATTACTCTGGAGTACAATATAATAGCATTGCATTGAGACTGATGACTTCAGTGCCGTTCTGGTAGCCTCCACCCCATTTGCAATTTCAGAAGTAGCAGTCCATGTGCTTTGGCTCCTATTCTAAGTGATGTTGCTTTAAAATAAACAAAATCTGAGAGCTAAAGGGAACATTCAAGTGTATGGAAGAGTTCCCAACGAGTAACAAGTCTGCATTTTGCTGTGCACATTCACTTTATTTGTAAGCTGTTGACTGAATCAAATGTATGAGCTCCTGAAAGAACTGGGACTGCAAGAGTAGAAACAAACAGCAGTAGAAACTCTTCATGAGTTCTTAGAGTCCTTATTATCTGATCAATCTTGAATCAGAATCTAAAGAACTACTATTCGCATCTCAGAGAAAATGCAGGAAAAAATGTTTTGAAACTACCTGCTCTATTTCCCTGCCATCAGTCACCCATGGCCAGCTGGAAATAAAGCACAAATAATGCAAAAAACTTTAGAATGCACCCAAACATTGTGATTTGTAAGACATAGAAAGCACCTCTTTTTTCCAGCTTAGTCATTTCAACTTTGCTGTAGGTGAGTTAGAAAAATTCAGCAAACTTGTTAATTGCCACTGCAAGACATGGGGAACTAAAACACAAGAATCTTCTTGTTGCAAAGGGACACCTGTTTTAAGAGAATAGAGTAGAGACCTGAACCAGAGCCTTATGTAATGTCAGCTACTGAAGAGTCTGGATGATTTAGTCAAATTTGATGGGCTAGTAAAATTAATGAATGGCACCCTAATTCATGATAGCACAGGAGCAATGAAACTTTTGCTCAGCACAGTCCAAGAACTTGCCCACACACTCTTGATCAAACCTTTCTATGCAGCAAAGTTTACCAATGCATTGAGAAACAGTGATAAAAAGTCTGATAATTTTCACAAAGACAGAATAGTTACAGTTGGCAGAGACTTAGCCCTTAATCAGTGGTGCTTGATCTACTTGCCTATGATTCATTCTCTGTGAATGTTTGCACCTTCTTGGGGCTTTGGTGAAGTGTCTTGCTGACCATTTTGAACAGTAAGAGCCAGAATAAAGAAAACAGAGCTCCTAAATTATTCTCATCTGACATTACAACGTATAAAGAAATTATGTGCATCGACAAGGGAACAGGGTACCTTGCAGAAAATCTTCTGTGAGTTTGCACAAGGCTTCCCAAAATACCAGTGCTTGAGGGACTCTGTTTAAAGACTCAGAGATATTATCAGGATTTCTTGAGGCAACCTTAGCACTGTTGGAGCTCCCACAGAGAAATATTGATCATCATGGTTCTGCTGTTTCTTTTGAGCCTTGGAGCACAACACCTCTTTCTTTTTAAGTCCTGGAGTACATTATGCACAAAGTATCTGACATAAGATCTGTGTGCGCTGCAGTTAAAGTAGGGTTCCTGTACAGGTCCTGTGTTTTTAATAAGATTTCTTTCTTTAGGTTTTTAATACTTGTACCTGCTCCTTACACAACTTGTTGCCTTTGTGTGCTCTGGTGTGCTTGTTTCTGTAATGATTGAAAAATAGCAGAGAGTCAGGAAAATTACTTTGGATCAATTGGGAAGTAATTTTATCTTCCCATTTTCTATGACAGGTATTTTTTTCTTTTTTTTTTTTTTTTTTGCAATAACCAAAATGTTCTATTCTTGAAAAAACAAAAAATAACTCACAAATTTTCAAGTAATTTTGATCTCTAAGAATGTGATATTTAGGCATAACTTGAACCAAAATGTCATTTGTGAAACACTTAATTGTTTCACATCAAATTAAGTATTTTATAATTCTCTTTTTTTCTCTTTTAAGTAACTTGGTGTGACTGAAATGATTGTTTAAGTGGTTTCCTTTGTGTTTGACTGCTCTTCTTGGGAGGTCTCAGTGTGGAGGGCATGAAAAGGTAAAAAATAGTTTCTGAGGAACCATTTGCCTGTTTCAACTGCCTAGCTTCATAGTTTCTATCTGCAGATAAATTAATGCATCTTTTCAAAGCACCTGTCTCAAGTCATCCATAGTGAGGGAAGAAAAATTTAGGATCTTCCTACCTGCCAATAGATAGATCCAATAACAAAAACTCAAAGAATCCATCAATAATTCAAAGGAATTGCTGCTTTCACATACTTAATGCTTCCTTCTGTGCTATGGGTGAAAATCTGCCTTAGGCAGGTGATCAGCACTAGGCCTGTGTTCTGTCTAAATCCCACATCAAATCCTCCACGTTTTTTATATATATGTATATATTCATTACCAACTCCTTCTCCATCCCACAGCAGATAATGTAGCACAAGTGGGGATAACTGAGTCATTTTCTCATTATAAACTACTTTACAATTCAATGCAAAAAGGAAAAAAAAACTCCACTCTACATTAATATGTATAAGAATTTCTAAAGTTGAGAAATGTTTCACATAGAGGCCAAGTCAATCCCCTTCACATATGTACTATTTTCTTATAGAATTATACTTACAATTTAGTTTCATGTTTCTGTGTACTTCTGCATGTTTATATCATTGTAGAAATGTTGTTGTGGTGGTAAATACCTTCAAATTTGATAATCTGGTGTACAAAGGTATTGTTTGGTTGAATTGCCATTGATATTTATGAAATAGAGACAGGAAAACCAGGATTAAATCAATAATTCATAATTAATTGTATATTCAAATTAAATATGCTTATGATTCAGTGTGAGATTCAAATACATTTTGTGCATAAGTATATTTATTTCATGCCTGGATGACTGCATACTCAAATAAGCCATGTTCAGCTACTCGCATATGTGAGGTGGGACTTGAATCAAAGTACTTTATACTTTGTGGAATTCTCCTATATGCCCAATTTGCTGAATTATTCTCCAAATACCACCACCAGGTAAGTTTACTGGGGTTGGGGGAGGGGGGACATTTGGGTTATTTTGTGGTTTAGGGGTTTTTTTTGGTGGTGGTGTTTTTTTTTTTTTTTTTAAACATGATTAAACACAAGCAATACTGAAAAATATGCTGGTAAAGAAAGAAATATGATTCAGTAAATGCAGAGAAAAATTCTGACTCTGCTTAATCTGATGTTAAATCTCCAGGTGATTGAAAGGTACTCACTGGTACCTCAATCCATACAGGGCCCATTTTTGTTGTATGTTGTGCTTTGCCAGGAATAGAAGTATAGATATTTTTTTCTATATTGATTAGTAAGGTATTCTCTACCTTTATCAGTGGAAATGGGTGATAAAGGGAGTAGTCTAGATATGGCTACTTCCTCAACTTCAGATTCCTAAACTGTGAGCGGGATGGTCCCTAAAATGTGAGAGAATGTTTCCTTCACATTCCAGATGGAAACTGCCTGAAATGGAGCTAGAATTTTCATCAGTTGTTTTGCCTTCGCTGAGATGAAATTGTTTGAGTAGCCAAATATTGCTGTCTTTGCATTTCAGCTCTGAACTGCCTCACACAAATTGCAGTTTAAGTTTCTCACATGCTCATTTCCATTCCTTGTGTGTCCCTCCGAGGCTGGGTGTCTCGGAATGTGTCACAAATATGTGGCTTTTCATGTGCTGTGTCAGTAGCAAGGTTCAAGTAGGTTTCAACTGCTGTAGACGATGAGCTGTGAAGGCCAGAAGATGTACCTAGAGGCAGCTAATCCTCTACTATCACAAGCAGACATATTATGGCCTTTTTTTCCCTTTTTTTAATAAACTGACAAGTCATGTTGTAGAAGCTACTCAGATTTATGCTTTGCTTGACAAGCAATCCCCAAACTTCTCTGCTTGAACAGTCAGGAGTTGTCAGCCCCCAGGTTCTACAGGAACACATTGCTTTGGGTAAATTTCCACAAGGAAGCTGGGCATCTTGCATAAGCACTGCATTGCTGCCAGCTGGCATCCCAAAGGGCTGACAGGAAGCAGAAGGCCTCGGGAATTCCAGCTTTCAGGCATGCTGTCCTCTGTTTTTGGGGATCAAAGCGTACATAGCTTGCAAGGAAATCAACACTGGAGTTGTCTTAATGACAGTGGAGTACAGAGGACATGTTTTTGCAGGGAATTGTAAAATCCATGACTTTGAAAATTGAAATCAACCAGAATTTTATAACATTTACTTGCTCTCTGAAATAGGATTATCTATCTTACCCTGTAGGTATGTTAAAATAGAAACCTACACATCCCCTTCAGAGAGAATAATCTTTCAATTGACTGTGAGATCTAACTCTTCTAGATTTTGGTAAAGATCACCTTGGACATGACAAAGTCTGATCACTTCTTTTTCTCTCTGTGGCTCAGAGAGACACTGAAATGTCACTTGGTACTTGTGTCATCCCACACACCATTCAGATCTCTGACCTTCTGTGTCTACTATTGTACACTGCTTTTCTTCTTACCTTGTGTAATTCTTTGTTATTTTTACTTCCAGCACACAGTAAAGTTGTTCTCAGCCATTTGGACACTGATGATTGGCAGCTTATGCTTTTTCTGTTGAAAAGGAATATGGCAGTTCATGGAAACTTTTTTAGGATCATTGCCAACACAATGTATTTCAAAAATACACTGATAATAAGTTGCTGGCAGAATAGTAAGATACATTTGATGTGTGTTACTGAAGAGGACTTTATGCAGCCATTTTGCATGTGAGGCAGTAGTTTAACTTAGGGCCTAGTTGGCCATTCCCTATGAAGACATACATACATTCTTTGTGTGTATGTCTTCATACAGAAAACTAATCTTTTAGCCAAAGTCCCATGTTATTTGATTTATTATACTTTAAGTCTTAAGGCTTATTAGTTGGTTTGGGGTTTTCTTGTGTTTATTGTTGATTTCTTTGTTAGGTGCACTGGCAGTAATACATTGTAAATTTTTAAGGTAGTGGTAAAGTTGAAATGAAATAAAGTAACCTACATGATATGCTTCTTTTATCCCGTGTCTCCACTAGAGTAATGCGTTTTATTAGCTGATGTGGTACATTGTGATTCTCTATTGCATTTTAAGATTTTTGCTGTTTTAATGTAGTCACGCAATACAAGTACAGTTTACCATCTGTTTTGCTAGACATCTAAAAAACAAGCTCCCTGTATTTAATTATAGTTAGGTTTTTATTATGAAAATCTAGACCTATTGTGGTTTAGTGTATAAAGAAATTTGTAGTGTTTCTTTTCGATTCATGATAAAGTAAATATAGAATAATCCTAAAGTATTATCTTCTGTGGTAGTAGTTATATTTTCAGTCTATTTTGGTTTTGTTTGCAGTGCCTTTTTTTTTCATAAGAGTATCAAGAGACTAATTACTGGAAAAGTCATATGCATGTTTACATGTACACATATGCACACGCTGCATATGTACCTTTAAAGCAGAGGTTTTTGTGGATCCCTGTTAGTTCTGCTTTGCTTCAGACCTCTCTATACATAAATACAGGAAGAAAATCAAATCTCTACAGATAATCTCTATAAAATACTTTGCTTTGGATGCATGTAGAAAATTTTGTTGACACAAAGACCATTTAAAGTAATATAAACTTGTTTTCTATTTTATCTTTAACATGACCAGTTACTAT
>JBBMKD010000001.1:7217886-7232014 GCA_037834095.1 Argya squamiceps
AATTTTGTTGACACAAAGACCATTTAAAGTAATATAAACTTGTTTTCTATTTTATCTTTAACATGACCAGTTACTATTGAGCCAGTACACATTTTTCTCTGTGTCTATACCATTATTTTAAATTAGTTTAAAAATTAACTTAACCTTTTCGGGTCATGCCTGCTATTAATACCATTCTGCTTATAAATTCTTGGCTGCACTTGGGCTTTCTGTGCCAGATTTTCTTTCCTGTGTGTGAATGGCAATGGAATTATTGGGCTGGCAGTATATACAGTGGCAGTGGTTTATCCAACTGGAAGTACCTTAAGCTCACTGGATCCAGATTTATGCCTACCCTTGGATGAAGCAGTGATACCCAGATTTCCAAAAAAGAGAGATTAGATAGCTGAAATTAAGAAATCATATGAATTTGAGAATTTATGGCTAAAATGCTATATTAAGTGTTTACATGAGTGTTCACCCATTTCTCATTTAAGTAATTTCACAACCAAAAATGTTATTTTAAAAAAGTATTGACTGACTCATGATCTCTAGATCAAAAGATTTTTTTTTTTATGTGGTGATGATAAAAAAACCAACCAAATCCTAACTACTTATAACTTACATATAGTTCTTGTAGGCATGGCTTGTTGAATAAAGCTAGGTTTAGGCTTTAAATACAAAATTTTTCTGTAAAGTATTGGGGACTGTCTTTTGTACAAGGCAGATAATGTTAGACACAGCAGAAGGAAATAAGTTGCTTAGGAAAGAATTATCCCTTACTGACAGTTTGAGCATTAGCTACCTTCAGCCATAAATCCTGCAATGCAAGATGTCCTGACCCCTGTGGAATTGAAGCCAATTAGAAATAACCTCTTTATAGCTTTTATTTGCAAATGGAGGGGTTGGGGAGGAAGGAAAGAAGTGAATAATACTCTTACATCAGAATGCTTTAAATACCTGCACACACAGAGGTGAAGTGTTGATGGAGCAATACGGCCTTACAACATTGGACTGCCTGTCTTCAAATTACAAATTACAAAATTCCAAGTTGGTCTCCTTTTGCAAACAAAATGGCTCCAAGGGGAAAAAGAAAAAAAGAAAAAAAAGAAAAAAAAAAAAGAAAAAGTGTTGTAATTATAAAGATTTTCCTCAGATGACAGTTGTCTGCAAAATATTGACTGGAGCTCTTCTCAGCTGTCTATTGTACAACTTAATAGACACCACAGTCCTGGAAACACAGTGGAATTTTGATTGTGGCATAGAGGTATTGACATGATCTTTACTCGCTGAGAATAGCAGAAAATATCTAGGAAGCAAAATAGAGATGCTTATGTTAACTTTATTCTGACAAAATTCTTTGTTATACCTGGCCTTTGTGGTCCTTGGAAGTTCTCAAGGATATATAAAAGTTCAAATAAGAAGGCTAGCATCATCCATCAACTCTGCCATGGGCAGATAGAATAGGCTGTGTCTACCTTTCCCTTCCAGCACTTCAAATGCTGTAAAGCAGGGCCAAGCCATATTCACTGCTGTGACACCCTAGTGAGGTTACATGAGGAAACTCAGAGTCAGAGAGAGAAAAAGGCATCCTACAAAGGCAGGGAATCTCATCTAATTCATCTGTACGTGTCAGGGTTTGTGCCAGGAACCCTATCACAAATGCAGTATGTTTGTGCAGTTTTGACTCATTCAGAGAAAGACATGAAAGTAATGAAGGATGCATCATTATTCAGCAGCCTCAGTAAACTTTGTCTTAACAATTAGCATTTCAAAGAGTAAGTTTATGTGCTAACCAGCATAAAATAAATAGTGGAATTATGTTGAAACAAATATAAAGATGATAATAAATACACAGTGACAAAATTCACCGTTCTTTGAGTTCTCACAAAAAACAGGCAAGGAAAATATCTCTCCACGTGTACAGAAGGGGCTGCGCTACACACTGCAGTCTGTAGAATCATGTCAAAATAAACTCGTTTTGGTCTGTGTCTGGTGACAACATTGCAGAGTGATGATTAATCCTGCATTGCCCTGCCTCTTATGCTCTGCTCAAGTGCTGAGGCACAAAACTGTTACTCATGACACGTTAGTCAGAGACAAAGGGGGATCTTTGTGTCATCTCACTGAAGTTGTTCTGTTTAATGTCCAGCTTCAGATGCAGAGTGAGGAAAGTGCAAAGAGCTGGTGACTGCTCTGTTAAGGCTAAGTTGTAGTAGCTTCCAAGAATAGGTGACATGGCAGTCTAAGTCTGAGGGATGCAGCCCAACCGGTTTCACAGGATCAGGTTCCAGCCACGTGTGCATGAGTTAGATTTTATTTGATTGAGAGCAGCATCTGCGAGGGTGTGGAACAGAGGGAGTACTTAATCCTTTTTTTCCTGCTTTTGATCAAGCAAAACCAGAAAACCAACCCAACAGCTAAAGCAGAGCAGACTGCAGGGGTACAGGCCTGAAAAATCCCAAAGAAAATGAGGGAAAAGATATTTAGAGCTGTGAGTGGATAAAATATTTCTCACACTTTGTCATATACATCACCAGAAGCAGGCAAGCTGTGTTATTTCACTGCTCCACTCAAGAAGAGTATATGATAACTGGTATCTATTATGAATTAGCAAAATAAAAAACGTGCATTTGTTCTAACCTCATAGTCAAGGAAGTTTATAGATAACACTATTAAAGAATGAATTCTCATTCTTCTGTGTGGGTGAAAAGTGTATGTGAAGGTAATGACACTGTAGGGACTCTGCCTATAGGCTATAAAGGGAATAAAGGAAGTATTTAAGTACTATCAGAAGACCTCATGGGCTTATAGTGGATATATAGAGCATAATCGTGGCTGTTAGTTGTGCCAAGTGTTGCCACTCAAAACTGAAGATGAAACCTGTTGTTCTTGGGGTATTCTGCAAAAAAACCCATTATTTCTGCAGCATTAAATAATATAAGGATTATTGTCCTTTTAGACAGGTTCTCTTCTGAGCTGTCTAGCAGAGGTCTCCTTACCCTCTTAAACTAAAGGGGATCACATATTCAGTTGTTTTATTTTCAGTTACATTATTTCTCCTAAGAGTTGTTTTTTTATCCTTTTTGTCTATCACTATTTCACACCTGTGGACACCATTACTACAATATGTATAAATAATTTCTTTAAAAGCCACAGATGGACAACAGCTATTTCAAATCTGTCTTACTGAAAAAAAAAACCAAAAAAACATGAGCCAGAAAGAATAAAAGTATGCTCACTATGAAAAAAAAAAAGACTATAAAAATAAAGTATAGATATGACAGGTCATTTAATAAGGAAAGAATAAAAGTAGTGTTGGGAGAAATGTAAAGCTACCACCAGGGCAGTACACAAGTTAGCTTATGATGTAATCTTGAGTACTCTAATCAGATCTCATTGTGATCATATGTGGTGTTCCCCCCAAAAATGTAAGCAGGATGTATCTATGGTTAATGAAATTTATATTTTTGTAAATATGTAAGTATGATAGAGGGAGAGATAGAATTAAACCAGATTGGGAAGTTTTCTGGCAATAGAAACCAGCTATATCAGACTCAAAAAAGACACCAAAAATACCCCAAAATCTCCTTATCACTCCTTAGTCTCTAAGTCTGCCATGGAAATTATACCTTTATCTGTGAGACAGGAGAATTAAAGATAAATAATTAAAAGTTGACAAGAGTCTCACATACAAAGGCATTTGAATGTGGCCAAATCTATTGTATTTTCTAACTCAGGTCTATAAATAAGTAGTGAAAAAAAATAGACATGCTGGCAAGGGTGAGAGTGGGTTCCAGGAAACAAGCACAAAACCCAAGAATTTATCCCAGAATCTGTTAAAATGATGGATTTTCCACTATGTGCAGGGAAAATTAATGCGCTTGGAGCTGACTCGGAAATTAGGGATGACAGGCTGCTGTTGACCAGCCAAAGTTTGAATAGTGAACTGCCTGTGTAATTATCAATATTAAATCTCCATTTCATGACAGTGAAAAACCTCATCCAGTAGAAGAGATTGCCATGTAGTGAAGGCTTCAAATGACAAATAACAGTTGAAAGCACACTGAGATGGGATCACTGCTGGTTTGCAGTGAGAGGACAAGGCCTGTGCTGATGCTTTTTGAAGTATATTTGTTAGCACTGGACGATCTGCCAGGTTGGAGATAGCACATACCTTTATCTTTCACAAACACAACTGCCTGATGGTACAGCATATAACCAGAAAAGTGATTTAGCCAAAAACTGATATAAGGTAGATTCACCTCAAATGTGACACAAATTAATATTGTTGCTATCAGAAATGGTTGAACTATGCAAAAAAAAACTTTGTTTCTAATGCAACAGCAATTTGAATAAAACATATAGATAAAAATGTGAATTTCCTTCAGCTTTCAGTGTAAAGCTATTAATTATTTATCATCTTTTGCAATATTGTATTTCCATTTTTAGTTTCATATGACAACTTATCCTAATTGCTTGGGGCACTTACTATCATAGGCAGCTTTTACATTTATTTGCTGTATATCTCTGTTTAAAGAAAGTGTGAAGTTTATTAGCATCGTCTTCATCAGTCAATGTATGTGACTAAAATATAGAAAAATCCTCTTGAAATTGCTGTGTGTACAAGTTAAGTCCAAGTGCACAGTGACTGCAAAGATAATGTATTTGCAAACTATGGCTTTCTCAAAAATTTAAGTGATTGGAAATTTGTGATCTTAAGCAGATTTTAGATCAAATATACTTTCATGTTCTATTTACATTTTGGTAAACCACTCTTATCATTGGTAGTAGTAAATTAGTAAAGTATTAACAGAGGACAATTACCGAGTGTACTTTGTTAGTCTATGAGAAATGCATCTAGACTGGTGAAAAAATAGATATTGGTCAAGATTTTAGTTTTATTTTTCATTTCTTTTATCCAATTGAAGGCACTAAAGCAGATAAGGAGTTTGAGGAAGTTCTGATCAACATAAACTTGGTTGGTGAAGACATGATCTTGTGTTCAATTCCATGAAAAGAGAAATGAGACAGAAGGGAGAAATTACACAGGGCAAAGAGGGGATTTTATGGTAACAATCAGGCTTTAGTTGTATCAACCCAAACGGAACACAAACTGGTGCCATTAATGCACTTTTTTTATCAACTGCCACAAAATACCACAGCACCTTTTCTATCATACAGGCTACATTCAAAAAGAACTAGAAAAAATTTCTCACTGGATTGGAAAACAAATATCTGAGATATAGTCAATTTGGAGCAATATCAATGCCTAAAAAATTGACTTCTTCCCTTTCCCCCCACAAAAAAAAAAAAAAACAAAAAAACAAAAAAAAAAAACAAAACAAAAAAAAAACCAAAAAACCCACCCCTTTTTCACAGAAACCTGGTTTTCATCAACATTCTGGTTAAAAGTTCCCAGATGAATCTGTTGACCAGTATGTTTCACACAACAGCATCTGTCTATCTGTCTGGAAGTAATAGTCTGGTACATATTCCATAATGAGGATAATGTCGTCTCAGGGAACATACAAAAAAGAATATTAGAAAGGGTTTTATACTTGACTGAAATTTCTCTTTTTTATCTAATTCACATCTCAGTTTCCCTGATTTTTTTTTTCCTGAAAGGTAAACATGAGTTATGCTCTAATAACGAAGGAAGTGAAATGCAGTTTGTGGGAATGCTGCCCAAACTGACAAGAGTATTTTACCTCCTAGCTTTATGGGAAGCTTTTTATGGTTCCATTTTTGAATATATGCTATTTGCTCCCAGCTGGAAATGCTGTCAACTTCACATCTCCCGAGGTCTTTAGATCCTGGGAAATGAAGCTGAAACAGAGTATTGTTAGTTGCCACACTATGATGTGGATGGTTGGTAAATGTGAGGCAAATTATATGATATTGGTATACAAGTCACTTTTCTCGTATACAGTAAATTGCAGCACAAGGATGCATAAAAGCAATTAAGTGATTTGTGAAACCAGGCTCTAGATATATTCAAAAATTACTAAGGTGAATTACTTCTTGGAATGTAAGATAATTATAGCACCAGTCTTCTACTCATCAACAATGTAGTCCTCATACAGGCACAATTTCAATGGAGTGCTGTATTTTTGTATGTGGCCCACACTCTAATTAGCACATTCTAATTTCAAGCTTAAAAGAAAACCACAAGAAACATATGGCTTATAGCATTTTGTTATTAACAACTGAGCTGTGTGTCTCACTGTGAGACAAAAAGCCAATCTTTCTTTTCTTTGATTCAGCCTTGCTCCCTGCTTTTTTTATTTCTATCAGATAATTAAATAACCCAAACAAGATGAAATTAGTTACTTAATTTCTTTAGGAATTAGAGGTAATTTAGATTTAAGGAACTATTTTTTTTTTTAATGTTTGAATGTTTTGTTTATAACAGCTTAGTTCAGCCCGTTTGTTCACTCATTTCTTTTCATCGGCAAGATTTAAAACCAATCAATGGTGCCCTGAATTCTGGCTATATCTAGTGAGAGAAAATGCTTGTTTTATTTTGTAGTCAAATGCTCCACATTTCCCAAATCTCTCTCCATCCCACCCTACTTTTAAGCAGCACGTTAATAGTATTAGACTGCTAAGCTGAGGAGGTTGCTAATAGCAGAATCACAGAGCATGCTAATTACTTGCAGAGAGGTCGAAAAGGTTGTTGAGAGACAGATTCTGATAAGGTGGGGCAATTGCAATATTCATGACCTCCTTTTCTTGTTCCTCTCTGACTCTTTTTTTCCCTCTGAACTGCTCACAAGTCTGTGCCCGTGAAGGGTAAGACGTCTTCACTTGAACGGATCTTTCTGGGAGGATTTTTTGTGGTGCAAAGCAGATGGCAGTGCTCCTACTGTCTCTTCAGAAGTGAATACATTAAGGGTAGTGCCCCACTGGCTCTTTGATGAGACAGGTCTGAAATCATCAAAGCTTGGCCCTCTTCTTCCCATCAAAAAGTACAAGCAGGGCCTATAGAGACCGCTGTCTATGGAAGATGATAGCAGTAATTAGCCTTTATGATAGATAAATCTTCATCGTCTGATGATCAAAGACAGCTAAAATTACCAAATTACATGTGGCAGTTTTGTAATATGAATAAAATGAGGCAACTTTATAATCTGTATGATCTTGTTACATAGAGTACTAACTCTGTTTTAAGTGCATTTTATATCAGTTAGATTAGTTGTTTCAAACACAGGAGTTTACTTTTTTGGGGGTAGAAATATTTATTTATTTAACAATTTATTTGTGATTGCAATAAAACAATTTGATAAAAGGCAGGAAAGAGGATCAGCATAAAGTGCATGGGGAAATTTTATTTTTACATGTTTCCCCTTTTCTCTTTTCTTCTCCTTTTTATTTATTTTTTTTTTTTTATGTGCCATTTTTTCCATATTTTCCACTCTTGCCTCCCCATTACAGCTTATTAGGAGTAGCATTTTCTGGATTTCAAGCAGGAGATGGGACTCGCAGGTGCCCCTCAAATCAGAACTATCTGAAAAACAGGAGCAGATGACCCAGCATGACTGGCTTGAGAGAGAGCTGTAATTTTTGTAAGAGAAGACAGGGACTCCATTCCTGTGGGAATAATAAAATCCCTTCATTGAAGCAAAGCACTGAGGGTCTGAAGTGTGTTGCAATTTAGGAATCTTGTGAGGGTTTCATGTCCCTAACAAGTGAACATCCTTATTACTGTGATCTGTGAAGATTATACTTTTTTTTTTTTTTTTTTTCAAACTAAAATCCCTATCTTATATGTAGAGAGAAACACTTTAATGTTGTCACTGGTGTCACTGGTGAGATTACTGTTTGGGATTTAAGCACCTAAATGTCATTTAAATCTGGTGCAAGGCTTTTATTTCCTCTTTGAATCTGAGTTTATGTTTAAATATCTTTAGGAACAGTCCAAATATAATAATAATAATAATAATAATAATAATAATAATAATAATAGGGATCACTCTTTGAGAGCTATCATCTAGTCCTGATAATGACCTGAAAACTTCAAGGTCAAATACACCACTTTACTTGCTGCTTTTGGATGATAATAGCTATGCATTTTTATTATGTAAAAAAAATATGAATGTACAGTATGTTCTGAAAGGGAATAACATGTTGCCAAGGATACAGAGTAGAATACATCCCCAATATATAGGTAATTTTAAAAAAGAGAATGCTAAGACAGTTGGAGAAGAGAGGTAGAAGAATTGTGGAATGCTAGAAGGTATTTAAAAACATATTTCAATTTTATTATCCAACAAGAGAGTTTGCTTCAGTCAAATATAGACTAATTTGAAGCTCAAAATTACTATTATTATTTCATAATCATAGCTTAGGTTGTTTCACATCATGCTGAATTTTAGCTACTATAATCCAAGATTTTGTTACTTACCTGTGTAAGGTATGTTTGTGACTAAATAATTTCAAGAAAACAGATATTTTTTGCAGCATAAGTCAACATTAAAATAAGATAGCTTTGTATGATTGTACAGCAAATATTTTTGCAATACTGCTTTAATTCTGTATTATTGTACTATTGTAAAATTTGAGAACTGGTCTAATCTTTTTCATAGTCTTATTTTGAGCCAAAACTCCTAGGCATGATTCTGTCTCTTGGCTGCATACAGCAGTTAGTATCCTGAACAAAGGACATATCAAAGGGGAGCATCATGGAAGAGGTGAGGGACAGAATTAGGGTGAACTTATGATTTGGTGGTTCTAGCAGAATTCCTGTTCTTTCTGGCAAAGAACTAAAGGTTTGCATTTTAGGAAGCACTTGGGGTCCTGCTTTCTTAAGCCTAGCTTTGCAATATGGATATACAGTGCAGCAGTTGTTGAGCTGTCTAGGTGTCATGTTTTCCTCATCGTTGGGATAAGGAGGGACAAAGAAAGGCAGAAAAAAAAAAAAAAAAAAAAAGGCAAAAAGGCATGACTGGGCAGAAGTACATTTGTCCAAATCAGTGTGAAGGCTTTAACTCAACTCAGTCCTTCATTCGTGGTAGTTCCTACGAAAAATTTCTTGAAAATTATAGGTATGCTTGGATATTGAGAAAGGTTCTACAGCAGTGATAACAGGTATCCAAATTTTAATGTGGATGGGACATAAATATTTTTAATGTTGTGTATAAACCAGGAAATGCAGATATCTTAAGATATTTGTTTGTGGAGTATTGATGATGCAGTTAATGGAGTTATTAATGAGTTGAAATATTCAGAAGGCCCATTGCTAAGCCAAGTTAACTGGACTGCACAGCTAATAGCTGGAACTGTTTATTTGTGGCTGTTTTAATAAATGGTTGGAAAGGAGCAGTTGTATAGAGTACACTATACGTTTTTCATCAATGACACAGTAACAAATTTAATATGAGCTTATTGGTCTAGAATTGAACCTTGTTAACTGTTCCACTGTTATACTGTCTGTCTGGGCAAAAACCCCACATTTGTGAAGTTCTTTGTTGCCACCAGTCACTTAATGCTGAAATTTTATCCATCCTATGCATAGTCTTTGGCTATGGTTTTTAGCCAATATGAAAACATACAACATATTTGGGGGTTTGGTGGTTTTTTTAGGTGTGTCTAGTTTTTTTGGGGGTGTTTTTGTTTGTTTGGTTGGTTGGTTTTGGGGGGTTTTGGTTGGTTTTTTTGTTGTTGTTTTTTAATTTTATTTTTTATTTTTTAAGTGGATGATAAAAATAACTTCCCATGGAAGCACCATAGATATCTAGATGTCTGGATAGGTAGGAATTACAGAAAGCTATCTGAAATCAAAAAGTTCCAAATAAATTGAGTCTTAACCCAGTTTATGGATATTCCAGTCAATGTGTTAATGAGTCAAGAGCTGCAAATACTTCTAGATAAACAGAGAAAAGTGTTGCATCAATTTTGCCTATAGAAACCAGTAAAATTTACAGCTGCAGCTATGTTTTGTAAGCAAGCACATATATCAGGCAATGCCAGGTGGCAGGCATATTTTTGGAATCCTACTCTACTTGTTTTCTTGAGGATCAGATTGCTTGCTCTTTAATAAAGCTAATTAATTTTACTATCTGATACTAAAATAAACAGATAAAAGTTGTGCTAAAGAGGTTTCTCTGTAGCAGGAAAGCCAGCACTGCAGAACTCTGTTGCTGAATGCAGCTCTCATTCACACACAAGCTGCCTAATCCATGGCACTGTGCTGAGATATGGGAAGAGCACGTTCAGTTGCTCCTAATCCACATGTGTAGAGGCAACACAAAATGGAAAACATTCTTCCCTGAAGGGCTGAAAGAAAATGGACCCTTCTGCCTCTCATTCCTGCCCCAGATATGGTACCAAACCTGAACTTAAAATGCAGCTTTACAGGAGATACCTGTTTTAATGATGACGTTGGACACATCCTCCCCATGGCACATTTGGGTTTGTATTTTTCCCTGGAGTAGTGTTTCAGATGTTTCATGTTCTAGCATTTCACAAAACAGATTATTGTGCAAACTGTAGTCTTCAAGAGAGAGTTATCCTCTGGTGTTCCTTAATCCTCTTTCTTGCACAATCTGGGAATGAGGAAAGGTTCAGGGTGAGATTCATTCCTTCACAATGCAGTTCAAATATGTCCAGGGAGAGAGGAAATTGTGATTTTGCCTTCAGTAAGCCTCTTGCATAATTCAGCTTGCAAACTAGCTCTTAGTAAATCTTAAACAAACAAAACAAATACAATCTTTTGGAAAACTGCAGTAAGGAAGCTGAAATAGCACAGACAAAAATCTAAAGATTACTCCTGTCCTATATGATGTTAACCTTAATTCTCCTTTATAAATAAGTAGTGAAAATTTAATACAGTCTATGAGCAAGAAGAGGCCAGACATTTTGGCCAGTAACTGGCTTTTTTCTTTTTTCCTGTGGAAAAAGAACTCTCCAGCCTGAAAAGGTGTTGATGTTCAGGCTAAATTATTTAATAGGAGTCTACACGTGTTCTTCTAAACTGCTAAACAGTTTGTGATGTTAACCCTGTGATGTGCCCTTCCTCAGCTTGTGTGATACTAGCCATCTGACTTCCCTCTTTTCCTTCTCTTTTGTTCCCACCTGTCTCCCTTGTTATTAAAAGTACTTTTTGTTAACTGCCTTTTTTAAATTAGTTTTTTATTCTTATCTTCCCTCCCTAAAAAAAATTCTTAAGGTACAACAGAATTTAAATAAGTGAAAAAAATTCTACTTGACATCACTGGGGAAAAAAATATATATATATTCTGAGTATCAGGCCTATTGGGCACACCTTCAGAAAGCTGTCCTTTGCAGATTTTATTCCTTCTTTTCTTCCTGTTCCTCCACGACCAGCCTTTCTTACACACATTCTCTGAGGTCTTTAAAACCAGTGCTTAACTCACATAGTTAAGGTCTGTCTTGAGACAGGGGAAAAAATAAAAGAAGGGGGAAAAAAAGGAAAATAATCTCACCAGACTGTGCTTCTCAGTGGAACAAGGAAAGACACTGCCAGTCAATGAAGTGCAATCTCCATGAGACCCTGGGATCAGCTAATGATAAAAGACTCTCTCCAGTGGAATTTGTCCTACATAGATCTGCGCTGAAGTGCTCAGCAGGCAACAAAGCCAGCCCTGATCTTCACAAGTTAGTTCTTATTCCATGTCATGTGCAATTTGATTGCATATTTTATATATATATATGTGTGTGTGTGTGTGTCGTAAATAAAACTGTATAGGTAAACAGGCTTTCTTTTCAATTGTATTAGGAAAGTATTACATTAATGAGATAGAAATTTAAGATTATCTCTGTACAGCAGTTTTATATTCAGTGGATACATTTCCAGATATACATCCTTCCCCTTTTTTGTTTTATTGTAGATAGAAATTTTCCCAAGATATTTCCAGCTGTTGGTTTTAACCTTAGATAGCAAACTGGGATTTCTGACTGCTACATTCAAAAAAAGAAAAAAAAAAAAAGTCTTCTTCCTCCTCTCCTTATAACATAGCAACAGGAACAGATTTTATGAGGGCTCAGAATCTATTTTGCCAGTGGCTTCTGATTAATTTGAGCCCATCCCTAGTTACTGGCACAGCCCTCTCCAGAGGTACCACATGCTGACCTCCTTCATGTTGCCTTTTGAATTTTTGATTTCCAGCAGGTGAATAGGGGCAAGAAAATGAAGACCCATCTTCTAATGAAGCTCCTTTGTGTCCTGCAATTGCTGCACGTTACAAACTGACATTATCATGCAATTATTACCTTACATCTTTCATCCTGTGTAAGAGTCTATTGGATGATACAATCTTGAAGAGATAAAAATCCTTATTTTTCTACTTTATTTTCTAACTTTTTTTGGCATTTTGAAATATTTATATTAATATTTTTATTGTTTTTCTGATCCATAATACCTTTAAATATTTACATATTCTTTTGCCTCCATATGAGTTAAGTAACTGTGTAAAATTACTTGTTACAAAACTGAAATAAGGACCAAGCAGCTTATGATTTTCTTGTTTAGGGTGTTTTTTCTTTTATTATATATTACTAATTTAAGAACTTTTGACCAAAAAGTACCAGTTTTCTTGCCTTTCTTGATCTGCTCATGTTAATTGTGGAATTGAGGAGCATATTTTCTGCTGAGTTGCTACATCTCAGAATATACCTGCCATCAAATCTTAGACTGACTATTAACTCATATAACTTGTGAATGTGTCAGGATTGGCAAATTTTCCTTGTTCCCAATATAAAAGTGTTCCTATGAGTTCCTTCCTATAGGTACTGAAATAATGTTTTTGTTGTAGACAATGAAAAGAGGAAACTATTCTGAAGTTTGAATACATTTCTTTGCATCTCAGGAACACAGGACAATCATAATTTCTAACTAAAAAAATAAATAAATTTAATGTTACTTAATGTTCTTATCCAATAGAGAATTTATGCACATACTTCAATTCCAAGTGGAACCGTGCTCTGGAACTCTTTGTGACCTTTTGGGCTCATTTCCTCTTATCTTTTGTTCAGTAGTAAGATGAAGCTGTGCTAGTTTTCATATTACAAAATTTCCAAAGTCAGCTTTGATTATTTCATAAATAAAAATTTATCCCGTTCACATAATACAGATGTGTGAAGAGATTTTATAGACATGTAATAAGGAATGAGTTTTGATGAAATCATAGTATAGCCTCAAGAACATGAAGGGAAACCAAATCAATGGTTTCTTGCCTCTCCTTAATCAATGGCAGAATGGCTCAGGCATAAGCAAAGAAAATTCTACCAAACCCAGCCAGTCTAGAATAATGAATGGAAAAAAATCCATCTGATAATCAGAAAAAAACCCCACATGATTCAAAATATAGTTAAACGGTCTTCACATCTGTTTAAGAATTCAGTTCATATAGCTTAAAATTGAGTTAGTAATCTGACATGGAAATATTACTGCTCTGAATGGTTTCTGCATTGTGTAAAAGGTTTGTTTGGTTGTTTTTTGTTTTTTGAGGTGTTTTTTTTTAATCATTGTTTCCTGTAGATGAAATGTAGTATGCAAAGCAAAATACATTCACAGTGCTCCCTGTCATTTACATAATATAAAGATCTTGAAATAAAGATGTGGGAAAAAAAAAAAATTGTGAACCATTGAAAGAAAAAGAAGTACTGGTAGTAGAAGGCAAGCAAGTTACTGCAGAAATGCACTGAGCCACTGAAATAGTTTTATTATTCCTAAATCCTCAGTGTAAGGTGAAAGCATTTACATGCCTTAAGGAAAACAATGATTGCTCTGCCTCTGAGAGAAAACTCTCTGCTTTGCTGCATCATCATTTTGATCAGTGCCTTTTTCCTTCCTCCTTCTCAGTTCTTTTCTTATTTTTTTGCTTTCAGTATTGTTTCCCCCCGGCAATATGTGAAATTACTGCATTGTAACATGTGTGAAATGTACATGTCACATATACAACAGGGCTGATGCCTCTACAGGTGCAGCCATGCTGACAAATAAAACACCACTAACATGTCAGCTAGCTCCCTGGTTCTGTGTCCAAGTGCCCTTTCCTAAAACAAAACTGAACTGTGCTCCTGGGAATAGCTTCTGATGAGGACTGGGCTGCTCCCCTAGACAGGGTGAGTAGAACTATGCCAGCTTTGTACCCCTTCAGTGCTGACCTAGAGCTCCTGGTCCTCA